>VZTN01011138.1:574512-710935 GCA_013400515.1 Erpornis zantholeuca
TCTCCTCTCCTCTCCTCTCCTCTCCTCTCCACCAGCTCAGGATGATGCACCAATTTCCCATGTAAGTCACAGGACTGAGAAGGCCTCACTCTTTTACTGCAGCAGGTTCTATTTCCCTTTCAGGAGATGCTGGTGGCTGATGCCAAGTTTGGTCAAGCTGTTTTAGCACTTGGAGTACTGTGGATATTAAAATACCTCTAAAGGTCTGGGAGTGTGAGCCAGATTACCTGTATGATGTATTTTAGTGATTAGCCAACCCTTCTGCTTGAACTGAAATTTGTCCTGATTCCACATCAGCTCTTTGGGAACCTGATCTCAGCCAAGATTTGCACAGGTTTTTTAATCTGACACATTAAGAAGTCCCCTGCTACATATCCCATCCTGCCTGGCCGCAATATTGTGGCCAATATTAGACTAACAATTTGGGTTTAGGCTCTTTCTACAAAAACATTTACCTCACACAGAGCAAAGCTGTAAGGTATTTCTAGGCACTGGAGCTATGTGCCTCCTCTCCCTGGCAGTCAGGTGCCCTGAGCACAGGGAGGGTGCTCTGCTGCTGTCCACACCCCTGCCTGTTTCTCCAGAGGTGTGACACCACTGCAGCAGCTCCTCCACTTTAGCCCTGAAATATCTTCTTCGAAAAAAAGAAGAAGAACAAAGGGTAAGATTAAAAAAAAAAAAAAAGAGATGCATTTTCCTCACTGCAGCAGAACCACTTTCCACAGAGCCCACCTGGTTGTGAGACAGGATCCTCGCAAGGGAGATCTGCGTGCGCGAGGAAAGCAGCGAGAAGGAGCTCGAAGGTACTCGGTGCACACCATGGCATGGGCGCTGGTGAATGGGTGTTTCTGTGAGGTAATACTTCCACACAGCCAGTTCCAGTGTTATCCAGCACGCTGCCTTGCCAGGAGCCCTCTTTGCACTGCAGGAAGCCATCTGTGATGGCAGCTAGGCGGGCAGGGAGCAGGGCTCCCAACGAGACACCGCGGGATGTGCTCCCCTCCAGCTCTGCAGGGTGGGCACTGCCTGCCCAGCCCCACAACTGCCCCAAAGCCATGCTGTGCCTCTCCCCTGCTCTTCCCATGGTGGGTCCATTCCATCTCCATGCCTTGAAGCACTTGGCTGGCAGCAGGAATCACCGTGGAGCTGGTGGGAGGGGCGGTGGATCATTTCGAACACGTTATCTAAAGCCCTGCTTTCAGTCTTTTTAACATATCTCCTGGCAGAAAATGCTTATTGTTTTCATTGATCTCTGCTGCTTCTGGTTTTATTTTTCATCCTCTATCTTCAGGTCTCTATCTCAGGTCCCTTTCTCTGCCAAACTATTCATTTGCTGCTGAATAATCCATCATGTGTCTGTGTTTTGGGGAGTTTCCTGTTTTGTCCATCTTTCCATTCTATTGCTCGTATATCTTTTTCTCTTCAGATTTTTCCTTATTGTGCAGTGGCGTGTGGCTATCTGCTAATGCCAATATTACTCCCTGAGAATTCTTTTTCCTTGCATCATCAAGGATTTAAGTGGAAAGCCTTCAGCACAGTGCAAATTTCACTCCTGAGAAAATCCATCTTTTGAGGTAGCTGATTTTAATTAAAGAATACTCTCTCTCTCCCCCCCCTCTCTCCCTCTCTCTCTCTCTGGATTATACTTTAATTTCAGTTTCTATCACAACATTAGATACTTCTTAGATAAAATGTATTTTTGTCTCTTTTCATCCATGATTATCTGTAGTTCTTAAACACTTGGGGTCAGCAGCTGGTCCCCAGTTGATGTAGTTCAGGAATAATTCTATTCAAAGGAATTAATTCAGAACAAAATTGGTTTTAAGTTCAAAATCAGGCAAAATGTTCATAATATTTTGCCCTTATTACATATATGAGAGTGAAGCTCTCAGAAATATCAGTAATAGCAACCTTGGTAATAAACAATAATCTCTGAAGGGTGTAACGCATTTTAGACATGAACACTTTAAGCTACTGTCACATGAAGAAATGTCATTATCCTAATTTCACACAAGGGGAAAGGAGGTGACAGGAAGTTAAGAAAGCAGCTGAAAGTCTCACAACAAGAACTGAACCTCCACCTCCTGATCTCCTGTTTCTAACACCTTAAGCACAGAGGGAATCTGCTCCCTAAGGGATATCAAATTGAGGTCTTGAGAGTTAATAGTTATGGAAGAATCAACGCTATTCAAACACGAGTACAGTTTGAGTTTCTGCCTCCATTGTTTTGCCAAATTAAGACTGAAATATTATCGGTATCATAACTTAAATTGTTTATGCATGACAAATTTGCACAGTTAAACAATTTCCAGGTTTCTCACAGAAATGGTTGAATATAATCCTGGGCAGGGAGAGACTTGCTGCAGATTTAAGTTTTTTTAAAGCTGCAAAGGAAGCTGGGGTAAAACCCTGCCACTTCTGAAGCCAAAGCCAAAACCTCCTATTAGGGCAGCAGTGGGATTTTGGCCAAGGTCCCCACGGCCACGAGGACTCCTCCACACTCAGTCAGGGTTCCTGCATGTGAAACAGTCAGACAGGGGTGTCCATGTACCTGTGTGTGTGTACCTGTGTCCCTGTACCTGTGTCCCTGTACCTGTGTCCCTGTACCTGTGTCCCTGTACCTGTGTCCCTGTACCTGTGTCCCTGTACCTGTGTCCCTGTACCTGTGTCCCTGTACCTGTGTCCCTGTACCTGTGTCCCTGTACCTGTGTCCCTGTACCTGTGTCCCTGTACCTGTGTCCCTGTACCTGTGTCCCTGTACCTGTGTCCCTGTACCTGTGTCCCTGTACCTGTGTCCCTGTACCTGTGTCCCTGTACCTGTGTCCCTGTACCTGTGTCCCTGTACCTGTGTCCCTGTACCTGTGTCCCTGTACCTGTGTCCCTGTACCTGTGTCCCTGTACCTGTGTCCCTGTACCTGTGTCCCTGTACCTGTGTCCCTGTACCTGTGTCCCTGTACCTGTGTCCCTGTACCTGTGTCCCTGTACCTGTGTCCCTGTACCTGTGTCCCTGTACCTGTGTCCCTGTACCTGTGTCCCTGTACCTGTGTCCCTGTACCTGTGTCCCTGTACCTGTGTCCCTGTACCTGTGTCCCTGTACCTGTGTCCCTGTACCTGTGTCCCTGTACCTGTGTCCCTGTACCTGTGTCCCTGTACCTGTGTCCCTGTACCTGTGTCCCTGTACCTGTGTCCCTGTACCTGTGTCCCTGTACCTGTGTCCCTGTACCTGTGTCCCTGTACCTGTGTCCCTGTACCTGTGTCCCTGTACCTGTGTCCCTGTACCTGTGTCCCTGTACCTGTGTCCCTGTACCTGTGTCCCTGTACCTGTGTCCCTGTACCTGTGTCCCTGTACCTGTGTCCCTGTACCTGTGTCCCTGTACCTGTGTCCCTGTACCTGTGTCCCTGTACCTGTGTCCCTGTACCTGTGTCCCTGTACCTGTGTCCCTGTACCTGTGTCCCTGTACCTGTGTCCCTGTACCTGTGTCCCTGTACCTGTGTCCCTGTACCTGTGTCCCTGTACCTGTGTCCCTGTACCTGTGTCCCTGTACCTGTGTCCCTGTACCTGTGTCCCTGTACCTGTGTCCCTGTACCTGTGTCCCTGTACCTGTGTCCCTGTACCTGTGTCCCTGTACCTGTGTCCCTGTACCTGTGTCCCTGTACCTGTGTCCCTGTACCTGTGTCCCTGTACCTGTGTCCCTGTACCTGTGTCCCTGTACCTGTGTCCCTGTACCTGTGTCCCTGTACCTGTGTCCATGTACCTGTGTGCCTGTGCCTGTGTCCATGTCCCTGTGTGCACATACCTATGTGCCTGTACCTGTGTCCATGTACCTGTGTCCATGTACCTGTGTGCCTGTACCTGTGTGCCTGTACCTGTGTGCATGTACCTGTGTGCCTGTACCTGTGTGCATGTGCCTGTGGCAGAATGCAGGCAGGTGCATGTGAACCCACACAGAAGTGATGGCATGAGAGGAGTTCAGGCTGGCAAGATGAGGTTGTTCTATCTCCTGTGTGCTGAATGACATGCAGCAAGTTGTCAAGTCACTGCGCCAGCCATTACAGATTTTTTTCTCCTTCCTTTTGTCTGCTTTTTGCTTGTTTTAATGCCCCCTCCAGCCTATGCACGAGGCAAATATGTATCTCTGCTTAGTCATGCATTTCTGTGCCGAACAGAATTAAAGAAAAAAAAATGTATGTAGGATAAGTGTAGGAATAAAATGTGCTTTGGCAAAGTGCTTTAAACTGCCTTTCTGCCAGTAAGCCATTAATTTGTGCTTCTTTGTTTTCTCCAAGCTCAGAATAATTCCCATCTGCCTTGACTCACTATCTAGCTCAGAAAGGAAGAGGTCCTTTTTTGAGCATGGATGAAATAGGAAACTTTATGTATAAATGAAGAATGAAGCTTGGAATTCTGGTGTTTCTACCACTGGGACCTAAAATAACTTGAGGTCCTGCTCCTTTAATTAATTTCATTGTGATGAGCCTGCCTCTCCTGCTCTTGTATTTCTTCCCAGCTTTTGTGTTCCTGGCCTGCCTGCAATACATATGTATTCCCCTTCTTCCTTCCTGCTGAAGCTGAAGATGCAATCACATCTTTGAACCATCTGGTTTTTAATTTATTATTCTCCCCCATTGCATTGATGGGCTCTCTCGTTTTTCTGTCAGGGTAACAACTTGGCTCCTGTTTATCTAAGATATGTTAACACGCTGTTCCTCTTCTGGGCACTCGCTCGGTCTATTGTGTTTCCTGAAATTAAACACCAGGGAGTTTTTAATATTATTTTCTTCATCAGACCAGGGAATACCCCCTACCTTTACAGCCTCTCTTCCTGCTTTTGTTGTTCCTGTGAACATTTTATGACTCTTGCTAAATTTAGGCTAATATCTTATTTTTCTGTCCTCTCCACATCATTGCCAGGGTGATTCACTGGAGCCTGCCTGGACATATTCCTGGGTGAGGACCCTGGTGAGGAACCCACTCATGTGAGGCCAGAGAGCATCCAGGATTCCCTGAAGGAGGAGCAGGAATCTCTGCAGGGTCAGGAACCAAGATTTGGGAAAAACCCTTCCATGTGTTGGTTCAGCTGCCCCAAAATGAGCATCTGGGAGCAGTGGGGACCCTCAGGGTGCCACGGGCAGCTCCTGTCCCTGCCAGGGGCTCCAGCCCCGAGCTCTGCCTCCCCAGGATGCCTGGGAAATTCCAGGTGATCACAGCATGGAGAAAAATGTGGATTTATATTTGTTACTTTATTTTTCTATGGTACCTCCCAAGAGCCTTCTGAGGCATTCCCTTCTTTAATAAGCTGAAAGTGCTCCAAGATTTTTCTAATGAAAATGATATAGGAGCACACAGTGTTATTATTAAAACCTCTCTCTTTTTCTCTAGGAACTGCTAAAATACATTTACAGTTTATATCCTTTTTGGTGAGCATTAAAGTTTCTAATTTAAAATAATAAAGCCTGGTTTGCTCACTTTCTTTCCCTTCTATTTCAAAAATATAAAAACCTGACAGTTCTCTAACTATTCTTATTTTGCTGAGTGATTTTTGGATTTTAATAAAAGTAACACTGTGGTTACAACACTTGGTGAGATAAGCAAAGAGATTTTTTTTTTTTTTTTACAGCACAATTATGGAAATTTCAAAGAATCTTATAAATATCTCGCTATTTGCATATATGAGATAAGCATATTTTAGTAATGGTTATGACAGGCTAGCAAGGAAAATGTGTGGGACAGCCACACAGCAAATACATGCAAACATGAGGGGGTGTCTGTGCACTCTCCCAGTGAAACCCGAGCTCAGTGGGCGCAGGATCCCTGGGAATACATGGAGCTCCCCAGGGAAGGCACCACCCCTGCCCTGTGACTCAGTTTCCTCCTGCAGTGCAGGACCTGCACAGTTTCTGTAATGGCACAAGGCAGCTTGGCCAGCCCAGAGGGTGGGACAGGAGTCAGTGAGCTCAGCCCTGGGTCCTGGCTGCTCTCAGCAGGGCACAGAGAGTGAGGTTTGCAGACCCTGGGGGCAGCAGGGCCATGCTGGGGCCAGGCTCAGGGTGATGCCTTAGGGTTTAACTTTTCTGTGTTCCCAGCCCTGCCCTGCCCAGTGTCACTCTGCAGTTCCCTGGAGCTCGTTCAGTGCTGTTCTCTCATGCTCACACACACACAACAAAGCCTCTCCAGCTCTCCAAGGACACCCAGACCCTCCTAGGCCCAACAACTGCAAACCACAATCTTGGGGACAGGGGGGCAAGCTTGGGCAAATTCCATCCTTGCCTGGCTTCTGCTTGGGGAATTGATGCTGAGATCCAAGTGGGAAGAACTCGGGAGCTGTCCTTGTCCATGTTGGGATGCACTGAGGCAGGAGCCTCTGGAGCCCAGAGTGTACCTCTGAAGGCCTTTCCAACCAATCCCTCCTTTATTCCTTTATTCCTGTCTGCTCTCTGTTCCTAGGGAGCCATTTAAGGCATCAGGGGCTGTGGACATGGGGACACCTGTGATGCCACTGCCTCCTTCTGCCACAGCCCTCGGGGACCAGGAGCCTCTCCCAGGCAGGTGACCACTGCCAAAAGGCCAACACAGCCCCAGTGCTCCTGAAAAACCAACTGAGGTCAGCTTGGCCTTTAACACACACCCACATCTCCACTGAAACTCCCTGAGAATGGAGCCAGAGCTGCTTTCTGAACTGAGCTGTGCTTTTCTTCTGCTGTTTGCCTTTGTATTTTTAAGTTGGAAATTGCTCTTCTGGTTTTGCCTCAGAGCTGCTGGGAAGCTCCTAGAATTAGTGTGGCAATTTTCTCAGTCCTTTGTTGAAAAGGGAAAGTCCACACAAAAAATGCACTGGCATTCCAGCTGCATAAATAGTGTAAATTGCTGTCAAACAAAAAGACAATTTGGCTAAAAGAAACCCCAAACAAACAACCCCCTCCACACACACTTCTGTGTCCCCATTAGAACCGCAGGTTTCCATTCTGTAGATCTCCCAGCCATCTGCCCGGCCCTTGAAAGGCTCCTTGAGAAACCGAAAAATGAAAACCACTTACTTTCTGAAAACTAATCTTGGCTTCCTGGTGCCTGGCTTTCAGGGGAGCTCCACTCGAGGCTTGATTTCTGTGAGTGCAGATACTCAGTGTGTCCCAAACAATTAGATGCCTTTGAGGATGTTGAAAGCTAGACATAAAAAACCAAATCAATCCGGAGCCTTGTTTGACAACTGACACTATTTGTAATGCAAAAAATTCCAACCACCAAGTAAAATAATAACAAAAAAATTCTCAGAAAGCTCAGAATTTAAAAGAAAATCCACCAAATCGACCCTCAACTCTTTAGGTTTTAAACCATATTTTTTTTCTGTGAAATGTTTTTTTAGTTTGCCTAGAAAAAAAGTTACAGAGGTATAGATCCATCTTTTTCCTTCCCTGCTGAGGCAGATGACCTTTTCCAGAAGCCAAAGTGCTCTGGCTCGTGCAGCAGAGCCAGTGACCCTCAGAAGGTTCACTGGGAGGTGGTAATGGATTTCTTCTGGTCCCTGGTGCCTCCAAATCCTTCTTCCTTGCCAAAAATTTGGGGAGAGACGGGCTGATGGCATTACCCAGACCATAGAGGTTCCCTGGTGCCCACTCTGGGCAGGAAGGGAGCTCTGAGGAGCACAAGGAGCCTGAGGCAGGAGCAGGGCTGCCCAAACTGCAGGCAGTTCTGTTATAATCTGTTCCTGAGCTCTCACAGGAGCCAGTCCCTTCTGTAACAGAGACAGGAAGGGTTACAGGCAACCACTGCCTCCCAAGAAGCTGAGATTCACAAGAAAAATAGAAGAGCAAGGGAAGGGGCAGTTTAGCCTCGTCAGCTAATTGAGATCCTTGACTCTTTTACTTTGTGTTTTTGGTAGCAAACAGAAAGAGGTCACACATGAAGCTGTGCAAGCGTGAGGTGTCTTTATTAAATCTATCAGTGGGGTTTGTTAAATGGAACCTGCAGCCCGGGGCAGTGCGAGCTGGCGCTGGGTGGGCTCGGGGTCACCCGCCCTGGTGTCACTGGCACTGGGTCAGTGCTGTGAGCTCACAGCGTGGGCCTGATTAGAGGGCTGGGTCCCAGTTGGCTTTACCTGTGCCCTCTGCCCGGGCTTTGTCTGCAGCGGGAGCAGGAGCTTTTCAGGCCAGGCTCAGAGCCGAGCCCGAGCGCCGAGGGCTTCCCCGTCCGGCGGAGCTGCAATCCTCCTCTCCTATTGTCCCGTTGATTGTTTGGGCTCTGGAAGAGGCTTCCTTTTTGAAGATCTTTTCCTTTTCTTTATTTTTTTTAATCTTCCCCCCCCACCTTTTCTTCTCATTTTTAACTTGCACCGGGAGGGCAGAACAGAAGATGTGGCTCAAAGACGTTTTTAGCTTGCTTTCTCTCAAGAGATCCCAGCTCATGGCAGAGAAACAAATTCCTCTGACAGGAAAAAGACCCTCCACCATAACAATGCAGTTTGCCCTTCTGGAGCTGCTGGGTTGCTTGCACAGGCTGGGGAGGGCTGAAGATGGAGGAACAGAGAGCAGCCCAGGCTGCAGTGAGGGGTGAGGGAGGATGTGGTGTGACCCAGAGGAATGCAGAAGGGAGGAAGGGATTTAGCATGATGGTGATGGCTGTGTGATTAGAGGTGACAGGAACAATAGTGCATGGCTGTGTCTACACTGCTTGTTAGACACACGCTGGCCTCTCAGGAAAGGGGGAACACAATACTTTTAAATTAAAGTGGATGGGACTGCACAACCGAGGGAAGAGGAAAGGAAATAAAACATAAGGACTTTCAAGCTGTTGGGTGAGCTGGTGTTTTTCTTCCAGCCACAGCAAAGCACCACTGGCCCTAGGAAAGTGGGGCTGACGCAGCTTTAAGCCATCCCTGGACATATCCAATTGTGGGTGACTGGGGAACTCGGACACCTCAGAGCTGCTGGCCAGAGAGCTCCACCTCCAGCCCAGGCTGCTGCCCAGTACCTGCTGCACCAGGGCTGCAAACTGCTTCTACCCCACTGACCTCCACCCTGCTTCTCTCTGACACAGAGGGTGCAACCCGGTGAGAAGAGATGTGATTTTACATCATAAAGTCACTCTAAGACAGTATCCCAAGGAACATCCCTGGCAGCTCAGTGTGGAGCACAGGGAACACCACCCTGCATGCAGACTGTGCACTCAGGGTGGGCAGAACAGGAAGACCCCAACACCACTTAACCACGTTCTCAGCTTCAGCAACACTGATGCAGAACACAGCTGGAAAAGCTGTTCTTACCCACCACAGCAGGTCCGTGTTTCTGTGCTGATCCAGGTCTGGGATGGTTAACACTCACTCCTTTCTGTTGTCTGAAAAGTAAAGACAACTTTTCTTATGGCTTAGTGTTTTTCTCCTTTCCAAAGCTTTGGTTGTGATTGATGAAGCTGCCTGAGATTGTCAGAATTTACTTGAACTAATAAACAATGGAAATGCCTTTATTTGTGCTAGTGCCAGATCCATCCCACTCACAGCCCCAGGTGTGCTCTTTCCTGGGAGCCCATGATATACTACCTGAGCCCCTACTCACCATTCTTCATGTTGATTATTTACCATTTTCCGCCTTTTATCTATTCTATGAACATTTTGCCCTAATTGCTCAGCTATTTGTTGATTACCCTGCTGCAGTCGTTTGTCAGATCCTTTTATTCATTAATCTGTGAGACCCTTCAGTTGCTATTCATCTGATAAGGAAGTTTTTAACCACCACTTCTCTCAGAGTCATATCTCACTTCATGTCAAGGTCTTAAAAGGAGCAGAATCATGGCTGCTGTAGTTGTTTGTGGAGTCATTTACATGGGAGCACCACATCCGTGTTTGTGCCATTCACCTGTACTAACTTCCTTAAGGAGCTAAACTCTTCACACCCTGATGCTTGCGGGCATTCTGCTCTGTGCAGTAACGAGATGGGCAAAAAAACTTGTTCAGCAAAACGCAATCCTTGCTCCTCGTTGGCTCAGAGGGTGGGGAAGCACATCTGACAGTGCCTGTGGGACTGCTGCCACTCGCCCCGAGAAGGGTGAGCCCTGCCCGCCGCCTCCCGCTGCTCCGGAGCACACCTTGCGCCAGCCTGGCTCCGCTCCAGCCCGACCCACCCGTGCAGCACATCTCTGCTTGGTGCCGGTGTGCTCCGACAGAGGCAATTAAACCTGCACAGGCCGCGGCACCCCGGGAGGCTGCAGGATCTGACTCGTGGTCAGCACTCGCTGCCCCCGGAGCGCGGAGCTGCTCCTGCCTCGTGGTCCCTCCCAGTCCCGCTCACATCGGGGGCTGCGCTGCCAGCCCGGAGCTCGATAGGCACCGTCCTGTGCTCTATCGAACACACTGTATTGCAAGGAAGCACAGCTAGGCTCTTGTGCCATTGGCCTTCCTCCAACGAGATAATCCAATTTTTCTGATTTCCAGACTAAATATACTCATTCCTTTTGACAAGGAGTTGCGGTGTCAATAAGATTTGAGATGCACAGACAATAGCCTGGAACACGGTATCTTCCTTTTTGTGCCAAATTGGCACTTTTTTTCCTGGCTGACAGAGGCAAACCGTGCATGAGGAAGCTTCCTGGGTCCAGACATCCTAGTGCTGCAGCCTGGGCTTCAGCTTGACTGAGCTGCTGCTTGCCTGCACCCTGCTCCCATTGCCTGGTTTTCTCTAAAAGCTTAGCTGGAGGATGACTCACTTCAGTGAACATCAGAATAAAATCCTGCATAGAATTAAATGTGCCGTACAGTGCTCTTAGCTCGGCAGAGCAGTGGGGCTGGGCAGCTTTGGAATTAATTCCACACTCTGTTTATCAGGAGCCTGGCCTTCAATACCTCGCATTGCTCCTAAATATTTTACCTCTTGTTGCACTAATTGAACCTTTTGTCTGTTGACTTTCAATCCTTCCTCCTGGACTGCAGCCAAATCTTGCAGTCTGCTGACAGGTTTGTTCTCCAGAACCTATCCAATTCGGGTGTGAGCCACATCTGATGTCACACACTTCCTGGACCTGCAGGCTAATTTCTCCCACATTTGGGTGATGTGTATGTGACAGATCACAGGAGCTTGTGAAATCCTTGAGAAACTCAAGTGAAATTTTTTTTTTTTTTCCCTCCTGAGCTGTAAACCCCAAACTTTTACCAACATTTCTCTGCTAAAGGACTAAAGAAAAATGCATTTGCTAGATCTATGGCCCAAAACCACTTAGCTCCTTGTACTACTGCAGTGGTAATTTCTGGCATTTTAACAAGAAGAGGTGATGTTTGCAGAGTTACAGCGTTTAATGCTCTGAAATCTGCAGTCAGATGCATCTCTCTATTTCCCTTTAATACCAGGCACCCGGGGGAATTACGCACGCTGGGTCACTGCACTGGCACTCCTTGATCCACCAGGCTTCCTGGGCTCGCTTGGGTACTTACATCGCTTCTGCAGGCTTGGATCAAACCCTGCTATTAAAGCAAAAGCATTAATCTTCCCATACTCCAACTTATCTCAAGCTTATACTTGCAGAAAGGTAACTGACCCCCATCCCGAGCTGTCGTGACTATTTCAGGAGCCTTTGCAGGAAAACATCATTCTGTAGGTAAGGCAATTATGAGGCTTTCTATTTCTGTGTTATCCTTGCACAGTTAGTCAGATCTAAACTACCCTGTTTTGTTTAAGGAACAGGCTGCTGAAAAACCTGGTTTTTTATCCTCTACATGATGCTGAATACAAAACACCTCAGGCACACTCTTCAGTAAGCAGTTTGCACTGGTGTGTGTGTGGGGGCACAGCTGAGACACTCCCTGCACCAGAGGGGACCCCTGAACTCTTGTGTCTGTTGGGGCACCTCATGGGCACCCTGACCCTTGCAAAACAGTAATTTCAATAGTCACTGAGGCACCAGAATCTAATAACAGCTTGGGCTCCCAGTAGCTTCTTTTTCATTGCTGTTGTAGAGTTCTGCCAATTTATGCATTAAGACACTAATGGATTTTATATTCCATCTAGCCAGGTCTTCTCCCAGGCTCTAGTTCCCTCCAAACCTTATTTCATGTCTACTTCAAATGTCATTTCCAGATTTATCCAGCCCAGAGAGGATACCCTCTGCCTTCCTGTGGGCAGAGAGCCACCAACTGCAGGACGGTCAAGGGCCCTCTCCTCCTCCATAGCTTTGGGTTTGTTTGTCCTCTGGACCCTGATCAGTGAAAGCAACCATTGCTGGTGACAATTGCTTTGCCTGAGAGCTTCGAGGTTCCTTTTCTTTCCAGAAGAATCCTTCCAGTCCTGGCAGGTCCTTCCACCCCTGCCCCTAATTCGTGTTAGCAGCACTCCCAGGTCCCTCAGTCATGACTAACATCCAAATCCCAGTTCATTATTTTTGGGTTTTTTCTGTTGTTGTTGGGTTTTTTTTTTTTAATTTTTTTTAAATTTTTTTTATTTGGTTGGGTTTTTTGTTGGGTTTTTTGGTTTGTTTCTTTTTTTTTCTTCCTTTTTTTTTTCCTTTTTTCCTTTTTGTTTGTTTGTTTGTTTGTTTGATTTTGTTGAGTTTTTTGGTGGTTATTTGTGGTTTGTTTTTTTTTTTTAATTTTTTTTGTGGTTTTTTTCCAGCTTAGATTCCAAACCAGTTCAAAATGCCAACACTCATCCCAACCCACCTTAGGCTAGACCCTCTCACCACTTCTGGAGCTCAGTGTCAAGCAGAGTGCAGTGAGTGTGCAGTCAGCCAGCTCTACCCCCAGCCTTTACCAGGACTGGTCTAACAGGGATGTTCACCTAAAGCCACAGTCTGCTTGACACAAACATCCCTGTTTAAAGCCCCCATTCCGTGGTGAAAGCTCAGCCTTCAGTGGTACCCAGCTCCAGCTGACTGAGTCTCTCAGTGGTCTCTGTCCTGCTGGTCCCTCTGTCCCTGAGCTAACAGCATCCATCACCATGGGGACATCCTCATCTCCTGCATCCTCACCATGCAAAGGAGCAAAGGGGTCCAGGGTGTGCTCTGAGTGAAGCAGGACCATTCCAAACCATGCAAAGGAGCAAAGGGGTCCAGGGTGTGCTCTGAGTGAAGCAGGACCATTCCAAACCATGCAAAGGAGCAAAGGGGTCCAGGGTGTGCTCTGAGTGAAGCAGGACCATTCCAAACCTCTCCATCCCAGTCACCAGGATCCCTGCTCCTCCTCTGGTTTGTACTGCAGTCAATATATCCAGTCTAGCTGACAACCTCTGTTTATTTTTCTCACTTGCTTTCTCACTGGAGTCTCAGAATTCAAGTGTTCTTGTTCACTCTATGTGGCAATGATTTGATTTCTGTTCCTGCCTGCTCAGCCTCTCTCAGCCTCGCTCTCCTGGACCTGACTGCTGGGTTACCACCAATCTGCCACTGGTGAAATGCAGCCTGGTGATGCATTTGGACACCCCCTTCCCTGCCAGCACAGAGCAGAATAAAAATGGCCTGGCTAATATCTCTTTTGCTAAAGGAAACTGGAGAAGATGACAAGTGCTAGTGCTGCTCTTGCACCAGGCAATTTTGGGGCATTTATATGGGCATTAAGGTACCCAAATGCCAAAGTCAAGGCCAAGCCTGCCAGTGGTGAGTCCTTTTCAGATCCCTGGATGGCAGGTGGCATCTCCTGGCTACTGAGGAGGATTGTTCATGCTCTATTATAGCCTCGTTCTTTTCCTCCTATTTCTTGATTTCAAAGGCAAACACTCCTGGTCTGCCAGTCCAAGCCCTTTTTTCTAGGGCTAACTTTGCACATATAAGAATGTTGTGATATTAAGTACCACTAAATTTGGTGGAACAGATCCCAGTCCCCAACAGTTTTCCAGCCTGCTCATTTCAGAGCTACCCAGTTACTTGGAGCTGGCAAGAGATGGATTCTGTGACTAGACACCGACAGAAGTACTGCAGCCAGTGTCACTCTGTACCATGACCCTTCTCAGGAACTGTGTCCTCGCCTTAACCCTTCTTTGCCCATCCAGGCTGCCCAGCTCCTTCACAGATGTGCTGCTCACCACGTGAAGCACACAGAAAGTAGATCTTCCTGCCCTTCCTCGGCACAGCCCAGGGATCACACTGCCTGTCCCTGTCTGCCAGCCAGGGGCTGGTGGCTGAAGGACTGTGGATACTGACTGCCTGGTCAGAGAGGAGTTTTCAGGCATCAGACTGCAGCCAGTGCCTGTGAGAAAGCATAAACTTTCCCATGCACTGAGCAGGAGGCTGTGAGAGATCGCAGTAGAGGAATGCTAAACGATTTTGCACCTGGTGTTTTCGTTTGGAAGATGTTTAGAAATGGGTGTCGTTTGTAATTAGCCAGTGGTGTTGTTGAGGGGTGTCAATCAAATAACCAATCATGGACCATCTGTGTGAAGCTGTCTATAAAAAGGTGTGAATGTCTGATAAAAGAGATCTTCTACCTTCTAATCCTTGGGAGTCTCGTGTCCCTCCTCGACCAGCCCTAACTACCACAGACACATAGGGCCATGTGGAGAAGCAGCTGCCTGTGAGGGTTTGCCCTCCCCATGGTGTTCCCTTGCAGTTTGGGGCTCTCTGATGGCACTGCTCACCCTCCCCTTGGTGTTCCCTTGCAGTTTGGGGCTCCCTGATGGCACTGCTCCCTCTGCAAGCTGGCACAGGGAAGTCATGATCTCCCGTGCTACACTGTGGCAGCGATGCCGCATGTACAGTGAAGGACTCTGTGATTTGTGGTGCTATAAAAGCTGAAAACCTCCATCATTGCCTTTTATATATAATTGAAAACACAATAATTGACTGCAGTGTCAACTGGAGAAGGCAGCAGCCCCTTGGAAGCACACACAGGCGTCCGTGCACAGCCGCCCGCCGCCAGCCAGCCACTGCTGCGTGACTTGTCTTAATAGAAGGCTTAAAATAAATCAGAATTATTTCCAGATTAGAGGGAAAAAAATCCTGTGAAGATGTTTCAGTCAAGCACAAAGAACACAAAGAGAGTGGTCTCTTTGCCAGTCAGCACAGCATTTTCTTTCCTCTGGTCCTTTGCTCTCCTGATCTCCTGTTCCTACAAACCGGCTTTGTCTGTTTTTCTGTCTGAGACAGGTGAACATACAATGTTGTAAAGCTGCTGCATCCACACTGGTGTGTCTGTGAGCAAGTTATGTGTCTCTCAGACTTTCTCTCTGAATATTTTTTTGACAGACGTCTCAGCCAAACTCACCAAATCAACGTGGTTCCTTTCTGAGCTTGGTTTTAGCAACAGAGAACACCCACCCACAGCCCCAGTATCCCAGACAATAAACCCTGCTCCTCCTGGCATCACCTGCCCAAGTCCTAACCCTACAGAGCCCTAAGCACAGCCAGATGACAGAGCTGACAGCAGGGGTCAGGAATATCTGGGAGTGCAGTTTGCATCTGTGCCAGCTCAAGGGTTCCAAACACCTCTGATGCCTTAAATGGCTCCCTAGGAACAGAGAGCAGGCAGGAATAAAGGAATCAAGGAGGGATTGATTGGAAAGGCCTTCAGAGGTACACTCTGGGCTCCAGAGGCTCCTGCCTCAGTGCATCCCAACATGGACAAGGACAGCTCCCGAGTTCTTCCCACTTGGATCTCAGCATCAATTCCCCAAGCAGGAGCCAGGCAAGGATGGAATTTGCCCAAGCTTGCCCCCCTGTCCCCAAGCTTGTGGTTTGCAGTTGTTGGGCCTAGGAGGGTCTGGGTGTCCTTGGAGAGCTGGAGAGGCTTTGTTGTGTGTGTGTGAGCATGAGAGAACAGCACTGAACGAGCTCCAGGGAACTGCAGAGTGACACTGGGCAGGGCAGGGCTGGGAACACAGAAAAGTTCAAACCTAAGGCATCACCTCCACCATGCAGAGCTGCTTCCCTGCCTCTGTCTGATGCTCTGAATGCTGCTGCCATGCCAGAGCAGCAGGAAAATGTTTCTCTTCTCCAGTCGTGAGGAACCCACTGCAGGCCATTCACTGCTTTCGGTGCTGAAGCACACAGGGCTCATGCACAACTTCCTTGGGGCTTCTGCTGGAGGACAAAGCGTGGAAGATCTGCTGTAAGGCATGGCACGTGAGGAAAGGTCTTTGGGGAGGTGGGAATGGGGAGGGAAGAAGGACAAAGGCTGAAAGAAAAGCAAAAACCCCTCCCAGAATGCCACCAACACCCTCCAATTCAGCTGTTTACACTGGGACAATATTTCAGTTTTGACTGCTCAAGTGTGTTGTTTTGTTTACCTCGGGGACTTTTAGAGCAAATTATGGAAACAGGCCAGTTTACTTCACTCTCATTTTTAGACAGTTTCACTTTCAGCTTCTGCTGCACAAACAACATGCTACAATTTGGGGGCTGCAAAGGCTGCAGGGAAATATTGATTTCCTCACAATAACACTAAAACACTTCGACCCAACGTTTTCTGGAGGCCTTTACAAAACATACATTTTGAGGGACAAGTTTGGCTTGACAGACTTCTTTTAAAGAGCCCTGCCTTTCTTGCAGCCACCTTAGAACTGTTATTTACTGCTTTATACTACAGACAGACGATTGTGGATGCTAGAAATTTCTCAGGTAAATCCCTCTAAAGTTACAGATTATCTGTCTTTGTGAAAACCTGCATTGTAACGCAAGAAAAATTCCAATTATTCAGCTAATTAAAAAAGACTTAATTATAATATGGAATAATTAATTTCTTTTGATACTTACAACTCAGACACTCCCTTGTATACCTCAGGGGCCCAGAAGTCTTAGCGAGTGCAACAATGGGAATTGCTTCTCAGAAGAGGCAGCTTCCTCTGAGGCTTTTCTCTGCTTGGCACTAGTTCTGTATACCAGAGTAGGGACTGATGGCCAATGCTAGAGCTGGAGATCCCTGAGCCATCAGATCTCAAATGCACAAGGTCAGATGCCACCTCTACTATCAAAAGCGTTCCAAAAAAAGACACCAAAGTACCCCGAACTGCGATACTCCTCCTGCACTCCTGCACTGTGTGAAGTGCAGCTCATCTCATCTCTCCATCACAGCCCCAGCCCAGCCCCCCGTGGAGTGCCACTGGACTTGGAACTCCAGAGCCAGTCTGCCTTCAAACCCCTCTGTCCCACGGTTTCATCTCAGACTCCTGCTCTCCTCCTGCCCTGTGAAACTGCTCCATGCCCTCCCTCCAGCTGCCACACCTGGAGCAGAGCTGCTCCTGCACCATCCCTGGGGCTCTAGAGTGTGTCCTGCCAGAGCTGCTCCTGCACCATCCCTGGGGCTCTAGAGTGTGTCCTGCCAGAGCTGCTCCTGCACCATCCCTGGAGCTTTAGACTGTGTCCTGCCAGAGCTGCTCCTCCTGCACCATCCCTGGGGCTCTAGAGTGTGTCCTGCCAGAGCTGCTCCTGCACCCCCTGTGGCCAGCAGCTCCCCTTAGCCAGGAAAGAGCCCATGAAGGATGTGGGCTCTGTTTGCACACTGGTCCCCACATGGAGTGTCAATTGAGGGGGAGGCAGACATCCTAAAGAGCTGCCAAATACAGAATACACTCAGGCTACAAACCCTGAGAGTGAGGTGTGGGAAGAGGCAGCGCAGGACCTGCCAGGACAGGAGCTGTTCCTTGGGACATTTCCATTTCTCCAAAGGTAACAGAAAGGATTGATTTGGTGAAGGCCAAATGATTGCTGTGAGATCAATGTCACCTGACAGACTGCTCCAGCATTCAGCACACCTCTGTTCAGTACACCTGATGTGTTCTCCCTCTCCAGGTCCCAGCATCACTGGACAGCACCCCTGGGAATCATGGTGTGCCCAGGGAGGGCCTGCTGACATGCAGCCAGCACATGCTGAAGATTCATGCTGTGCTGACTCTTTTCTCCCAGAAAGCATTTGAGAGGAGAGGTTTCTGAGAGCTTTGGGGGCTCTCAGGTGCAGCATCTCAGCCTGGGATCTGTGACACCTCTGTGCCTCTCTGAGCTCACCACATAATGGGATCTTTCCCCATCCCTTGACCCTCCTGGACATTCCTGGAGCTGAAGGCAGGACAATAACACATCACAGACCCAGGCACACTGGTGGACACTCAGTGGAACAGACATTAATGCTGCTCATAAAGAAGGACGTGTTTGCCCCATTTCTGCTCCTGGTGGAGCACTAAATCCCAGTGAAAGCAATTGTGCCATCTTATTTCTCGCTCAAGGCTCTAAATCTCCTCTCCACCCCTTCATGTGGCACAGATAAGAGCTGCATTTACATCCCTTTGGTCACACCCTGCTGCACAGGAAGGTAAAGCCACTTTGTGCAGGTTTGTTAGTAATGCAAGACCCTTTCCCACAATGGTAAATTTCTTTCTGCCATCTTTGATGGCAAAATAGGAAAAGCAAAATTCAATTATATTTCAACCCCTAATAAAATTCACTTATCTTCCATCTTTTTCTATTTTTAAATTATACCTGCATTTTCTACTTTTACTGGATCTTCTCCCTCTTAATATTCAGTAAACCATGTGTGCATCCTCACTCATCTCCTCCTCTGTGAAGAATTAGAAAGAATTAATAAGCTGGGATATTTGAATAAAATCCTTTTTATTTCATGGCCTGATTTTACTTCCATGAACTCTGCATTTATAGCAACCTCATAAATTACCAACGTATACAGAAAATAAATACTGCTTGTCTCTCCTACTAAGCCTGCAGACTTAGCAAACAGATCTCTCAAAATCGCAGGAAAAGGAAAGGATATTTTCTTTTCAACTCATTCAACTGGAAATACAATTTTGAGAAAAGCAAAGCAGTGTTTCCCTTTCGCTGTTTCCATTTCATTTGGGCTGATAAATGCCTCTGGGACATAGCATTTCTGGTTTCACCTCTTCTCAGCTGTCTGTCTTTCTCTGTTTCCTTCTCTTTCTCTCTCCCTCTCCCCTGCATTTCCAACTGGCCCGAAAAACGAGAGGCACTGCAGAGCAGTGGCTGTCACTGGGTTGTTGGTACGTGACCTCCTGTCCATGGCAGGACTGGTTTCCCTCAGAGCAGCACTGGGAAGGGGCTGAGCTCCTCACTGCTGACACCAACCAAAGGATGCTCCAGAAGATGTCAAAGTCCCACGGTTGAGCAGGCACCAGATGTGAGTGACGTTCATTGCAAACAGTCCCATCCATAAAGGCATGTTGAGACTTTGAAAGAGGAGAAAGCCACTGCGAATTCATGTCCTTCTTTGTGCTTCTGCTGGCAGCAAGGCACTGAATTAGTGTGAAAATTGAGCAAAAATTAATCTTTGCCTCATAATCCATTATTTAAAAGGGAACACTCACTCACTATAATTTTCAAGTCACTGCTACAGCAAAGTCATTCTGAAATCTCTAAGTTTGTCATAGGGGAAAAATAGTAACATAAGACTAGGTCTTGAGATTTGCCAGAGTGCCAGACTCTTAATCTGCTTACTGCAGTTACCATTTGCAATTTTGTGTTGTAGTTAGAGCCTCCCCAAGGTCACCCCAAACACCTCAGAGCTCTTTACCATCTGCCTCTGATTCCTGAAAACTGACCTGGAGCTGGAAGGACCAAGGGACTCGTTAAGGTCACTCTTTTACCACTAATAAAGAGCCCCTGGATGGCTCCACTGGGCAGAGCCCTGGGCAGCCAGGGCAGCAAACCACGACCCCTCACAGCCACAGCCACAGCCACAGCACTCCTGTGTCCCCAGAGCTGTGCTGCAGTGATGCCTTAGGTTTGAACTTTTCTCTGTTCCCAGCCCTGCCCTGCCCAGTGTCACTCTGCAGTTCCCTGGAGCTCGTTCAGTGCTGTTCTCTCATGCTCACACACACACAACAAAGCCTCTCCAGCTCTCCAAGGACACCCAGAGCCTCCTAGGCCCAACAACTGCAAACCACAATCTTGGGGACAGGGGGGCAAGCTTGGGCAAATTCCATCCTTGCCTGGCTCCTGCTTGGGGAATTGATGCTGAGATCCAAGTGGGAAGAACTCGGGAGCTGTCCTTGTCCATGTTGGGATGCACTGAGGCAGGAGCCTCTGGAGCCCAGAGTGTACCTCTGAAGGCCTTTCCAACCAATCCCTCCTTGATTCCTTTATCCCTGTCTGCTCTCTGTTCCTAGGCAGCATTTAAGGCATCATGGCAGGCACTCACTCCTTGCTCCTGTGTGTAGATTGCGATGCTGTTTGGGCTCCTGTGAGTTGTTTTGCAGCCTGGGATGCCAGGCTCTGTTGGAACCCAGAAGATTTAATGTAATATAACAACCCTGCTAACAACGAAATACATGTGTTACTGAGCATGACACACGCACACAAACCCAGCTCCTGCTACCACACAAGAAAGGACTAGCAGGGAAATCTGTATTTTGTTTCCCCTTTTAGGAAAACGCAAAGGAAACAAACAATAATGGCAGGCTCTAAAACAGCAATAAAAAGAATGGAGATTAGACTGCAGCATGCAGGCACTTAAAAAGAAATAAATAGCAAAATATGCCTAAATTTGTTTCAATTGGATCTGAAAAACAAATCTGAGACAAAAAAACTTGCCCCCCTCCCCAAAAGCCACAGGCTGCCTAAAGAAAGGTTTTATGGAAAGAAAAGACTGATAAATACTTTGAGAATGTGTTAACTTTTGAACAGCTTGAATATTCAAATTGGAATAAAAATATTCCTTCAATTAAAAATTATTAAAATTAGCTCAAAGTATTTTTTTGGTGTGTTCACTGCAAGAATTTAATAGGATCTAGTACTCAGCAAAGCTTTGAAGCAAAAATAACGTCTCAGGAGCTCATTACGCATTAAATCCTATCAAAAAGCAGAATCCCACTATGAAATTAACACAATTTGCAAATCATTATTGCAGGTTACTCCTTCCCCTGCTCTTTTGGTCACTTTTAACTTGAATCTGTGATGTTGTCAAAGGCAACAATAACAAAAAACACTCACGGAAAAATGGGGATTGCATCTGAAGCATCCTGAGCTGTGAGCAGCACGGTACAGTAGTCACAGAGAGCAACAAACACAGCAGAAGCTGTCAGGAAAGCCGAGAGGTAGAAAGTGAAGTGAATCAAGGGATGTGGATGAAAATCGTGTTTGGGAACTTTTTATGCAGTAGGAAATGTTAAACCTTGTGCCTCCCTGGGCTTCTGTTAATGTAGTGGTGTAGTTTTCAGCCCGAGACTTAGCGTGGCTGAATTAATTGGTTATTTTATGGGATGTGTTCACTCACAAGTATTCATGAAATATGAAACACTGGACAAAGTCTCCTCCTAATGAAATGCTGGTTCTTGTTTCCTCTTGCTGAATTGGAGGAAGAGAAAAAAAGGCCAATCAATAGAGTCTGAAACAGCAATAGCTCATTAAAATTGGAGGCTGTCAATACAGAATGTGTCTATCACCTGGGGGTGCTGAGGTGGTGCTGGTAATGGCACTTTACTACTCACTTTGCTAAAGTACTCGTGGTGTCTCCAAAAACTTACCAGGTGCTGGCTGCCTTCAGCATTTCTGGGGCCAGAGGGAGGTGAGGAGTGAGGAAGAGTCACCAGTCTCCAACCTGTCCTTGGGTAATGTGGGAACCAGTGCTGAGTTAGGGGATTCAACTCCACAGAGCCCAGCTCTTATTTTTAATGCAGTATGTGGAATATTAAACTCTTTATCTTGTTATTGAAGCCATAAGAAGGCTCTTTCATGTCATCATTTCTATTTTATTTTGTTTAGAGTCCTTCATTAACTTTTCATATGAAAGATCTGTAATTTAGATCTTCAAAGAACTTTCAAAATGTAAGTTTTAGGGACGACAAGTGCAGTATGTGTGCAGTTCTATTCTAAAGGCAAAGTCAAATCGCAAAAATACCATCAAGAATGTTTCTTCCTTTCCTTTTTTACTCATGAGTAAAACACAGGGGATTTCTCTGGGGAAAAAAAAAATTATTCTGGCTTGATACTAATCAGCACATGCAGAAGGCTAAAACAGTGCTAAGAGTGCTACCTCTGAAAGGCTAAAGAAGGCTTTATGATCTGTGGGCCAGGGCAAAATGCCCTAAACTAATGAGAGGTAGTTGAAGACCAGGAATGCTCTGCATATAAGCACTGGGATTGTTTTGCAATCCTAATTCTAAGCAATCAAAACCCAAAAGCCCCTGAAACCTGCAGGGGTTTCAGTGCTCCTGTTGGGTCAGCAGACATGGCCTGATTTTCGGACACCTGGGAGCAGAGGAAGCCCTGGCCAGTGCTGTTAAGCTTTATTTCTCTGTTGCAGTGTTCGGGCCTGATAAGGAGTGCAGCTTGGAAGAACATTTCACTGGGACATTTCATCAGCAGCCACAGCAGGGTTCAGAAGCTGCATACCAAATCCTTGCCCCACAGAAGCCTGCACCAACACCCTGACAAAGCCAGAAAGATTTATTTTACTGCATCCAAGGCTGATAACCCCTCTTGGGTCAAGTCCCTTATTATAAATCGGTCGATCAATCCCCGAGATTGCTAAAGCATTCGGTTTCACGTTGTGATGGCAAAGCAATTAAAGGCTCAGCCCTAAACAAATTAGATTTTGCATGTTTGGTTTTACAAACATCCAGAAAGGGGTCAGATCTTTTATCACTGCTGTCACGGGGGAGGGAGAGAATCCATGAAGTCACACAGAACTAATTTACACCACTTAGTGAAAAAAAATTGGAGCTATAAATGGCAATCCAAGAAGAAAGGTTTCTTTCAGTGCAGAAATGCACCAGGCTCTGCTGAAGCCTGACAGATCATGGGTTGGTACTAGCTGAGGAATCAAAAGAATTAGGGACATGCTGGAGAAAAGGGACCTCTAACAGTGACTGGAAAACTGCTGGAGTCTGGAGTTGTCTGGCCATGTTTGTTATCTCGAGGTGGTATTTCCCCACTGTGCCTGGAACTGCATGTCCCTGGCTGAGCTCAGGGGATCTCTGTGCTGCACCTCCCTGCAGATGTGCCCAGCTGTGCTCTCCTGGCATCTCCCTGGGTGGTTGTGATCTCACAGGGGCTCTCAGCTCCCTTGGATTCACCCCCACTGTGAATCCAGATCCTGCTGTCTCTCTTGCCTCTCGGGCACTGAGACATAAACAGCAGCAGCCTGAGCTGGGGAAGGCAGGGCTGGGCAACCCTGACCAAACCTGGGAGCTGTGTTCAGCCCTGAGTGATGCCAACACGAGTTTGGGTTAAATTTCTCCTGAAATTCTGGCAGCAAGTCCATCCAGGCTGAGGAGTGCAAACTGCTCGGAGTAGGGACTATCATTCACTGTGCCTCTACTCATCAAGGCACAAGGCTAATGCCTTATCTTTAATGAAAGTCTCCACATGTTCCTGTACTATAAATAATAATTTAAATATTGTATGTCTCAGCTCCAGTGGCTGAGCTTGAAGCGATCATTTTGGAAAGATGGAACAGCTCTCATCTAAAAATACGAATCTGAAAAACTATTCTGGAAGAAGCGAGACTTATAAATTGATAAATGAGTTGAAGCTGGGATGGAGACCGTGATGAGAGGAAAAATTCAGCTCTCAGAAGGAAGGAAATTAAAGGAGAGCAAGAACTGTTCCAAGACTTTCATTGTTTAGAATTAAGGATTTGAGGCGTAGCGATATAACAACTGGGAAACTGGCATTCTGAAAATGCTGACCTAGATGAGGAACTTCTGAATCCAAAAAAACATCATTAAGGAGACTTTCCACTTAACAAAAATAAGCAGGAAAAATGGAAATATTTTTTATGGAAATGTAACTTTGTAGGAGATTAAAGGAGCATGACAGAAACCCAAAATGAGGATTCAGAGGAAGCACATCTCAGCCAGCTAAGTGGCTTTGATCCTAATTGATAGGAAGCCCAGCCACCATCGCTCTCCCTCCAGTCCCCTCCATCTGAGCAGCAAGGGCAGACACCAGAGCCTGGAGAGCCTCAGAGTCCATCCCTACACTGAATTTATCTGCTACACCCAGCCTGCTGCCACTGGGGGCAGGACACTTTCATGGCTGAGGCTTTGGGGTTGGACAAAATTATACACTTTTCATAAATAATCAGTGTCTTTGTACCTTAAGCCTACTTTTTTCATGGCAAAATTGTGATATTTCACATGTTTTTCTGACACTCAAAAGCACAGAGTAAGAACAGCCTGTCTGACATATTTCCTTTAATAATCCAGTAAAATTCTAGCATATTTTTTTCCACATTCCATGTAAAAAAGCAGAAAACATTTCTCATTTCCATTTGAATTTTATCACTTCATTAATACAAAAGACATGTACTTCTAAGCATGGCCTACCAAAGGTCTTCGAATTTCATGGCGCACAGACCAAATTAATTGCTTTATTAATGATTATGATAAAACCAGGGTTCTACTTCCTGCTTGTGAAAAACCTTTTTCTCTGAGAGTCTTTGTGATGTAAACACATGAAGGTGAAAGGCAAGAGGGAGGGTGAAACCTGGGGGAGGAACAATGCAGAGGGGCTGGAGGGCAGAGAAGAGAAGACAGCAGAACATGGAGCAGGATCCACTTCTGTGGCCATAATGAATGGACAGCTTCATTTTCAGGAACAAAACAACCTCCCCACAGCCTTACCTCAACCCACTCACATGGACAGAGGAGATTTCATGGTGAAGTGAGTTCTTGGACAGAGATTCATTGGAAGCACACAGAGATCAGTGAGAAGCTCTAGCACTGCAGTAGGTTTTGCTTGAGCCCTAAAAACTCGCAGTGCCCTCCAAAGCTTTGATGGAACTTGGAGCTTTACTGGGATGGTGAGCAAAACCTGCAGAAAACCACAACCACTTTGTCGACTCAGAAACTCCTGACTTGCAAGTGGAGAGAAAGGGTGAGCAGATGATGGAACAGCTCAGGCTGAAGCAGGGAGACAGAAAAGGAGTGGCTGCCTTGGGATTGGGGTGTGGAGAGCTGGGAGCTCGGGGAAGGGTTAAGTCTGAGCTTACCCTGGGCTGCAGTTCAAACAGGAGACTTTTGTGCTGACAGAATGCAGGCTGGAAAGGGAGAAGAAGGCTGATTGATAGGAGAGAATCAAGCTAGTGAAAGTGAATAATAGAGGAGCAGACAGTAATTGTTGAAGGAGGTTTGATAAACTGTTTCAGAGCAAGGCAAGGAGCAAAGAGTCAAATACTGTGCTGCCATAAAAGCCAAAAGTCAGAAAAAAATCATATAAGCGATGCTTTTATTTTCTCCCTTCTCTGAAAACGCCTAATAGGGGCTACATGAGAGAACAATCAATTGGGCTGATTTAAACTGTGTTAGAAATTATTTTTAAAATAATCCAAATTATTCCACTCGATTTAATTGGTGAATCAGAAAGATCTACCATGTTGTATTTGAGACCAGGGTGGAGGATTATGAAATGAAGGGCAGAGAAGAGCAGGGTTCCCACAGGAGCCCTTTGCAAGAAGCCTGAGAAGGAAAACATTAGGAAGGTTTGAACAAGAACCTTTTAGCAGGCACTAAAAACATGACCAAAATGTCAGCCTTGATGAGATCCCAAAATAGTGAGGAAAGGATAAGTGACAATAGTTAAATGGCCCAAGCTGGACAAGACAGGACACCTCTGTTGGCTGGAGGCCACAGCAGGAGGGAGCGAGGAGCAGGGGCTGCTCTGCTGGATGCCAGGACTTGCAGGGACCAGCCCTGGGCCATGGGTGCACTGTGAACCTGGCAGCAGGGCTGGAAGGGCAGGAGGGCTCTCAGCCCTTCCTGCCACAGCTAACCGAGGGAACAACGGGAACCCAGGCAGTCCGGACCCTGAAGGAGGCAGCCAGAACAGCACTGGCGTTTTTCAATTAAAGAAATTAAAAAACTGTTTGAGCCATTGTTTGCAGTCCTTGTGCATGGTTTTCTGAGAAGAGACACACAGCAATGGGTGCTCTGCAGCCTCCCAGGTGTGGCCCCAGGGTGCACCCACCCACACACTCACACACACACACACGTTTTCCATCACCAGGGTCCGTGTTCATGCTCCCAGGAGATGACACTGGAGCTGAGCTGGCAGTCTGTGTCCTGTGGCTGCACTTGCAGTTGGCATTTGCCCTTTACAGGCTGCTGGATTGCAGTTTAGAGCTGGAGCTGCAGGTCCAGGCACCCAGCAGGAGCTGGGCTGGCACTGCGAGGGGAGCTCTGAGGCTCCCTTTGAAGGATCACTGCTGGCCTCCCCAGCCACCCTGATCTCCCCTTGTCCATGGACAAGGCATGATCTTAGAGCTGGAATGAGCTCAGATGTAATGCCACAGCTGGCCCCTTCCCAGAGAAAGCTGGATTTCTTTAAGGCTGGCTTTACAGCTGAGCATGGCTGCGCTTCCTTCCCCCATCCCAAACACTCCCTGCTGGAAAAGCCCAGACCATCCTCGGCCCTGGGTAATAACAAGGGTAGAGCAACACTAGCATGGAAGACAGGATTAAGAAAAAGTTGTTGTCTCCTTTAGAGTACAGATCACCTTTAAAGGTAGAAAATCAACTGCAGAAAGAACCTGGGGAATGTAATGAAGCTGCACACTGGGAGAGCGCAGGCTGGAGCCTCGCACCTCCCAGCACGTGTGAAACACAAGCAAGTGTAAAAGCAGCCACAGATTAAAGTTTGTCTTTTCACTGTTTGACTGGCCTAAGGGAGACAATAACAGGATAAAAAAGAATAACAACAGCAATCAGCCTATGGGGGTAATTTTTAATAAGGATTCTCTGCCGAGGAGGAAGTTGTCCCTGTGCCTGTCTGTGCTGAGGCTCCCAGGAGGGTGGCTGCTGCTGCTCTGGGATCAAAGGGACCTGTGGAGGGCACTTGGGACAGCGTGGGTCAGGTCTGGGGGAGCGCAGCACACGTGGGCAGGGCAGGTTTGGTCTCAGGCACAAGGGCACTGCGTGGGAGTGCAGGCAGAGCAGGGATTCAATGGGGTAGGGCGTGAGGGGGCTGATGAAAGCGCTGACAGCACGCAGACACTAATGAAGGCATGAACTGTGTGCTAGGGCTTTTTTTAAGGACTGCTTAATGAACTCCACTTTTAGATACATCAAGTAAGATATGTAAAATATGCACTACAGGGGTGAATCTCTGAGAGACCGGGAATAGACACCACTGGGAAAACACAGCTGCACCTGAGCCTGCAAAAGTGCTCAAAGAGGCCATCAGACATCCCACAGCTGCCTTGCTGGGCTGTGGCAGGCTGACACCACAGAAGAGTTGACACCAGTGGTACAGATGCCACAGTGGGGGAATCATCTCACTCCAGTGTCTCATTTTGCCAGTCTAATGATGGAACTAATCATATTTACCCACCTTACAATAGAGCGGTGAAACGTAATGGGCTGCTTTGAATCCTTGGACAATGCGCCCTATAGAACCACAAAATTACAACAGACTCCTTCTCAAAGATCCTGCAGTGTTTTATCTTACTGCAACTGCCATGGTAACTCGCTGCCCTGAAAACCTTTGATAAAAACCTCGGTTGTCTGTTGCACATCTGCTTCCAAAGCAGTGGTAACCCTGAGTGGCCACTGCTGTGATCAGAGACGCTGCTTACGTGATGCTTTCTGATGAATGTCCTGCCACAGCTCTGGCCAGGCCCTTCTGTGGCCGTTCCAGAACCGCATGTAGATTTACATTCCCAAAACACAGCTTGGATTTAATGTTTCTGCAGGGCTGATGGGCAAAGGAGACTTAAGAGATGCCAATAAAAAAGTGCAAAACTGTCCCCAAGTTATGTATCATATTTAGGCACTTTTAGCTCTTTTCCCTATGCAGGAAAAATTTGGCAAGGAGTTGCAAGAGAGCAATACCATGAGTACACATTCTTCTTTCTGGGTGTTGGATACATCATGGAAAGCACTGTCCTGCCTTTTAAACCTTTTGATACTCATTTTTCAGACTTTAAACCAGTACATGCCAACACCTTCATGGGCTTGCACCTTCTTTGAAGGAAAATAATGATAAAATGGCAGAAACAGAAAACCTGACCCTTCGTGTACAACTCATGCAACCATCAGTTCAGTCTTTATTCCTCACACAAAGGTGGCAAAAGTACAAGTGAAACTTATTTCATCAAGTTCAAATGAAACTTATTTCATCTTTGTTCTAGAGCAAGAAAGGTAACCTCCGAGTCTGTAAACTGTGGGTTTTTTTGAGAGATAGCTTTTCCTGCAGCACTAGCCTACGGGGTCAGCCCCTTCAAAAGGGGCTGAAAATAAAGCAGATTGCTCCACTTGCCTAAAATTTGCCAGAGAAAGGGATGGAACTTAATGAGCACAAAGCTGGTCCTGCTGTGGCTAAAGAGTGACCATCAGAGCACCAGATGAGAACTGAGCAGCCTCTGTAGGATGGGACATGAGCACTGTGGCAGGAGGGAGGGCAGAGCTGGCAGGTTGGTGTGATGGCCTCAGCAGCCACAACCTGCCCAAACCCTCAGGTCTGAGCCCCCTGGCACAGGAGGGGCAGTGCTGGTGACAGAGGGGACACCTTGCCCAGGGTTACATCAACGCGTGAGGACAAGAGGGCTCCACACAGAAAATGTGTTTTCCTCTCACATCAAAGCTGCCACTTGTGCCCACTGAAACACACTTTGAGATAAACCAGCAGAGAGCTCCATTTCAGATAAGGCCAGTGAAGTTTGTTCCAAGCTCTCAGAGATGTGGAGCAATCTGCAAAGCCACCTTGGCCAGTCTCCAGTGCAGCTGGGCAGGTTAACAGGGGGTCCTCTGTGGGGTGTGTGGGCCCCGTGTCCCCAGCCTCCATCCTGGGCCCAGGGATGCAGGGATGCTCATGGAAACCCTGCTCAGCATGAGCACAGGGCTGTGGCATCTGGGCCTTGGCCTTCAGCACCAAGGCTGGCACACAGCAGTAAAAAATCCTGGCTGGCTCTGCTGACAACACCTGCTACTGCGTCCTGATAAGCTGGGCTACACAAGGACAATTATAAATGTCTCCAAGACATGTTAGAATGCATGTTTTAATTTAATCAGAGAGAACAAAAAAGCACATTAATCACTGCTCTCTTAACAGCAAAGATGTCCAGATATTTGCCAAGATAGAGGCGTTTTTCCCAAACACATCAGGTACAAAAGGACAACAACAACAAAAAATTACAGCCTTACAGGGGTAGGTACAAGGCCAAGCTGCACCTCGTGTTCTGCTGAGCTGCTGCCAGCACAGACAGCTGGGGAAGGGAGGAGCCTGGCAGGGCTGCTGGAAAGGCAGGGCTGGGACAGACCTGCAGCTCTGTCCACAGCAAAAGCAGCACCGAGAGCTCGGACCTGCCCCACACCACCACACCTGGCCTCAGGGCACCTCTGCAGGATGCCTTTTCTTCCTCATTCTTCTGCGTGGTAAACTGAAATCTAACAAGAAACACTCCCCAAAATGACAATTGCACGCTGAGGTACCAATCACAGGGCTGATCAAGGAGCTTTCTGATGTGTGATGGAAGGATCAAGGAGCTCTCTGATGTCAGAGTTTAGATATGTCCTTTCCTTACCATTCCCAGAACAGAAAATAGCTCTCATCATAAGAACTCTTTTTTTTTTTTTTTTTTTGCATTCTGTGCTCTGCTTGAATCACAGTTGCCCCTTTACAGCACTCACCATTTCTAAATGAAACCCCTTTAGGCTGGTTCTTGGCTCTGCTGATGGAGTTTTTAGGGGGACCTGAGGCTGTAGCTGCCTGCTTGCCTCCAGGAGATGCATTTAGGTTGGAAGCTCCACTGTGTATCCTGTGGAAACATTTCAGGAGGTGCTGGTGCCCAGGGGCAGCCAGGGTGCTGTGTATTAATAATGCCAGAGTGTGAAACATCTTCTCAAGTCTCAAATAAAGCAGGATCAGCTAAGAGACCTAAACACCACGGAGGTAGCAGAGCTGAAGAGGCTCTTTCCCAAAGCCAGGCCTGAGCCCCAGTGTTCCAATACCTTGTGCAGAAAGAAGCAAGGCCAGCTGTTATTTTTTAAATCCAAAAAAAAAATCTCTAAAAGTTGCATTGGGACCAGCTGCAGTATAACAGGACCTGGCTGGACTGACCACATAATGTGAAACCAGGCACCACAAAATCATGCCAAGTTTAATGGTGTAGGTGAGCACATAGACAGGTTTGTGCTTCCCAAATCTCTGTAGGAAGCTAAACTTCTCAAATTGAGCTTCTTGTGACACAAGGTTTGCTTTCTTCCTACTCTTGTTATTTTTTCCTCTTTTAAATTAACGTGTGCAGCTGAGTTTGGAGGAGCAGGGTAGGGAGTAAAGAGGCACTAGGTAATAATCATCTTCCCTAACTGTCAAAGGATTGTTTTTGTTAATGCAAAATGCAGGCAGTTTATTGACAGAGGTACTCTGCAGAGGGATGATTTTGCTTCCCTCTCATAGGCTGAGAAAGTACACAGAGAAGTTAGATGGATGCACTGGTTTGATCTCAAATGGACAGCAAGTCCTAACAACATGTTCAGCTGAGAGGCTCAACTGCATCCACAGCCGAGGACGCTTGGCAGCGAGAGATAAGTGATAATGATCTCCATCAGGCATTTCCACTGCACCTTTTTACTCCAAATCACAAGAGGTTCTTTCCTTTTCCCTTCTCACTCTGGGCCATGCTTCTGGTGGGGAGAGGGGAGGCAGGAGGAGCTGGGCTGAGCCATGTCAGGCAGAGGGACAGGGGCAGAGCTGAGCAAAGGAAGGAGCCAGAGGCTGTGCTTTGATAGGCACACTCAGGTGCCATCCCTGAACTGGGAGAAGTCCCACTGAAGTCAGTGAGACTGCTCATGTGAGAAATGATGAGAAGGATTAGGCAGAGCTGGAACACACTGATAGCATTGCTGAAGCATTTTCCCAGGCCTTGTAGCTCAGCATCTCTTGCTTGGGTGATTTAACAGAAATTACTTGAAATGTAAATTCCGACAGGCACAAGGCCACCCTGAGTCCCCTCCAAGTTGGATACAGAAATTTAAACTAGGTTTTTGTTTTTCTGACCATCCTCATGTATCCCTGAGAAATTAAGACCAATTTCCCTAGGAGTTAGTTTAGAAATGCTGCTGAGCACCCATCCAGCATGTGTGACGCACTTGTGCCGTGGTGCTTGTTAGCACTATCCAAGCTCATCTGACAGGAACTAGAAAACATCTTTTTCTTCTGAAGTCACAAGGGAGTTTAAAGAGGGAAAGCACAGAGTGCAGAAAAAATTGCAGAAAGTACAAAATCAATTTGTCTGTGGGATTTGGCAATTCAAATTAACCTCAGCTTATTAGTACATGGCTACTCATTAATTTTCTCTTTTTACTCTTTAGGTTGGCAAATGAATGATTCCTGCTTAGTCACATTTGATCAAATAAGCCACCATTGTTTCTATTCCACTTCCTCCAAAAGTCTGAGGAAAAACAGTAAATACAAAAGGAGAGGAATTCTCTGCAAACACCACCACAGGAAAAGCCTGGTGTATGTTTTTGCGTATTTCTTTTCTGGAATCACATGTTACAGGAGGCTACCAAAATGGGAATTTATTGGAACAACCTCTGTCAAAAGTGCAGATACCATGTGAGAGAGAGTGTGTGCTCAGAGGCTGGTTGGATGTGCCACTGCAAGGACTGCACTTTGGTGGCACAGCTGTGCCATTACTCACCTGCTGAATGCCCCCAGATTGTTTCTCAGCACCCTGGTTATTTCTTGGCAGCCCCCTCCAGGTACCCTGGGTTACCCTCACCTTGTGTGAGCTGGCACTGTCACAGGGCAAGGGGGATAGAGAAGAGCTGTGGAAGAGAGCATTTCTGCATCAGGAAGCAGCTGGAATGGGCACGCAGCTCTTGGGTCCCTTTGGCCTTTGTTCCTGTGACAAGTGAAGCTGGTAGCTCATGACAAATATCCCTGCCCTAAGATGAATATCAGATTGCTGGAGAGTACAGAGCAGCACCTGATCATTTATTGAAGAGCCTTGTAAAATGAACAGAAACTCACATCCAGAAGCTTTTCCAAGTCATATCCATGTGTCTGAAGGCTGTGCAGGGCTTTGCCAGCTACTGGCTCATGTCAGTGATGTGCTGGCACACCTTGACACGGTCTCCAGAGAAGGGAACTGGGTTCCAGGTCTGTAACTAGACTTCCTAACTTGCCAATTAAATCTGGAGGCTTGAATTAAAATGTAATTACTGAATATCAGGAACAGTAGGGGAATGGTCTTAGCAGTATTTACTCATTATTCTTATTAAGAATAATAAAAAAATTATATTACGTCTTTATTTTTAGGACAAGGGATAACCCTCTTTAAACTGACTGAGGGCAGGTTTAGATTAAGTATTAGGAAGAATTCTTTCCTGTGAGGGTAGTGAGGCTCTGGCACAGGGTGCCCAGAGCAGCTGTGGCTGCCCCTGGATCCCTGGCAGTGCCCAAGGCCAGGCTGGACACTGGGGCTGGGAGCAGCCTGGGACAGTGGGAGGTGTCCCTGCCCATGGCAGGGGGATGGAACAAGATAAGTTTTAAGATCCCTGCCAACCCAAAGCATTTTTTGCTGATTCTATAATTTTAGAGGAAGATTTTATTGCTGTCTGAAATCAGATCGGTAGGGGAAGGGAGGAGAACAAAGCGGGTCTGATGCGAAGCTGGGGACGAGCAATGGGTGGGACAGCGAGTCTGTACTCTGCTGGCTACAACTGAGCAATTTCTTAAACACATAAGTGTTTCTAAAATTACAAGCGATTACCTGCGAGGCAATGAAAGCTGTCACTGCTAACATCCAGCTCTCCTTCTCCTGAGCGAGCGGCGCAGCTCCGCTCCCGCTGCCGCTCAATCTGCAGGCACATTCTGGGAGCCAGACCGACCTGCCTGCGAGCACGGCGCGGGGAGGTTCCCAGCACGGCTCCCGGGCAAGCAGGGACAGCTCTGCGCTTGCCAGGGGCTCCCAGCAGCAGCACGGGGGTGTTGACAGCAAGGGAACAAGCAGCAGCTGTGCTTGCAGCAGCCACGGCGAGGAACCAGCGGCCGAGGATGTCACAGAGCATCAGGGCTGTCAGCGGGCTCCTGCCAGCACCTCTCCCATCAAAGCCTGCCTCGCACTCCCCGTGCTGGAAGCATATGCCTGCACACTGCAGCGAATATAAAGAGGTGGGAAGATGTGCTTTCCTTTCCTTTCCTGTGTGCCCGCAATCTTACAGACTTCACTGGGCCAGCCGAAATAATTCTGGTGTTGCCACGGTGGTGCTTTCAGAAGGACTACACTGGTGCTCTCCAAAGCGTGGGACACCTGGGTGGGAACTCCCCTGAGCAGAGGAGCACTGTCCTACTCCTACATTTAGCCTGCAATGGTGTATTGAAGAACAGAGGCTGCAGATTTCTCTGGGCTTTTCTCTTGGATTATTCCAAGGTTAATACCTAGGCACTGATAATGAGCAGGCTGAGCACTGCAGCTGCAGGAGAGATGGGAAGGGAAAGGTCAGATGCTTGCTCTCATAGCAAAAGCATTTGTCACGTGTGAAGCTGAATCTAGAGACAGAAAGATGCTGCCTTCAAAATTCCTTAATTTCTTTGAGGAGTTCATTACTCAGGCCCTGTTTCCTGCTTCAGCAGGAGCTCATCAATACAGGGGATTTTTGTTCTCTTCACTTTCTGCTCCAGACTCTCCTCACTGCGCACCTTTCAAAGATATTAAAAATCTCCTGTTCCATTCTTTAACTGGCAGGTCATCATCACCCTCCTCTCACATCACCTGATCCAGTCAGCTCGAAAACTGCTTGCTACTCTTTTGTGCATCATCTCCCAAACCTGTCTGAACTCTCTTTTGAGGGCTTAAGCACCTGCCAGAGACCTTCAAGAATAGCAGAGATGAGCTCTCCACCCCCAGAGGGAGGAGGCCTTTGGCCTTGGCAGCAGCCCTGGTACAAAGGTAAGTTTCTCGATGAGGAGATGTACCAACCCCTACCTCCTTTTCCAGGTACTGTGGAGACACCCATTTCTATCCCAAACCTGGGGTATGTCAGGAGAGGGAACAGAGAGGAGCCACAGCAGTTTGGGGTGGGGGTGTGGGGTGCACGAGGAAAGGCTGAGCACACTGAGTGATAAAAAGAGAAGGGGAGAGGATCCCAGTGCTGAACAGCTGCTGCCTGGCAGAGGGCAGAGGACTCAGAGCTGGATCCCCTGACATGAAGAGGTGACAGCATGAGAGGCAGAGGACAAGAGCTGTGATATAAAAGTTCTGAGTGGGCGCTAGGAAAAGGAAATTACCAGTCCAACACTGGAAGAGATGCCCAGTGAGGCTGTGAAATTTCCATCCTAGGAGATCTTCAGAGCTGGACTGACAGGATGCTGGACAACCCAAGTGATCTGTCCCACCTTTAGCAATCACTGCTCCTGGAGCCTCCTGCTTTGTCAGAGCAGTCAGGCCGTGGTGGCAAGGCCAGGTAGCAGCCCAGGTGCTCCATCCCAGCCCCAGCAGTTCCACAACACATTAACCAGATCCATTTCCTTGATGTAAAGCCTCCCACAGAAAGTGCCCTGTCAGCAGCCAGAGGCTGCAGAGCCTTTCAGAACCCTTTCTGCAGGGGTGCCATGATTATGGTCATAAGTTTGCAATAATGATAATGGAGCTAACCACAATTCCATTTCCAGCTGAGGTAAGCTATGGATTTGGATAAAATACGTATCAAATTATTTCTAGATTTTTTAAGTTCGGAGCCGACAGGAGTTTTTTATTATAATGATTTTGTATTGACAGAACAACGACTCTGAGATAAGCTGTTAGGACTATATATTTCCCTCATGGCCTCCGAAAGCACTGTAAATTGAAATGTACATTAAAAACAGTCAATCTTTGTTTGCTGGCAACATTGAAGGAGAATTGACTGTGTTTTTATTAAAAAAGCTCATATCTTATAGCGACTGGACTACAATGAGAAGGGGTATTAAAGCACTCATTAAAGATAAAAAAACTAAATCCTCAGTTTGACTAAATCCATGGAAGAATCATTGTGTTCAACAGAAGTGTAAAGATGCCCATTAATATCTTCTCAAAGCTAGTGGCTTGCTGCAAAGCAGGGACTGGTGCTTTGTCCTACACTGGCCCAACCCACAAAGGTGTTGCCTGCAGCTGCTCCAGCAAGCAAACAGGACAACCTGCACTGTCCTGGTTCCTGGACAGATCAGAGTCACAGCAAAGTTGGGGTTAATTGGACCTGTAAATGTCACGCAATCCAACATCCAGCCCATCCTGCCATGAGCAGGGACACCTTTCACAGAAGCAGCTTCCCAGGGCCCCTCCAACCTCACCTGGAATGCTCCCAGGGATGTGGCAGTGATGCTTTAGGTTTGAACTTTTCTCTGTTCCCAGCCCTGCCCTGCCCAGTGTCACTCTGCAGTTCCCTGGAGCTCGTTCAGTGCTGTTCTCTCATGCTCACACACACACAACAAAGCCTCTCCAGCTCTCCAAGGACACCCAGACCCTCCTAGGCCCAACAACTGCAAACCACAATCTTGGCAAAAGCGGGGCAAGCTTGGGCAAATTCCATCCTTGCCTGGCTTCTGCTTGGGGAATTGATGCTGAGATCCAAGTGGGAAGAACTCGGGAGCTGTCCTTGTCCATGTTGGGATGCACTGAGGCAGGAGCCTCTGGAGCCCAGAGTGTACCTCTGAAGGCCTTTCCAACCAATCCCTCCTTGATTCCTTTATTCCTGTCTGCTCTCTGTTCCTAGGCAGCCATTTAAAACATCAGCATCACCACCTCTCTGCAAAGGCAGCATTTCACCCTCCTCATGGCCAAAAACTTCTTCCTTTGTCTAATCTGAACCCACCCTCCTTCAGTTTAAACCCACCACCCCTGTCCCCCTGCAACAGGCCCTGGAACATGGTTTGTCCCCACCTCTGTTCAAGCTCCTTTGTTCAAACACCTCAATACAACCCAGGTTCCTGGACACCCTACACGTTCAGTCCTGACCTGGTGGTAAACAGAGCCGGAAAAAACTGGGATTGGTAATGAACAAATCCCCCTGGACCTTAAAAACTTCACTCAGGTAGAGCAAAAACACAGTGCCTGAAAACTAGGAACGGTGAATGACAGGACTCGGCCAGGCCCTGAGGCTGTCTCTTCTGCAAACAAAGTCAGCAGTGCAGCAGTGATAGGTGCTAATTAATAAATGGTGCTGGTTTTCCTTTGCCAATTACTTATTGATACGCCCGATACTCGTCTTTGATAAGCCACTCTAAATTGGTAATAGCTTTTATCACAGCTGCGAGCAAGCAGAATCAAGCATCCAGTGCCTTCCCTTTTAAGTTGTTTATCTTCTGCTGTTACAGAATTCTCTGCAGAGTTTGTTTGGAATTACAATGAATTAAACACCTTATTTTTAAATTATTATTATTTGTATTGTAGTAATGCCTAGAAATCCCACTGTGGACAGGGGCTTTGCTGCTGTGTGAATTCAGCTCTGAACACAGGAAAAGCTGTGTCCCAGGGAGCTCACCCCTGAGCTTTGTGATTGATTGCTTATTCGTATTCCTTCCAAATGTTATCTCTGAGCGAGTGTTTTCTGTAATTTATGTCATATTCTATCTCCTGCCTTGGTTGGTGTCTGTATTTGGGGACGCACGAGGCAGCTCAGACATAAAGCTGGATTGCACAGGCCAGCAGACATCCTCTGCTGAGTACTGAGCTCTGCACTCTCTGGAGAGCGAAACCAAATTCAGAGCAGAAGAATAGAGGATTTCTAACCATGCCATGGAATTTCACGAGAAAAAGACCACGGCAAAAACAACAAAAAAAAGGGGAGACAAGAAGATCCTTAACGGGTAGGTTGGCATTGGTTTGGAAAACTCAAACACAGTCACTTAATGTGATCATTTCACTTTGTTTTCTTCAGGGAGAAGCCCAAACCTGAAACCCAATGTGGTAAACAGAGCAGATTGCTGGCCTTGGAGCACTGAGCCTCCAGAGCATGGATTAAAAGCATTCACCCTCCAACACACACAAGTCCTCCAAGAACTAAAGATATAATGAATGCCCTCACAACCTATTAGCAGGCTTTATATTCTGAACAAGAGAACCCCGGGGCCCAGCCCTGAAAGGTCAGGAAACTTTTTCAGCACAAACTAGACCTAATCAAGGTTTTCCCAAAAGCAAATGCAGGAAAATACTGATTTGTAAGGGGAAAAGTTTAAAGTAAGAACATAATTCTCCCATTCTTTAGAGTATCTGAGCAGAGTTGCAAATGACATGGGACACTGAAGAGGAAAAAAATTGAAATTTGGTCTGGAAAAAGACAGAGGAACTTGTTTGTGCAAGAGAGGGGTCAGTGATGGAGCCAACACCCAGCAAGTTGTGCTTCAGTGATGTAGCAAGGTTTGAACAAATTCCGAATCATGTTCTCTATTTCCAGTGGCTCTGGGGGTTCTCTGTCAGTCGAGCCTGCTTTACCCTCACTTTGTTATTCTCAGCAAATTTCTGTGTTAATCTTGAAGAAACAACCTTTCCTTTGTTGCAAACAGGGAGGGTTTCTTTTCTTTTTCCTCGACTGCAGATACACTCTCACACCTGAACTCTCCTCTCACACATGCACTCTCTCAAGAACACAGGACACCTTTTCAGACACCTCCTAAATTGTCACTGGTGATATTACCCACAGCTCTTGTTAATGACAAAGAATTCAGTTGGGCTTACAGTGCCAAACAAGGCAAGCTAGAAAGTTGGATGGTTTATGGAACAAAACACATCAAATGACAAAACCAAGTTTACCACACATATTTTGACCTTCTCTCCCCTTTTGCAAATATTCCAAAACATCCCAAAAGGACTATTAGCTGCAAAAGAAAAGTATTTGCTAATGATATAGCTCAAAAGCAAAATAAAAACATACAGCTGTCTGCCTCAAAACTGCCCTCCTACAGTTCATTTATGGGTTTTCAAAGTGAAGGGTTTTAGAAATGTAAAGAATAACTGACACTTTTTATATCTCTTATGCATTCCTCCCTAGGCACATTCACAGCCCATATAGTCTGTGGTATTTAAAAAAATATCCAGAGATATAAACCCAGTGACTTAAATCCAAAATCACTTTTTGAGGCTAATGTAGTTTTATCAGCACTGAGGATCCTGCGCTGTCTCTTGGACTGTGACCTCTGCTTCACTTGTATTAATCTGTGTGTTGGCCAGCCCTGCTTATCAGGAATTTGGTATTTGAGGTGAAGTTCTTTTTCAGGCTCTTTCCACTGCACCATTTGTCTTCACAGCACAGATTCTCTTTCCTCTCTCGACTATTGCACTGACATCTTTGCTTGACTTCGTGTTCTTCCATCCACCCCCCAGGCTATGGCTGCCTGCTTATTTATGCTGTCGGCTTAATTTCCTGATTGATATTCTCACATTCCCCCTGCTACTTACTTATTTACGTCCTCTGCTTGTTTCCAAGTCCTGCTCCTTTAAGATCGCAGTGCTGTTTTATTTATGGAAAAGAATCACTGTTTTCCACAGCATGTTCTTTATGCTGCTGCCACGACCTTCTACAGTACCAGTTAATCATCCCAAATATTGCCACGCTCCAAGTGCCATGTTTTTCAATCCTCTGAGACTCTCTGGTGGAATTCTCTTCCTGGGGACACCTCACCAGCTGAAGCAGTGCATCTTTTTTATGATATTCATTATTTAGCACCTAAAGAGCACTACATTCTCTAGGTAAATAGAAGGGAAGGTACTTAACGCTACATTACTCATGACCTGTGACTCTGATTTACCCTTCTCCAGGGTAAAACAGCAACAGTTCCCACAGTCAGGAGCTTTACCCCTGGGTAAAACAGATTGGGAAAGAACAAGGTACCAGAGGAGCTTGTGTGGGGTCTGCTGGCCAAAGATAGAATGTCCTGTACGGGGGGAGACAGAAGGGCTGCTCTCATCTACCAAACACATGTTCTGGGAGGTCTGCAAACACAGGGAGGTAAAATGCTGGCTCAGGAGGGACAAGAGAACTGGTCTCTGTAGTGCCACCAATTCACCAGGTTTTGGTTCCTGGAGGGGTGTGAGTATCAGGGCAGGAATCTCAAAGGACTCTTTGGGGTGAAAGAAAGGGTGAGAGAAAGTGAGGACTTACCCTGGCCAGCAACTCAGAGAGAGTTTCACCTTGACTGAGGAGCCAGAAATCATCCTACCCGAAGTGCACTGCTCCCTCAGCTACTGCCAGGATATTTTCATTGCTCCAGCCAAAGCTTTGTCATGAGGAAGGCTGCACTAGGATTTCTCTGTACATAACAAAATGTTCTGTGGGCTTTTCCTGATGAATGCTGCTGATTTCTGCTAAAGTGACGACCTTGCACCTCCCAAGCAGCACGGAGGGGACAAAGAGCTCAGCTCTGGTGCTCAAGATCATCCTGCTGCTGCTGGGATGTCCTCGGGAGCAGTACTGAGATAACAGTGTTGAGAAAGAGGTCAGCAGGTGAGGAGAAAAAACTGGGAACCTGAGTGTCGAGGTGAATTCCCAAATCAATGGATATGAATACTGTATATCCCACACATATTCTTTTTAGAACTGTCAAATCCAGCACACTCAGAGTCATGCCTGAGTGGTATCTGGGCCTGGTTGTATGCAGTGTTCTCCCAAACATACTGGAGACACAGTCTGGGGTCCAATGTGGTATTTAGTGTATGAGTGGAGTGCTCTGAGATGGACTCGCTGAGCTGAGGGAGGGGACCCTGCCTTTCCCTTGCAGGTATCAAAATGGGAGATGCTCTAACAACCCAAGATGCAATTAGTTGGTAAAACAAACTAATTTGTGGCCTTATTTAACTGCCTTGCCTAATTTGTTGGCTGCTAAGAAGTTGAGAGTGTTTGTTTTGCTCTGGGGTGAAGAGCAGAGTCCAAGTCCATCCTGTGTTTGTGCTGTGCAGCAGGGGAAGCAACGAGCAGAAGCTATTCATTTAACAAGTGGCAAAGTGATGCCACAGGGGGAAAAAATAGATGCAGCTGTGCCTGCAGCATTACTTAATCTTTCTCCTTCCATTTCCTTCCATGGAGATTGAGCCCCAGCCAGCAGAGGAATAGCTGCTGGTGCTTACACAGAATGTGATGCCCAGTCCAGCCTGTGGCTGCGAGACATGTGCTTGGTTTTCTGCACAGTGCCTTCTGTATTTAAAGGTTCACAGAACTGCCCTCTCTGAGTGCCCCTGGACTGTGCCTCAGTGCTGGCACCGAGCTGGGCAGTGCAGAAGAGGAATTGAAGCCAAGAGCAGCCAGCAGGGCAGCCGTGGGTCAGCAGCAGCAGGAGTGGGCGCTGCCCTGGCTGCCCCGCAGTGCCTGGCAGGGATCTCAGCTGAAACCATCCTCAAAACTCTGCTCCCTCTCTGTGCCCCCACGGTGAGCTCTGCACCCCAGCCACGCTGCAGGATCCTGCTGCCCTCAGGACTGGAAAGGCCTTGCTGGGCGACACCCTGCCACTGCAGACAGGCATTTAATCACAAAGACATCGTAACAACAGAAAGGCATAAATACCCATTTTTAATTCTCGGTTATATAAAGGCACATCCAAATATAAATCACAATGGAAACTTCAAAGAGCACGAAATTGCCTGATCCGGTGAATCGGATCCAAGGCAGCCTACCATCGAGCTGCAGGAACACAGCCCACCAGACATTAATTAATACAGAAGCAGAAGGGAAGACTGATGCCAGATTTAAATAGGTGTATTTCAAATCACAATCTGGTCCCAAGCATCTTGAGTTATATTCCTGAATTACACGATTAGTGGTGGGTGGTAGGGAGTGTCCTGCCCAGCTGGGAGATTGTCCCTGTCGTTTTGGCTACATCAAACCTCAGAGCACTGAGATTTCAGTGGCCTGGTTTTACTCCTTTGCCCATGACCTCATCCTCTCACACTGAACAGAAAACTTCGTTCTTACATTCTTTGATGTAAAACAAAAATGATGAAAATTGACAGAAAAATTCAACTATCAAGAGCCTGAGAGAACATGCAAAAAGAAGAGAAACAGAGATTAATGGATCCCAGCAGCATGTATCCATTTTATATCCTGTTTGGAGAGGGACAGTGGAGATACCACAGCTGTGGCTGCTCCTGGATCCCTGGAAGTGTCCAAGACCAGGATGGCCAGAGTGACCTGCGAGGATCTTGCGCTGTCTCTTCAACTGTGACCTCTGCTTCACTTAATCTGTGTGTTGGCCTTCTTATCAGGAATTTGGTATTTGAGGTGAAGTTCTTTTTCAGGCTCTTTCCACTGCACCATTTGTCTTCACAGCACAGATTCTCTTTTCTCTCTCGACTATTGCACTGACATTTTTGCTTGACTTCGTGTCCTTCCATCCACCCCCCAGGCTATGGCACCCTGGGAAGGTGTCCCTGCCCATGGCAGGGCGTTTGGAACGAGATCATCTTCAGCATCCTTTCCGTCCCAAACCATCCTAAAATTCCAAAATTTCCTTCAGAAAGGGCTGCTTTAGTCCCTCAGAGCTGCGGCGCTGGGTTCACTCCTCAGCTTTAATCCTTGCAGCTGCAGCTTTGTCACGGAGCTGCTCCCAGAGGAGCCTCCCTCAGCACACCCACACCGTGCTGCACCTCAGCACATCATCCTGCAGCCACCGTGTGACAACAGCAGCCTCCGAGAGAGCCTGGCCCAGCTCTGAGCTCCTCCTGTTCATCCGAGGAGATGTCTGCTAAACTGGCTGTTGTTCCCCTAAGGGGAGAGCAGGGTGTGCAGCACCGAGACCTTCCAGGAGCCCTGGAGGCTGCTCAGGCGCTGGCTGTGCACACAGACAGGGAGCACCTGGGAAAATCCATGTCAGAAACAGCCTGGCTTAAGTCCTGGCTTAAGCGAAGTGAGGATGAACATGTGGGCGTGAGGGCAATGCATTCCCGAGACTTGCACGGTTTATAAAAGGAAACCTGGCTTGGAAAGAAAACAAGCAGTTGGTTTAGCCAGATGCTTATTAAAAGCTTGTGCATTACCTCTTGACCATGCTATTTTTAAGATCTCGCCCTACAAAGCACTGGTACCTTCTCAAAGGTAATGAATGTTCATACCTGACAGCAACACTGGACAAAGGGAACACTCGGTGACTCTCAAAATAAAACTCACAGAGAGGAAGGAGGAATTAGAAAAGCAAAGCCTCAGGCTTGGATGATCAGAAAATCCTGAAGGAGTTCAGATGCTTTTCTGAACCTGCTCTGCCTAGAAATCACAAAGGATCTGCTTCTCTCATGTGAATCACAATACTGTTCTGGTTTCAGCTGGAAACTACACCATATTTCAGCAGATTTTTCTGCTTTCAGCCTAAAAGCAAAAATTGCAAGAGCACAATAAACATTCTGTTAAGTCTGACCAAACTTCTAGCCTCAGAAAAAATACTTATCCTTGCTTTATTAGACCCAATTTGGATCACCCATCTGTTGTCTGAGGGAGTTTGAAAGCTCATGGGTGGAATAAAAAAAACCTTTCCATCTTCTTAACTATTCCACTGGCATTTGCTTACGAGTTTGCTGCCAACCAAGAAGTGTCTGAAGGGGACAGCACCTGAAGCTTTTTGGAACAGGCTTAGTTCAAGCTCGACGTAACAAGCGAGTGACAAGTGTATTGTCACGGGCATCTTTCCTCATAAAGCAAGAAAGGCATGTATAGATCTGGAGTTATTTTCCCCACTCCTCTTTATTACTTTTCCTTTGTTCTCTTGCTTATCTATTCCTTTTTAATGCAGAAGATAATACAATTGCTATTCTCCTGGCTTGTGATGTTCAATGCATTTTGACATGTGATGCTGGTTGATGAAATTGGAGGAGAAAAGCTGCATGATGATTTAAAGTGTTATTTTCATGATTGTGCCACTCCTGACTATGGCACAAAGGCAAACATGACACATGAGTCTCCCGAAGAAAATAATCAGGATGACAGAACGTTAAATTAAAAATTAGACTGTCCTGGTTAAACCAGGATGTCTGGACATCTAACCTTATAGGATTATATCTAACATCCTTTTACCAGCGACAGTTAATGCTTGAAGGGATTTTATTCTTGTGTAATCCCTGCATTGCTTTCAAATCTGCTTGTTTGGGGAGATATAATTAAAACTTATTATTCCTCCTTTCTCTGCCAACCAACTGTCAGAGAGCAGGAACAGTGAAAACCCTTGTTATTTTATAACTAAACCCTTATATTTCTACTTAATTTAAAATCAAAGGATAAGCACAGCCTTTTTCACTGGCAAAATGTAGTGGACATGCACCAAATTTTCTTTAAAGAAAAATAAAATAAAATGTTGACAAATCATTGGAGAAATAGAGTTTCAGCAGAGAAACAATCTCTTTCTCATCCTCCTTTCTCTTTGTTCTGCATCTTAGCACGTATCAGCTGACTTTTGCATACGATGCAGTGAAATGACTAGACAATTACATTTTTCCATACCATTCTACCTGTCTTGTCTATTTAGTGGCAAGGAATAAAAAAACCCATATTTTATAGGCTCCACACAGCAGTGGATAAAATTGGAAACCCCACGTGAAATTTCGGAGGAAGTCTCTAACGCACACACACTATGCATGAACAGCATTGTGCTGTTCAGATCCCTGAAGGAGTTTCAGGGATTTGACAACCTTAAACCCAGGGATTCAGGACTTTTTCATTGCTGATACACTCTCTCATGTCAGTTCAGGTTGAACTTAACAGCATAAATCCAGGATATGAAGGATGGCATCTCTGTGCTTCGGAGAGGACAGAGAAACCTGCGAGCAAAGCTTTACACACCACGTGGCCAGGAGAAATTAAAGCTTTGCTTTTATGTTTTAGGCATTTAAATAAACTTACAATGGCAAAACTCAGCGTGGAGTAAAGAGGAGCTGGAAAATCCCTGGTGTCTATTAGTTGCATTAGAGCACACAGACTTTTATTTCTCTCTACAGATGTTTGTCTTCTTGGTACTGAAGCAAACAAATTTCTCCCTCTGTTCCAGTCCCCTCCTGAGCACCCTTGCCTGCTCCACACACACTGGCTCTTCTTCCAGAATCAGGCTGAGCACTGAGCTCTGCTCCTGCCCTGGCACAGCTGAGCACAAACTCTCCCACCCCATGCCAGCCTCACTCTTCCCCCCACATGCAGCTTTTGGCTGCCCAGGTGATGTGCCACGGGGCTTTACAGAGCCTCAGCTCCTCACTGCTGCCTGCAAAAAGGCTAACGTGGCCTGTCTGGAGGGAAACAAGGCCAGTGCCCAGTGCTGAGACACATCTCCAGCGTGGCACAGCCATGCCCTGTGTCCAGCAGGACCCAGCAGCGACCCTGCAGTGTGGGCACAGCCTGGGGTGGCCTCGCTTCCCTCGGAGAGGGAACTGCAGCCTGCCTGGAATTCCTGCTTGGCAGACCTCAGAGGACCAGCCAGTCAATCACTCTTGTAGGAAGAAAGCCACGGTAGCAAACAATCCTATTAAGTTTGGGGCATAGCTCCTGCTGAGGCTGGGAAGGAGAGTGATTCACTAAACGGCAGAGGGTGGTGTGAAGGCACTCCTGGGCTCTCAGGGCAGCCACAGCAGCTCCCACATGGCACAGGGGAGCTGGCAGGTGAGGGAGGATGCAGGCTCACTGTTATCACCTCCCTGCAGATGCTGGGTCCTCGATGGCAGAGCCACATCCAGCACCAGCAGGGTCTGTGCTCAAACCAACGCTCCATCCATGAGGGCAGGGCACAGGCAGTGCCCAGGAACCACAGTTTCCTTCAGGTGAGACTTTCTGAACAGCAAAAGAGTGAAAACTCTCACACCAATCTCCCCTGCAAGAGTGTGGGTGTGATTATCTCGTGGTGTGGATCAGGCCCATGATAATTGATGGGGCTGTGCTCATTAAATACCAGCTCTGATGGGCCTGATGCATAAACACCCAGCATTCCTTTCAGCAGTCAAAATTAAACAGAATTCTGGGCTTTTGGAAAGCTGGGACTGAATTCACACAATACTTTGGTTTTTTTTTAAAGAACACTATTGATTATGTAAGTAAAGAAATTCCAAAAGAGGTAAACTTCCTGACAGCTGTTCCTTCAAAAAAGGAAAACAAGCAGGTTTTTATTTACCTGGGAGATCCTCTAACTAGCAATTCTCAGTCACCCAGAGGTGGCTGATTGAAATATTGATTAAGGTCTATTTCCTGCATTATGCTCCAGTGGCAGCTTTGCTGCAGCTCATTTTTACACACTAAAGGAATGCATTGTTTGGGAAAAAAATGCAGTAACTAGATCAAGTTTTTAAGTCATTTTAAGGCTGAACAAAATTCAGCCTGACTTTTCTAACTCTCTAGCAGACATAAGCAATACAGGTTGAGGTGTTGAGGTGAAGAATTTCTATTTATAAAGGATGAGAAGATGTGGATAAAGGATGAGAAGCATTTGGAGAAGGCTCTGAGGCACATGGTGGCATTCTCAGGGTGGTCCTGTGCCGAGCCAGGAGCTGGAGCTGGTGATTCTCATGTGCTCCTTCCAACTCAGGAGATTCTGGGATTCTAAGATACCTCAGTCCCAATGTGTTAAATAGCTGGCCCAGAGATTAATGCCACAGCACAGTCTCAGCTATTTATACTGGTGGTGCAGAACTTGGCTGTGGTCCTGGATGTGACACATCTCACTCTTCTTCATTCCTTCCTGTTTCTTGTTCTTCCCTCTTAGATCCTGAAACTCAATCCTGTGTCCAAACACATCTATTCAGAACAGATCGTGGATCAAAAAATTCCTTTTGACCACTCAGTTTTAGCCTGAATAAAGAGCTTGGTAGCAAACCAAACTTTCTGATAGAGTCACTGAGTATCTTTAAGGGAAATTCAATCTCCTGTTTCTGGGCACAACCCAATACATGAGTGATGAGAGCCAGAAGCAGCTGGCAAAAGTGCTGCAGAGCTTCCTGATGCAGTCAGTCTCTTCCTTAAAGCAGCTCCATGTAGCAGCAGCTTTCAAAAAAGTCTAGGAAAGCCTTCAATAATCCAGGAAGCTCATACCCACTTTTCCTAAGCCATGAAACAGGTATTAGACTGTAAAAGCTAACAACTGAAAAAACAGTTCCCTTCATCCCAGAAAAAGCTCTTTGGATAGGGGACTGTGAAAAATAATCAATTTTTAATCAGTTTGTCACTATAAAAATAAGCAGAATTTGGATAGATATTGTATCCACTCACGATTTTTCTACTTGTGTGGAGCCATGAATCCAAGTCATCACTGAGCCAGGGCCAAATTCTACTAACCAAGGTCAATGGTGTTAAATAAGTGATTTATATCAGGGCTGAACCTGCCTGGTGGTTTGGATTTGAACCAGGTGATCTATACAGGAAAAGCTGCATCACCTTCCTGGAACCCCTGTTAACCTCTCAGTGTTGTGGCACTGATTTCTCCACACTTATTATGTCCTTTCACCCCAGAGTCACTGAGTGGTCACCTTTGCATCCCTCCTATTTTTATATGTTATTTTATCTGCTTTTAAGCAGCAGATGCAGACCATATCAACCCTGCTGGAATCCTTCCTATACAAGGACATGTAGTTCTTTTTATTACACAGCACTTTAATAACTTGCTTTATAAATAACCCATTCATTTCAGATACTTCGACCTGGCAGTTCCCAACTGGATTTAGGATTTAGCAAGAAGCTTTGTTATCTTTCCAGAAATGCAAATATATTATTTCAGTCCTGTATGTTGATCCAGGTCCTAACCTAACACATGATTAAGGTAACGTGAGCATCTTTTAGCAGCAATGTGTTTTTCCAAAATGCTGAGTTAAAAACCAGAGCTGGGGAATCTGCAACTTCTGCTGAAGTAAGCGAGGAGAAGTCACATGGCAGCAGCAGAGAGGAGGGAGGGTGAAGACCAGGATAACAAAACTACCAGAGGAGCTGCAAGAAGCAGCTAAATGCAGAGACTGGAATATGCAGATCCAGGGTAATGGTCTGACCCTGGAGGAACTTCATAGCAAGTGCTCAGCACCTGGGTTTCACAACCCATGGTTTGGTGCTCAGCTGCCCTGTCAGGGTGGCTTTGATTCAGGGTCAGAGCCTGAGCGAGGAGGAAAGGACAGGAGCCATCAGCAGCACTGGCAGCTCTCTTTGTAAGCCTGCACTGATCCTCAGATGTTTCCACTCAGGTGTAGTCCAGAATCAAAATATGCAGCCCAAAATATAGCTTGAGGTCTTTGAAATGCTCAAGGAGCAATATTTAAATACAAAGCAGCACAGCAGATCGTGCTACGTTTTGGTTTGTCATTGCCATAGGGTTCAAATAATTACCTAAATACAACACTCATTATATATTCAATTAAAACTTTGTAAGCCACAAAAGCTTAAGAAACACAAACCTATCCCAGTCTACGTTCAACAAAATGAAACCCAGTTAACTAAATGCCATGAGACTCAGTGGGAACACTGACATATGTATGTGAGTTATTTTAATTAGGCTATGCAGGAGAGACAAACACAAGCTGCTCCCTCATGAACACCCAGATGTAGGCTCAGCACCTACCACACCTAAGTGAGGAGCACTACCAGACACTAAGGCTTCTCAGGAAAACATTCCCAACACCAGCCTCTGAAAAACAATTTCTTTCTGAATTTCTAAGCCAGTGCAGCCTCTCCAGCAGTCACCCTGAAATAACTCTTGCAGTCAATTACTACAGCATCTCTCCTACCTGCTTTTATTTAAAGTATCAGCAAACAGTCAGATATTTTGACATCAGCAGGTGGAAGAGCTTCATTACTTTGCAGACCTAAACCTACAGCTTAATTAGCAACATAAACATCTATAAAGGAACAAAAGGTAAGGGACAGCTTGTTTAGCTGAGCTCCCATTGAAATTGTTGCCTGAATTTATGTGCCCTGATGTACCTGCTCTAAGAGCTTGGCCTTTTTCTCCCACGTTCTTCTCTGGAGCAGTGCCAGGCTCAGTGCAGGGATGGTGCTGAGTCAGATGAGGAGTGAGGGGTGTCTTATCTGCAAAAACACACTCTCCCACTGCCCCTGCTGTTATGAGATTCATACCAGTCTTTGCAAATTTTGCTGACTTGAGTTTTGCGAGGAAGTAATCAGAGGTAAGCAGCAGTGCCGACCAGTAGTCTGAGAAAATCCAAATGAGAGCACAGAGGAGCAGCACTGGAGGAAGGAAGTTCTGCAGAGCTGGGGGAGGCTCTGCATCCTGGGGAGGGATCACCAGATGCTGCCCATGCCCAGAACCAGGGTGGTTGGTGGGGAGAGGACACCTTGCGATGCATCTTGAAGCCACAGAGGGTGACACCGGCGTTTGGTAACTTCAGCAACTGAAAGTCACATTTCTTTCTGAAATGGGAGGAAGTCAATAAATTCCTATGGATAGAAGTCGTTAATTGATTTTGCTGCCACCTGTGAGCCAAAGTAAGCTGTGAATATAATATTACTTGCTGGCTTCTTCACACTACTGCGAATATTTCACACAAGAGAACTCCAGACAAATTATTCTAGTCCTCTGTCTTTTTATTGCTGCTAATAGCTTGTTTCAACAAAGAGTCAGACATTCCAAAATTGATGGGAAGAATATTGACATTGGCTTAATAAATCCTTCCAACCAGAAAGAGTTGAACAAAGGGAAATAGGTTACAGTTTTCCTTGTGGACCTGTTCCGTAATTAAGGAGCTTGGGGCAGAATTTTAAGACCGAGAATTCCAAAACATGTGTCAGTTTGTAATTCCTCTGATCATTTCTTCCCTCAGTGTGCCCCTCTACCATCTAAATGCCTTTTAAAGTCTGCCCCTTGAACGTTTCTTTCCTTGGCAATTTGTGCAGATCCTTTTTGATATGCAGGAAGCTTAGATATACCTCATACTGATGGGCTGCAGCAATAAAGCTTTAACTAAGATGAAATCGGAAAATCTGGAAAACCACAGGGTCAGGGTTGCCTGAGCAGCTTGTTCCAAGATTAGTGGTGTGCAAAGTTAAGGTTTTAATACAGCCAGCCTTAAATTTCTCAGCTATTCAGAACAGAAATGATGTGGCCTTGAATCCAGCCCATCACAGGCAGTTCAGCACCACTTGACTGCCAGAGCCAGGCTGATTTTTATAGTGATTGTTAACATCAGCTGCATAATTAGCTCATATGTGAACATCACGGGCAACCTTGATTAGTACTTGTGTGACAAAGTGGTGGTGAAATAGGAGAGGTGTCCGGGGGCAGAGGTGGGAAGGGGAGGATCCACCTGTGTCACACAGGGTGGGATGGCCCCACCTCACCCTCCTGCACAGGCAGAAAGAGAACAGCACTTTGATAAAAGAGACAAGATTTTACCAGGACTGCACTATCTGCAGGAGAACAGACACTGGACAATGAATCTCGGGGTACAAAGTATTAAAAATCCTTATGGTTTCCACATCTTGTAGATAGAGCTCTGGCTGATGAGGCCTGTAAGAAGATCTTTAAAAATATCCCTTTGCAATCAGGTTTCTTTCTATCCAAGGAATTAATGTAAAAAGATACTTTTCTCAGCACCTCCTGCTCTGCCAGCCATTCTGCTCTCTGAAGGAGGATCCCATGTTCGAGCAGACTGGGGTTTACAAAAATCTGAACAAGCACAAAGGACTTTTTTCTAAACCTTCCTCTGCTGCAGCACGTAGAGTTTTGCATGCCTGATTCTCCTACTATTCTCTCTTCTCCATGATCTCTTTATCTCCCTCTTGCTCAGCTCTGTAGCTGGTTCCTCTCAGAGCTCTGCTCCCTAAAATCAGTCATGGCCTCAGCCGCAGGGACAGAGCTCTGCTCACTCATCTCTCTCAATCATCAAGCTTAGGGCACTTTTGGGAAAAATAAGAGGCTCTCTCATCTGCCTCCTTGTCCACCTGGAATGCCATATTCCAAAGGGATAATGGAGATATTTGGGGGAAGATCTGGAGCCCTCCCACGTGGCAGGACACGGCGCTTATGAGTGCTGTCTCACATGGAAGGAATAGCTGCATTCTTCCTCCTTAGCTGGATGGACCTGTCATCACTCCAGCAAATAAATAGTGAGGATAGGTGTGAAAACTGGCTTTCGGTCTGAAAATAATTTCTGAGCTACGGGAAAGGCAGAGCTTTGAGGCTGTCTGCCTGAGGAAAGTGTGGCTCTGGCATGTGAGAAGGGGAGGAAGGAGAGAGAAGGGGAATAAGGGAAAGAGGTGCTTAGACTGTGCACAAAAGGTCTGGAGATTTGCTTCGCTAATTTTCACCTCTCAGTGAAAATTTCCTCTCCCTGGTTAGCAGCAAACACAGGTCTGCTCCAAATGGCTGTTTGTTCAAGAACAAAGTTCTCTGAAGTGCTGGCAAAAGGTCCCTGTGAAAACTGCTGAAAATTGCGGCACCGCTGCTTTAGAAATGGGCTTTTCATAAGCAAATATCAAATTACCATGCTATCTTCACATGAGGCATTGTTCAGTAAATAAAGAGTACTGATAATTGACACTAAAGGCAGACATTCAGATTCCAGAAGGTGAAAAAAATTCCTCCGTATCGGCCCTTTGATTCCACCCCGATGCAGCTGAACTCTGCCTACAGAGAGCTTCTGTTTAAAAACCAGCAACCAAATAGCCTCTTCTTCCCTTTGTACTTTTTTCTGCTTTGTGTTAGGGACTTGTGCTGACTTTGTGGAGTCACTGCAGTTACTTGTAAATGATGTACGAAAAGAACAATTCCTGTCCTTTCCGTGCACCAGGAGAATACTGGCAGCTCTCAGCCAGCCCAGGTTGGCTGCTTGTTTATATTCAGTTTGAACCCACCAAGATCCTCAATTTAAAGACAATTCTCATCTATACAATTACCTCTTTTGTCATTTCAAAGGAGACACATTTCAGGAGAGCCTTTGCCCCTTGATCTGCCCTCAGCCCACCTTCAGGTTTTAAAGATTTTGTTTTTAAAGGAGAGTTTTTGACATTTAGAGGGTAAAGCTTGAGGTGGGAATTGCTGGAGACTTGGGTGTGGTTCCCTCTGGCACCACAGGTAAGAATTCCCCAAAAGACTGATCCCACAATCAGGGAAGCCATTGGTGAAGCTATAAAAACCAGAAAAAGACCCCATGACAGAAATCACAAACTCAGCTGTTTTCTGCTCTTAAATTCCACCTCTCTTGGTCCACTGGAAATCCAAGCTATTTTGTGTAGGTACTCTGTTCTCACAGTAATAAAAACTTCATAGTGTAACTGCAAGTCTCTTACTGAAAAAAAGCACAGAAATTAATATGATCCCTGCTCTGTAGGAACACCCCAGATGTGCAGGGCTCCTCTTTGGCTGGGTTAGGCTCCTGCAGTTGGGAGCTTTTACAAAGGACATCCAGCACACAGCTGGAATACAGCACACAGCCTGTCTTGCTCTCAGCTACAGGTGAAACCACAGCCTCTGTTGTCACAGCTCTGTTGATTTCAAAGCCTCGGGATTACATCTTTTCTCCCTGCCGCGCCATTTGATTAGGGGAAAAGTCTAAGCTACAGCTCTGCTCTTTGCATTTGAGCATCTTTAACACATTGCCAGCCAGCTGACAAAATGACTCTTAAACATAAAACACTTCACCTCCTCAAAGCTGCGAGTGAAGGGAAATGCAGATTTTTATTTTAAAAATCAGTGCTCAAATAAGCAGCCTATTCTTTCAGGGGCTTGGACTGTCCTCCCTGCCTTAGCTGCCTTCCCTCACATGCTGTTCCACTACACAGGCATGTAAATAAATTACCTTATTTTTCCCATGGGAATAGCACACTGACATTTAATTCTAACTAATGCTTTAGGGGGTAAAAGATGGGAAGAGCTGGGTCAGAAAAAAGTATTCTCCTGCTGCTTGGAGTGAGAAGCAAGGAAGAGACAGATGGCAGCTTTCCTTTCCTTCTGAAGCAAGAGTGTCTTAAAGCTCTTGGATGCTGTATTCTTAAATCTATAAAGAGGTTTAAAAGTGGCTGTGAGAGGCTGGCAAGGGTGTACTTGTTTATGGGAAGCATTCCTGGGTAATAAAAGAAAAGGCAAGAAATGTCTGGGATGTCTGGACCGTAGGTTTGCAATGCTCTGTGCTGACCAGGTACATTTCAATTTCAGTTCAGCAGCTGGATATTAGAGAAAAAAAAAATAGAAAGAAATATCTCTAGCCAAACAATTCATCTTTTAAAATATCACCCCTGCAAATGCTCCTCCATTATTGCTTTTGATCTCACATCACCTTCCCCTCTGCCTCCCTCGGGGTTTTAGAAAGAAAGCTGAAAGAGCTTCAGCAGACAGTGATCCTTCACCTCCTCGCTGGCTGCTCCACTCATGCAAGCCTTTCTCCAAAGGGATCTATGGGCAGACTTGGAAGTCAGACACAAAGGAGAAAATCCATCCATAAAACACCGCACACTCTCATCTCCTCGCTTCTTCCACAGCAGACCAGCTCCCCACAGCAGTGATCATCTTCTCTTGCAGTCTGCCACAGCCTGGACAGGACAGAACAATTTCTGAGAAGAGCTGTTTTAAAGGTTCTATTTCAAGGTGAGTCACGCTCTGCCCTGAGCTGTGATGTCTGTCCGCACACATACCCAGCCGGGCTCGTGACCCAGCGTGTCAGGGACTGCATGGAAACAGTCTGAGTGAGAACAGAGAGCATGGAATGATTAAAGGTGTTTGGCAGGAACTCTTTGCACCTTTTTTAACACTCCCTGCATCATTCAGCTCTTCAGTAGTTGGAGTTTGGATCTTATCAAAGCCTTCAGTGACTGAAAGCCTTTGCCAATTCTTGCTTGCTCCAAGTAGCTACTGTGGTCTAGGCACTAGTACAAGGAAAATTAACACCTTAATTAGCCCGACTGCTGCTGCTCTGAGGTGCTTCCTTCATCTCCTGTGGCCTGTGAAGCTGCTCCAAGCCACCCAGAGGCCACAGGCGTGCCCCTGCCAAGGACTGAAGTGCAGGCAGAGTGGAGGCAGCTCTGTCAGCCTCACCCCTCCTGTCCTACACGTGGTGGGGCATCCCAGAAATCAGATCCTACTTGTTGTACCTTCTTGAGGAAAGAAGAGCACTCCAGAGTCACATTTGGCAATACACTGACGAGCACACCCCAAGGTTTTATAGCGATAAAGGCAAAAGACAACTTGAATTCACTTACACCATCCATGGGATGGACAATGGACTTGGAACTGCATTGCCATCTCCCTCTGACACATTAGATTAATTCAAATAATGGAAATAAGAGGGTCAAGGTTTGCTCCAGAGCAGATCTTGTCTACTAAACTGAGTAACAATTGCAGTAGTTTGTTTTTTGTCTGAGGCTGCCAGATCTCAAAGGCTTCACCTCGCAGGGATCTCTGTACCAGTGAGTAAAACTGAGGTACTTCACAATACACTTGATTGCATCCATACAGAATTGTTTAGTGCAGTCAGACCTGACTCTGCAGGGCTCCTAGTGAAGGAAGACACTCAGAAAACAAGGATTTTCTGAGTGAAGATGAAGAAATGACTTTCTGTTTGCAAGAGTGATGCTGCCTTGCTGGGCAAACATCTTGCTGTTTGAGTTCGTATGCTCGTGTTTACTTAAAGTTGACATGGTTGATCTCTGTGCCAATCACACACAAATATGTATATCAAACTCTATTTGCATAAAGCAACTTAATTAAGAAATACAGAAAGATTTAATCTGGATTTATGCTGCCAATTTAGATAAAATGCAGGGTTATGCTTTTCTATTCTCTACCAGTTCTTCAGTAAGGAATCCCATATTTCAAACTTGTGTTTAGCTTCAGCCATTCACATGCACAATCACTATGGACTTATAACTCCACCAGAGGCATGATGCTAGACTTCCTAGGTGACATTTGGATTTTTTGCCAAGTCATTAACTTGACATGCAATTAATTTTCAATCTACTGTACCTCCTGCAGGCTTAGGATATTTGTTTGCTCAATCAGTTCTTGTAAACCACAGATTCATCTGAGATTTGGTCGTGGTTTTGCCACTGGAATATATCCTAAACCTAACCAGAAGCTCAGGAACAGCTCTGCCCTGCCAAGATGAAGATCAGGTGTTCCAGGAGAGAGGCTCCAGCTTTGCCTTCCTCTGCCTTTCAGAGCACAGAACCACACACAGACTCACTGACTGTAAGGTGCTTTGCTATTGGTAGCTCATGCAAAGTATAAACTTCCTTCAGATGTTTTTAAAGTATCATATATAAAACACTAAAGGAAGTACCACGCTCTGGCATTCTGGGGAGAGCTGGAACATTGGACGTTACGTATGAAATATTTAAGAAATATAGTTTTGATGTGTTATTTTCCTCATATTTTTGCCTGCAAGTGTAGAGGTGGATGGGATTCCCAGAGAGTCTCTTTTATGGATTCTGCTGACAGCTCTACAGATCCAGCTCTTTTCAAGCCCCGTTGGTTCTCTGTCTAAGGAAAACACAACACAAAACAAAACAGGTACATGTCCAAACTTTACAAAGGGAAATAAAAGAAACTTTTTTGCAGGGAAGTTTGTTTGAAACCATTTAATTTTTATGTGGTTTCATTAACTCTGGGTGCCCTGAAGCACTAGATATCTGTAGAAAACAAAAGCCAGGGACTTTAGCCCCCATACAAATCATGTTCCTTGCCCCCCATTGGGCATGGCAGTCTCGCAGAGCTGGCTGCCAGTAGGTTTGGATGTCTTTAAGACAATAGATGATGGATAAAGCAATATAGTGATGCCTTAGGTTTGAACCTTTCTATGTTCCCAGCCCTGCCCTGCCCAGTGTCACTCTGCAGTTCCCTGGAGCTCGTTCAGTGCTGTTCTCTCATGCTCACACACACACAACAAAGCCTCTCCAGCTCTCCAAGGACACCCAGACCCTCCTAGGCCCAACAACTGCAAACCACAATCTTGGGGACAGGGGGGCAAGCTTGGGCAAATTCCATCCTTGCCTGGCTCCTGCTTGGGGAATTGATGCTGAGATCCAAGTGGGAAGAACTCGGGAGCTGTCCTTGTCCATGTTGGGATGCACTGAGGCAGGAGCCTCTGGAGGCCAGAGTGTACCTCTGAAGGCCTTTCCAACCAATCCCTCCTTGATTCCTTTATTCCTGTCTGCTCTCTGTTCCTAGGGAGCCATTTAAGGCATCAGTGGAAGGAAGGAAGGAAGGAAGGAAGGAAGGAAGGAAGGAAGGAAGGAATATTCCCTCTCTTCTCAGTTTTCTCTGCTTTCTGCTGCCTCATCATCTCCCCAGTGCAGCATTAGCCCCAGTTCTCACCCCTGCTGGCAGAGGCTCTTTTGCACAAGTGATTCAGGTCTCACAACACCTTTGTAAGGCCCTGAGTTGAGCAATGAATCTGAAACCTTTCTAGAGCTAATTCACATGAAGGCAGACACACAACACATTTCTGCTGTGTATAGCTGCTCCTGCCCACACAGCTCTGAACAGAAACACAGAGAAGTTGGTAAAGTTCCCTTTCAGCAGCGCCTTGCTCTCCCCTCTGCAGAGCTCACTGGGAGCTGGCACTACAGCACAGCTTTTAAAAAGCTTTACCTGAATCACTGATGCTTGTCGCAGCAATCCCTGTAAACAATGCTTTATGGTATTAGTCAGGTTTTACATGTTAGGACAACTGCTGCATAATATTGTTTTCTCCACTGAAGGTTTTGCAGGAGCTGGAGTCAAGAATTTGTTCTGCATCTCAGCTGAGGCAGTAAAAGAACCACCTAAGAAATTATCTGGGGAGTCACACGAACAAAACCACACAGTTTCCTAAGTGAGTTTTTTCCATTCAGCTGTTCCTGGTCGCTGTTTAACTCCTGTTTGCAAACCCTGCTCACACCGGGGTTGTTTCACACAATCCCAAACGTTCACGTGAGCCAAGTGTCCGAAGGCAGCTCGTTCCACAGGTGGGTTTCACGTTACAAAACCCATGGCAGCCTGCCTGGAAGGCTGGCAGAGAGGCAGGGGGGCAGCCCCAATCCCTCCCAGGCTGCTCCATCCATCAGCAGGGCCATGCTGAGCCCCAGCAGCTGGCAAGGCATCGTTGCTAACTTTGAAAGGATTTTTTTAGGCACTTTTGTGCCTCACTGGTTCTTGCAGCACTGAATCTGTTGGAGTTGTTTCTGTTTGACAAAAATGTAAATATCTCAGATTGTTTTTCTTCTTATGTCTTTGGCCAAAGAGAAGAACTTCTATTTTGGGATTTGTTTTCATAGTTTGTGTTGTGCACACACACTTGTTCTGTTCTGTTCACACAGACACAGAAGATTCCGGCAGGAATCTCTCTCTCCTTCTTTCCTCTCTTTCTTTTTATTAATATCTGATCCAAATATCAAGTCATAATAAAGCCTTCTGATTTCTGATCACTCAATCAATGGACTCTGATTTGTGGAAAGGCCCTGAGAGCCAGGGCTGCTTCTCTTCAGCAAGGCATGTGTGAGCTGAGTGGCCACACTGCACAAACAACGAGCCCTGGAGGAGGCTGATGGAGCCTGGAGCACAAACCAGCCCCAGAAGGGCTCTGGGACCTGCGGGACACGAGTGCAGCTTCTCGCAAGGGAAACACCCAGATCCCAGCAAGTTCAAACAGAAATCCTGACTGGATAATAATTCTGCCAAGAAATGCTATTTCAGTAACATTGTAGCCACCCGTGAGGTCGAACTGAATTTGATAAAAGAGTTTCGGCTTCGAACGGTGATGAATTTTATTTAATACCCGCGAAATATTTAATTCTGTTCTTTTCTTAGGGAAATGTTATGGCTTTTTATTTTTCACCAAGACTTCTGCTTGTGCTTTAAGCACCTTATTTTGCAGTTGTAATAGGAAGTGTTTATCATCCCGGAAATAAAATTAAATATTTAATTTTGGACCAAATTGTTCAAATTTGGGTCTTCAGCCACAATAATAAGAACACAGCTAGATATAAGTACATGTACACATGGCTGTATGCATGCTCTCCTTTCAGCTGGTTAGGCCAATGAAGTGGAAAAACCCTTCTGACAGCTCTACACAAATATTTCTATCAAAACTGCAAAGCCTTTCCCTCACACCCAGAACATTCAAAGAGCTGATTTGTTTTCCTGAGCGGTTGCAGCTCCCCTGCCTGCAGTGCAGCCCCGTGCTGCCAGCTCTGGAGGGTGAGCCGAGCCCCTCTGATGGCTGCAGCGTCCCAGAGGCACTGGGGAGGTTCAGAGCACACATTTCCCCTGGAGATCTCCCAGCATTTGGGACTGCAGTGGCTCAAGGTGCCTTGGATCCTCCGTGGCAAACTCAGCAAACCTCCCCAGCTGACCAGAGCACTGTGCTGGCGAGAGCTGACACTTTTATTACACCAGGCTGCAGCAGGAACAGTCAGATGTGTTCCCAGAGTGTATGGAGGGAACATTCAAGATGAATTTTGCAGTTGCTAATTTTAGGTTGCTCCCCTGAGGCACCAGCCTTCAGGGATTTCTGCTGTGGGGAAGAAAGTGGCAGGGGAATGTGTTTCTGCTCCCTGAAATGCTCCTGGATGTGCTGTGGGGCAGGGCTGACACGGGAGCAATGCTCTCCAAGGTCTGGAGCTTAAGTTGCCCTAAAATGCAGCAATTTGTCATTGGGTGCAAAGCACTGCTTCTGACCTTTAACATGTACAACGTGCACATCAAATTACATTTCTTCTGTCCTATTCTCCTCTCCCCTCTCCACTTGAGCAGCACTGCAGAGCATGTATGGAAACACTCCTGGAGCAAACACGCAGCCACGAAGGCTTCCCGTAGGATCCAAACCTCTTGGTTAACAGCCGTGTCACAAAGAAGCCATAAAACCCACAAAGTCATTTCCTCCTTCTAATTCACAGCGACATTAACAAGAGCTGAACCCTGACCTGCAGGTGACTAAATTATGTTGCCAAGCAACTACACCTTCAAATAAGACAGCAGGGAGCAGGCAGGGCAGGCTGCTGCTGCTGTGGGATGAACACTCCTCGTGTCCCACTCCCCCAGAGCCAGACCCAGCCCCTCGCTGGGACAGCCCTGCCCTTCCCCTCAGCTCCACACCCTGCCTTGCTCTTTTTTTTTTTTTCCCTTTTTTTCCCTTGAAATTCCACACAGATAGGTATACAAGAACATTGCTGTAGCTAAAAGTGACAAAATGAAATATAGCAGCCATTTTTCTTTGGAGAAGAGGTGCTTATAAATTCACTCCGTCCAAAGTATCTCTCACTTCGGCAATACATCAAACTATGCAGCCCCATCAGTCTGAATCAATTAGAAATTACTCACCAAGTAAATTACATTGAAAAGCTTTGATTTGTTACTGGAGTTTGTTACTGTTCTCTTCAATCTTAAAAGACTGAAAGCAAAAAAGTAATAATGTGACAGTGATAGTGAAATGTAACTTTTATTGAGATTGATGGGAACCTATTTGCCACAATATTTGCTTTTAATAATTTAATTTTTCAAACTCTGCAAAGAGAGCCATAAATATTTGACTATGAAGTTCTCCCAATTTAAGGTACTTTTGCACCAGTTGCCTATTTTTTCAACATTTTTGTATTTAATTTCTAAAAATAAATCTACCAACCTTATGTTCATAACCACCTTCTATTTTGCCTTCTAACTGTGTTCTTTTAACTTTCATCTGTTGCAGGTTAGTAACCTTTCTACGAAAGGCACTTCAGGCACTGAAAGAAAACACAAAAGGATGACTCCCTTAAGAAAATATTGGTTTTTACAGCTTGGGTTTATTTCTGAATTCTGAAAAAGGCCCAGCTTTGTGCCACAGAGGTCACTGACAGACTTGCAGAGCTGCTGGTGTGAGCAGGGCTCGTTTCCCTCATTAGCATTGCTTAGGGTACCAGGGCTGCTCTGTGACCCCAACACGGGACTGGGAACTGAAAACAGAAAGCTCTGCTCAGGCTGAACCACACAACAACGAGAATACCAACAGAATTTATGTTAATCACAGGCAAAGGTTCTAGCTAGGAGTATTTCTCCTTGTACTGATGGGTTTGCAAGTGCTTAGACTGTTTGTGAGGACACAACAGTGCATTAAATTGCAGGACTGGGCTTTTCTGGGCCCACAGATGTGCAGAAGGCAGGGGCAGGGGCTGACCTGTCACTCCTCACCTGGTTTTCAGCCCTAAACATAATGCAGGATGTGAGCTGAAGGAGCTCCTGTGTCCTGTTGTACCCAGGTCGTTCCCAAAGCCAGGGGAGCACCACAGGCACTGCTGCTGATCCCACACGGACACTGGGGCTCCTCACTGACCACTGGACACCACCAGCTCCTTCCTGCTCAGCTGAACTAGGTCATTTTACAGATGCCAGCTACAGATTCTGTGGTAAAAGGTGTCCAGTGAGCCTTGCTGACAGGTTGGCTGCTGCTGGGTGAGTTATTCCACCTCACACGTGGCAGCTCTGGCCCTGGAGTTACCACATCCACCCACTCCCCACCCCCAAACCTCTGCCACTGCTGACCTCACATTCTTATGGGAGGGTGAGACTGAGCAGTGTGGTAAAACACACTAGTGTATAATAGTCACACCTGAAATTAAGACAAATGCAAACTAAAAGCACTTCCAACGTCAGTGTCCTACGTAAATGTCAAATTCTGAAATGTGTCATTTGTACAGAAAAGGACTCAGAAACTGAGAGACAATGCAAAAAGAAGAGTCAGGTTAAGTTCTTTTAAAGGCTAGTAATAGATGACAAATGTAGTACAAATAGCACAGGTGAAGAATGAGTCATTATTAATGACCAAGGGCTTTAGTTATTGGTGCTGAATGGAAAAAAAATCATTATGTTTGAAGCTTTATACTGGCACAGATGGGAAATTATATGCAATCCCTGCTAAGTGCCTGATTTTCCTGCTAGAAAATCCCTCTGACTGAAATGTACTTCAAAGTAAACTACTTTAGAATTTCTTTGCTCTGTTGGATGCCCAACCAAAGGTCATTTTCTCTCTCTCTTTGTACATCATTTTAGCAATTCCTAAAATTTTTTTTCTCCCCCTCTTCTGCAGTATATGTCTATTTTTCTACACTTCAGAGGGCCTAAACCGAAAATTGGATAACTGCATTTGGAAATGAAATGCAAAATCAGAAGCCTACAGTGATTTAAAATGAAGATGTTTATTCATTATGGACCTTTCCCTGCAAGGCACTGGACACCCTCTTGTGCCACGGAGCTGCAGAGGGGCTGCAGAGCCCCAGCCCTGTTCCAGGGGCTGGAACTCAGCTCTCCCCTCCTCCCTCTCTCAGCCCAATTACTTCCAAGATTTACTTTTCCCTACAGCAAGTTCCCACCGTGCCCAGTCAAAGCCCTTCATCAAGGATGCTTTTTTCCTAGCTTGCTGGGGTTCTCTGGCTCTAACAGCCTTCTCACTCCCTCGGTGCATTTCCTCCTCTCCTGATAATCAGAGCACTGATGCTGCACCCTGGTTAGAGCCTGAAAGGAGAGCTGCTCCCTTTGGTGTTGAGCACATCTGCTCCCAGCCATAGAGGAGCACTTGAAAGGTGGCACTGTTGGGAGGGAGGCAGAGGGCTGAGCAGAGGAACTGCTGGGCATGGGAGCCTTTATTTCTACTTCAAGAGAAACCCCATCCCAAACCTTCCTGAAACGGCAAAGCTCCTCGGGGCATAAATTGGGGTACACTTCAGTGTAGGCACAGACAGCTCACACCTCCTGCTTCGGCTCCAGTGCCCAGGACACTGCAGAGCAGCCTGAACCTGACTCTGAACTTATCCTGGCTGAATATCAAAGCTGTGTGGGCACTTCTCCCTCCCCACCTATGATATACATGAGCAAGTGATGGAAACACATGATTAAAAGCCTGTAACAGAAGCCAGAGCCTGAGGATCCCTCTCGGAGCAGGGCAATGGGGCTCCTGGGTCTGTGAGCAGACCACAGAGCATTAGCTGCTCTGATTTCATGATTGCTTCAAGACTCTCTCCTGGACCATTACCAAAAGAGCTAATTCAGCTGAAAATTAATGTTGCCAATCTTCTTATCCCCCTGGAAAAAGACAAAGTTCATATTATCCTTCAGTTTACCAGGTAGCTTACACAGCACTAGCTCTTGCCACGCCAGTCCCTGGGCGTGTGGATGCTCCCTTTGGCAGCTTTCCACACTCCTGAAAAACCTGCAGTGGAAAACACCATTCCTTTCTTCCTTTTCTTTCTCTGGTGCACGAACAGCAAGAAGTTTTGGACTGGCATCAGATGCTAAGGAAGGAAGGAAACACCAGGAGCTAAAGAACAGGAGGACAGACAGGCTCCAGCAACGTGGATTGGTGCAATGCATGGCACTGTGATTTTCCTTACTATTTTCAGTCACAGCAATATGACTTTTGTCTTGCAAAATGGCATCATGAGTTGCAGATACAGTGTGTCCCTTTTGGTGCTCTTGGTGGAACACGAAACTGAGCTTACATGGATCTCTGTGCTACACTGACAGGAGGAAAAGAAAGAGAAAAGAAATAGGACAAAGAGAAAAACTCTTCAGGGCAAGCTAGCAATAAAAGATATGTGAAGTTTTTAAAGTGGCTAGGGGATCAGCAAAACACCCGTGAGAAACCTATGCTCAGTTTGCAGTTTCTGGTGCAGCTCCTGACCAGCTCTCTTCATCTCTCACTTCTCCCATTTTGTTTTTAGACCAAAAATGACACTACTAACCACCTTGCCTTATATTTGTGTTGTGGAGACTGATCCATTATTAATAGCAGAGAGGTTCAGAAGCACAATGGTGCATGCCAGAGGAGCCAGCAGAAACCCTGCTCTCCCCCCTGCACCACTCTTCATACAAAAGGAGATAAAGCAGTTGATTTCTAGCAGGAGAGCTGTGACTCCTGCAGATAAAAGTTCCCTACAGACTTAAGAAGGCACTATTTGAAGGTATTTAATGCTACAGCTTTCCTTACACAGCCATCTTTATTCTACATAAAAGCATATTTACAGAATCCAGGCTTCAATGTGCTATGGGGGGACAGGGAAAAGGATTTTTTAAAGGATTTTTCCCCCCAGTTTTCCACCTAAGGGTGGCAAGGATGGGTGAGAGGTCTAAGCATTGTCCAGGCAGTTACAGGACGTTCTGTGACACTCCAGCAAAAAAAATTCTGCCAAAATGCCTCTATACTGAAAAAAGATGATACTAAAATGGGTTCTCAACATTTATTAGTGCTTATATAAACTGATGGATCTTGCTTATTTCTCGCTTTTTTCTGGGTGGCAGAATGTGGAAAGGACACTGGTGTCAGCTGTGCTCACAAGGACAGTGGGACAACTCCTCAAGGTCTCCAAGGTCAGGAGGGTTGGGAGGAGCTCTGAGCAGCCTGGAGCAGTGAAAGTCCAACTAAATGACTTTTAAAGATCCCTTCCAACCCAAACCATTCCATGATTTGGCGATTCTGACCTCAGATTAGACTGCACAGGAACAAGGACGACACGGAGACCAAAGCCGAGCAAACACATTGCAGCACTTGGTAAATGCAAACACTCCTCCTCACAGGATTTATGCCAGTTGACATTAGGATTAACTTATTTCTTAATTAGGATTACACACACTTGGCTAACACAGAATGAAAAGACATCCACTGCCTGATAAAACCTGGCCCTGTGTGCTGTCCCACTGAGGTCCTGCTGTAAATCTCCACCCCAGCAGGCAGAGCTCGGTGCTGAAACACGAGCTGACCTCCAGGCATCTCATGGACTCTCTGTCCTTCAGGTGAGGTGTAAGGTAAATGGAAAGCAAATGATGCCAGCTGTAAGGCAGGTTCAGGGCAGGAACAAGGTCTGCTCTGAGCCATCCCCTCACAATCCCTGGGCTGAACTCATTTCCTGCCATCAGACCTCTCATGCCTGGCGCTGATTTTTCTGGTACTGGGGTGAAAAATGGGAGGTTGGGCAGAATCCAGCCCGGCATACTCATCATGGAATTATTTCAGGAAATAATTCCTTCAAACTTGCAAGAGTGTCTGGGAAATGCCCTCTGGTTTATAGGCACAGAATCGGGATTAAATCCTCCAAAAATCCACACCGCATTTTGCAAAGCTTCCTGCTGGTAAAGAAGTTCATGATTTTTAATTAGTACTATGCAGACATGAGGCCAGACATGCAATGTTCAATAAACCAGTTAGTTTTTACATCAGTAATGAGTCTTAGAATATTAATGTAGGGCCCTCAGAAGTCAGAAACAGAAGAGTCAATGTGCAGTGATCCTAACATTACCCCTAGGTGCATGTGAGGAGCAGAGATATTAACAACCCCAACAGTGTAAAGTTTAAAAAAAAAAAAAAAATCCACGAAGATGGAAATGTGTATTTCGCATGGGTTAATATAATCAGCTGCAGGTAGATTTCAGAGGATTATTTCCAATCTTTTGAGAAGAGATTTCTTTTGTGGGCATGATAAAAATTGTTAATATGTTGCTGCTGTTTTATTCAAGGTGAAAATTTTGCTTTAATCACTTTCAAATAAATGCGAAACTCAGCCATTACTCCTTTCTAATAATACTGAAGAAAATAGTTCACACTAAATCTAACATAATGAACACAGCATGTTCATAGAGAACTGAGTGTTCTGAGCTTAAGTCCCCTTTAATCCATAATTCCTTTGGAACTACATATTACATCCACATGAATACCAAAGAGGTTTATGATTAATGTTATTTTAATGAATAATAAAAAAATTGATGATGATTTACACAGAGTTATTTTCAGGGCTTTTTTTTTTTTTTTTGCATAAAGATTTGTTGGTTAGAGACTCTAGGACACACAAAACGGAGCCTGATTGGGGTGGAAATGCTTTTGCCAAAGCTTCTAAGCAATGTGAGCGAGCAGCTGAAGTGAGCTGGGAATAGCTGTGGGCTCTGACAGGCCCCAGGTGCTCACCCAGGCTGAGCTGGGGGGCACGAGGAGAACCCCAAGTCCTCAGGAGCAGAGGCTGTGCAAGCTTGAGTGGCTGGGCCTGACTGTGCCCTTGCACTGGTGTGGCTCCAGGATTCCAGAGATCCAGAGTTCCATCCCAGCAGGTGTAAGGTGGGATCTGTCCCTTGGATGCACCAGGGCAGGGGATGGGGGCTCCAGAATTCCAGAATTCCATAATCCCAGCATCCCAGCAGGTGTCAGGTGGGATCTATCCCTCAGATGCACTGCCCAGGGCAGGGGATGGGGGCCCCAGAATTCCAGAATTCCAGAGTTCCATCCCAGCAGGTGTCAGGTGGGATCTGTCCTTTGCATGCCCCACCAGGGCAGGGGATGGGGGCTGCCCCTGGCTCCTGCCCCCGAGCGAGACCCTCAGCTGCTCCCAGCACAGCAGGGTCACACCAGGGAGTGACAGCACACCACAAATGCTGTGGTGATGATGACAAATGATGTCCCAAAGTGATGGGAGGGCAGAGAGCTCTCGGGCAGGGACAGGGACTGGAGTTGGCAGTGCCCCAGCACAGCTCCAGCTCCAGGAGGGCTTTGCTGGATCAGCCACCGAGGCTGTCCCAGAACCACTCTGAGGAGGGAGGGGACTGCAGGGGCTGCTGCTCCCCAGGCTGTGCTGCTCACCCCTCTCTGTGCAGAGCTGCAGCACTGCTGCTCTCACCCTGGGCTCCCTTGCCTTCTATTCTGAGCCACTGGCTCTGGCCAGGTCTGTTTGGCTCATCTTTGGGAGGAAGGGGAAAAGGGCTGTGAAGCAGTGATAGCACAGCATAAGCCTTACACACTGTATCCAAATACCCTATTAATGAACACCCTTTGGCAGCTGCTTGAGTGCTGTGAGCATGGAAACCTCTGCAGTCAGAACTCTGTGGGATCCCTTCCTGAAGATGTCATCACCATGTTATAATTAAAATAACATCCCTTTCCATGCCAGCTGTCTTTATGAGGTACCAAACACTGAACCTCTTCCCAAATCACTGGGGTGCATATTACTTTTCAGAAACATTTCTGGAGCTGATAACTGTAAGCTTTCACGCTGGAATGAACTTTCCCAGGGACAGCCATTATGTTCCTTTCCCCAGGCTCTGTGCTAGAGGCTTCTGACTCATTGCCAGCACCTGACTGGATGCTGGAGCTGCTTTTCTGGACTTAACTGTTGGTAGACCCTAGACCATATTCCATAAGGATAATTTTTTGGATGTTTTGTCACTTTGATTAACAAAAGGAAAGCAGTCAGTGCAGTACCTCCCAGGAGAACTCCAAATCAAGCTTTGGTCCAGGAAAGAGACTGTGAGCCTAGAACCAGGAAAAGTATGAGTTGGATGTGAATGCCCACCTAAATTAACTCAAGTGTTACAATTTACTGTAAAATAACTAATTAATTCTTAACGTTTTAGTGTGCAACAATGAAAGTTTCTCACTGGGGGAAAAGTGTTTTCTGCTTTCCCACACACCTGTCCAGAGTTGAGATCTGGGCCAAATCCTGTGTCCTGCTTCTATCAACCCACAGTGACACTATCTGATAGAGTTCATTACTTCAGAAGGGAGCAGCAGCACTGTAAAATCTGCACTCCTGCTCGCAGTTGGATTTGATTCCCTGAAGTTACCCCAGCCAGCCAAGGGATGCCTGAGCTGCTCACCTCTCACTGACAGAGCCTGGGAACATCCCTCTCAGGACCAAGTGTGGTGAGGCAGAGCCTGGGGCACAATTGCTGAGTCCTCTTCCTTAAAACAAAGACCCCAAAGGATTCTGAATCCCCAACCATGAACTAGAGCAAATCTTTCACCAGAGATCTGCTGCACGGAACAGAACCCAGCTCTGGCTCTGCTCTCCCTGCTGTGTGCTCCTCAGGGACCCTTCAGGGGCTTCCTTTGGCACAACAAGTCCTGCACAGGTGACACAGAGCTCCTGGGAAGTGGCAGCTGTCCCCATGCACTGGCAGGCTGAGCTTTTGGAAAGCCAAGGGGTGTCTGAGGGACCAGGGTCCCCCACAGGTCATGGATCTCATCAGCTGCTTCCTCACACACAGCCCCTTGTGTTCAGGCCTTTAAACCCACACCAAGGAGCAGGGGGCAGGCAAACAATCCCCACCCTCTCAAACAGTCTGAGCCATGGCTGCTCTCTGCTCTTCTCATCAGTTGCCACCAACATCTCTCACCATGTCCCTGAGCCCTGTGAGTGCTGCAGGAATATCCCTGAACCCTATGAGTGCTACAGGAGCATCCCTGAGCCCTGTGTGTGCTGCAGGAGCATCTCTGAGCCCTGTGGGTGCTGCAGGAATATTCCTGAACCCTATGAGTGCTACAGGAGCATCCCTGAGCCCTGTGGGTGCTGCAGGAGCATCCCTGAGCCCTGTGGGTGCTGCAGGAGCACCCCTGAGCCCTGTGTGTACTGCAGGAGCATCCCTGAGCCCAGTGGGTGCTACAGGAGCATCCCTGACCCCTGTGGGTGCTGCAGGAACATCCCTGAGCCCTGTGGGTGCTGCAGGAGCATCCCTGAGCCCAGTGGGTGCTACAGGAGCATCCCTGAGCCCTGTGGGTGCTGCAGGAGCATCCCTGAGCCCTGTGTGTACTGCAGGAGCATCCCTGAGCCCTGTGGGTGCTGCAGGAGCATCCCTGAGCCCTGTGAGTGCTGCAGGAGCACTCCTGAGCCCCGTGGGTGCTGCAGGAGCATCCCTGAGCCCCGTGGGTGCTGCAGGAACACCCCTGAGCCCTGTGTGTGTTCTCGAGCTTGTCCCACCAGCCTGCAGCAGATGTTGCCATGGACAGAAACAAGTCCCTGTCCCTGCAGCCAACCCAGCCCCTTCCACAGGACACAGCAAGCTGCAAACAAACAACAAAACACACACCAGGGCTCTCAAAGGAAACCTGCAATTTGAAGGCTTTTAATCCAATTCCGTGGGCTGAACGTCCTCAGGATTTGTGGGCGATGATGACCATGCCCTCCCTCCTTTAAATAAGCACATGCTGCTGGTCAAACTTCCCCCAAGCATTCTGCAAGACCTTTCGTGAGTAAATGCCTACTGAAATAATTACAAAGCATTTTCATAGCGTGAATTTTATATTTTAAAATTCAATCTACATTCTGTCAACAATCTGCGATGCAGAACACGATGTGGTCTGCAGGAAACAAGAGCAGCTTTTCCTGAGCAGCATTCTGGCATCAATTTACCCTGGGTTTTCTGAGGGCACAGACCATCGGACTGGAGAATATTTAATTCTGAAAATACATCTTCTTGTAACTTTTATATTGCCTCTTAAGTTATTTGGCCCTCTTCCAGTTTTGTAAATTACCTCAGTTTTCTAGAGCAACTCGGGTACTTAATAAACAAAATGCCATTTCTGTGCCTCACAAGATCACAGTGCATATCTGCTAATAAGGTCAAAGCCATCCTTCAGAAACCTAGGCAAGCACACCCCAGATTGCTTTTCCTGTTTAAAAAAAAGCACCGGACCACATTTTGTTTCCACTAAATGTTTAAAACTCTTGTTCTCGGTGTTTAGAAGCATAAAAAATACATAAATGCTAAGGGAGACAAGCAAGCAAGCAGCCTGTGTGTGCTGGATGACCTCATTATTCCTCTGTGACCAGCTGGAAGGCTGCTGGTCTGCAGCCAGCCCCTCTCGTGCCCAGAGAGCAGCATGGAGCTGTTGGGTGCCTCTGCTGGCTGGGCTGGGAGGGCTGGAAAATGAATTTCACAGTGGATTTGCTTCTTCCTAAAGAGTGTGTGTCCTTCCCTGCAGAGCAAGGAGCGAGATGTTTGCCTCACCATCTCCCACTAACAAACAGCTGAGAACTCTTCTGGTTTCCCACCCATCTCCAGTCTGGCTTTCCCAACTCTGTCTGGGCTACTGCACTTACTGCCAGCCCCAGAAATACAACTCCTCACAGACAAACATCAAAAGTTTCTATCTCATCAGCAGCATTTTCTGCGCTGGTGTTTCACCTTCAGTGTTTTGCTATCATCTTTGCCACAATCACGTTTTAGCATCTGCTGTGTCAGCACCTTGTTTCAGCATCAGCATTTAACCATCAGCTGTTCCACCATATGGCACAAGGAGCATCAGCAACACAGCCCTCACAGCACACCCGAGCCAACAAAAAGCACTTGTGATTCCCCTCCATCCCCCCATTACCCTGCCCTGTGCCACTGCCACCCTTCCCAGGGACAATGCCCTCTTTATCTCTTTTTTCCATGAAGAAATAACACTCCGAAGAGAATTAAAAACAAAACAAAACCAAAGCACTCAGCTCCTCTAGGCAAATTTGCAGGAGTCTCTCCTGTGATCTGATTTTCCTCTGAGGTTCACTGAAGCATTTTTAAAGTCCCGTGCTGCAAGAGCAAACTCAGGGTCACTGCCTGTCATGCTTTTATCACAGCTGCCATTTGGCTTGGGAGCTTCCAGCAGCAGTGACAGGAGCCCTCCTGGAGAGCTGGATTGAATTTCCAACTAATGCAGTCTTTTACTACCTTGGGGGACACATTTAGGACACTCTTTAGAATAAACTTCTTCAGAAGGACCCAACTTGGTGAGCATTTGGATGGTTGAGGGAAGCACTATTTGCACCCCTGCCCTGGTGGCTGGGGAATGTTTGAGGCTGACACTGAAATGCTGGATGGGTAGAGAAGCCTGGGAAGAGACAGGCTGGCTGGGGATGATTCAGGAGCCTTGCTCTGCTATTAGTCACATCATGTACCATCCACATTTTCAGATGGTATGAAACCCCCAGCAAATGCCAGCCAACGTTTTTGGGGGGCTGCACTCTGCAAAACCAAAGTGTGATTTAACTCATGACCAAGCGAATTTGATATCTGCTTAGCTTACAAGTGACTATGCCTCAAAGTTTGTTCCTGGTAAAGAGTGACATTCTTCCACCTCATTGTAAAATTTGACAAATGCAAATTTTGTAGGCTTCACTCTGAGTGTGAAATTCTCCAGCACGGTGCCTGTTTATCTATAGAAAGCTGTAGCCAGTAAGATATCTTTAAGAAAAATGCAGCAGAAAGGGAATTAAATGAGACATAAGGCTTTTCACCATCGTGGTCAGAGTCTAATCACTCCTTCCCATGCTTTGAAGAACAGTCAGGATGAATCAGTAGTTTTGCATTTTATAGACACTGAGGGAAAATGTTGATCCCTGGAAACCACTCGGGAGAGGAGAAGCTGAACTGAGAGAACCACAGCACCAAAAAATCTGATGACAAAGCCCACGAGGGGAAGGACAGCATTAGCTGGCCTGTGGTGGTGTTAGACACAGCTAGCAGTGCCATGGACACCAGGGCCAGCAATTTAAAGAGGGAGATCAGTGTAAAAACTGTCAGAACTTGCTCCTTTGTAGTATCAGGTTGTCGACTATGAAACATTCTTATTTAGAATCACAGAATCACAGAAAGTCTTGGGTTGGAAGGAATCCTAAAGACCACCTAGTTCCAACCTGCAGTTTAATTTGATTAGAGGTTTTAGCTGAATTTTCAGCTAAAAATAGCTAGTAATAGTTTAGTTGACAGCCTGGTAGTGTCTGAAGCAGCATTTTTTCATGAAAGAAGAGCCTGATCAAGTTGCTGGGTGAAAGACCCCGTGGAGCTGGGAGCACAGTGCAGATGTGACAATGCCCAGAGCAGAACAAGAAGTGTCTGTCTGCACAGGGGCAGATCAGTGGAAACTGAGGATTACCTGTGCAAGTTCTACACCATCACAAGGCATCACAACATTAACTTTTCTATGTTCCCAGCCCTGCCCTGCCCAGTGTCTCTCTGCAGTTCCCTGGAGCTTGTTCAGTGCTGTTCTCTCATGCTCACACACACACAACAAAGCCTCTCCAGCTCTCCAAGGACACCCAGACCCTCCTAGGCTCAACAACTGCAAACCACAATCTTGGGGACAGGGGGGCAAGCTTGGGCAAATTCCATCCTTGCCTGGCTCCTGCTTGGGGAATTGATGCTGAGATCCAAGTGGGAAGAACTCGGGAGCTGTCCTTGTCCATGTTGGGATGCACTGAGGCAGGAGCCTCTGGAGCCCAGAGTGTACCTCTGAAGGCCTTTCCAATCTATCCCTCCTTGATTCCTTTATTCCTGCTTGCTCTCTGTTTCTAGGGAGCCATTTAAGGCATCACCCTGACTCACCCTCACCATGAGGATTACAGGGATTTGCCACTTAGATGCCTTCAGAGCCATCCCAGGGAATGGGAGGAAATCCCAGCAGCATGCCAGCAATGGCAGTTCCCATCCAGTTTAAGGATCTGTTCTATCTGTGAACAGCTCCCTAACAAGCCCAAGGTTCCCCACACCATCACTTTTTACTGTAAAATACTGTATTTTCCTTCCATGGATGTGAATCCACCATGCTTTCCAGCCAACAGAAGCTTTTGTAACCAGCGGAGCCTGCATCTGCACTACTAATCACTCCAACCTTGTAAATTGTAAACAGGTCTCTCACAAAGCCACAAGTAACACTTCCAGCTGTAATGCTATTAACCTAATCCCTGGTAGTTATTACAGAGACTCATGACACACAGCTTAGCAGATACCAGAAAATACAGTTTTTCCTCAGTGAAGTTGGAGCTGATCTTTGTGTGTTATGAGCATTATTAAAACCAGCTGAATTAAAATGTTGAAAGTTGAAGCTTCTGAGGCTTTGAGGCCCAGATGTAAAAGGGGCTGTATCGATTTTCCTGGGGCACAAAGATAATGGCACAGGGGAGCACGTTCCCTGTGTGGCACATTCACATTTTAATGTGTTGCATTCGAACCCATACTACAACAGTTTTATTGTCTAAAACAAGATTTCCCCAAATTCTCTGCTCTGTCTGTGTCCTCCTGTCTCTCCACTCTGAGAAACACGGGGTGAAATCACAGCCAGGCTGAGTCAGGAGGTAATGACACTTTAAATCATCTTATGTTAAGCATGTTGGTAGATTCCAGTTTATTTTGAGAAACTTCTAAGTTGCTGCTACAATGTAAAGGTGCCAAAAAAAAGTAGATGGAAACAGGACTTAAGTTATTGTAGTGCACCTGAACACATCTATGACTGCCACAAAGGTATATTATTCTAAAAGCAATTGCCTTGAAACACTTAAATCTCACACATTTCCAGGGGTGCAAAGATATCAACCACTCAGTTCTACAGTTACTGTGGAGAACTTCAGGAAAGGTATTTCCTGTGGCCTTTCACAGAAACTTTGTTTTTGTTGGTTTTTAATGCTTTTCTTCCACTAAATTAAATTACTTTAGACTGAAAATTCTCTGTTTGCCTTTTTTCTAGGGAGCTGCAAACTCCCACAGATATAATTCTTGGCAGCCTATCTGCGGAAGAAGACTGGAAGCCTCACAGATGTGATGTGAAAAACAAGGATTATTTCAGAGATAAATAATGATACACCCTGTTCCTACATCACTCAGCCATGCAGGCTCCACTGTCCCCAGGGCCAGCTCCTCGAGAGAACATTTTGAAGCTGTGTCACCAAAAGCCTGAGCAGCTCTTGGGGGTGCATGGGGAGCCCCTGCTGTAGGTGTGAGGTGTGAGATGTTTGATGCTCTGGGCGTGGGTTTGCTCCTCACTGGGAGCTGCAGGTGGCACTGCCAGGCTCTGGGGTGAGCTCTGGGGTGAGGAGCATGCCCAGGTCTCCCTGGCTGTCTCAGGAGGAATCTGTGCCTCCTCCCAGCTCTAGTGTGAAAAACAAGCTTCACTCTCCTGGTAAAATTTAAAAGTTTAATGAAGGACAAAGACAATGAAGCCAAATTTGATGATGCCAGCGGCCAAGAGCAGCCCTGCTATTGCAGGGACACCCTGTACACACCTTCCCTACTGCATCAGCTTATTACATATTTATAATCAATTATGCATATTCAGACTTTTGCCCAAACTAATTTCCATATTCCAGGAGCTGTTTAGCATGGCTCCTCCTCAGGTCTGCCTTTTTAGAGCATGTGCATCCCTTGGCTGTGGTTTTAGTCAGTTTTTATTGTCACCTCCAGCCTGGGCTCTGGTCCCTGGGCTCTGCAGAGGTATTTGCTGAGGGTCTCCATCATACCTTCACTGGGTGTTACCCAGCCAAGCAGGCAGCTCAGTTCTGCCACAGGCATAACTATTTCAGCTATTTCACTACTGTGCCTAAGTTCAGTTAACAGCAGAAATGAAAAGCATATCTTTATAACAAATCTATTTTAACATTGTACATACAGCACCCACTTTAATACTTGCAAAAGCCAATATTATAATATGTATTTATGACGTGCAGGATCCAGTTCCAGCCCGGAGCGAGGGTTGGGCTGTTGCCCTGAAATTCAGCCTTCTGATTTGTTTTGAAAACTTGTTCTGGTTGTTTTGAAAAGTCACTCTGGAGTTCCCACAAAATCCTTCATAAACAAGATGTGTTCCTCTAACTGTCTTGTTTTTCATCCCATTCATGATAAAAGAGGGTTTGAAGGACTTCTGTCTGAACCAATAGAGATGGACAGGAGAAGATCTCCCTATCCAATCCACGGAATCTCAAAGAATTGTATAAAAGCTGTGAAAAATAAAACTTCCTCTCTTCTTCTTCTGACACCTCAACCTCTGTGTGTGTGTGTGTGTGTCCATTTGTGCTCTCCAGTGACCTGGGGCTGAAGGAAGGCGAGCACAGGGAGCAGTGGCAGCAGTGCCTCACCGGGGGAATGCCAGGGCAGCTCTGGGACCAACCCCTGCTCCAAGCTGCACCCGAGACCTGCCTCTATAAATCCACGGCAATCTCCTAATAAATAAAGATTAAATACATAAAGAATGAATAAAAGTAAATAAAGCTGTGGCTATAAATTCACCACAATCTTCTGATGCTCCCCGAGGCCCTGAGCTGAGCCTGAAGGAGTGAGGTGGAGGAGGAGAGAGCAGGAGAGCGCTCGGAGCTCTGCCGTGCCAGCCACATCTCCATGGACCCAAACTCCCCATGCTTCCCTCTCCCCACAGTGAGCCATTTCGTCTTGCAGGGTGGCCCACAGAAGAGGTTTCCCTCCAGAAAAGGAAGGAGCGTTCTTGTAATTTCAAATTAAAGTGCGCAATTTACTGTTCTTTGTTGTGGCCGTTAAAAGAGATTTGCTGCAGTTGCTTACGTGCACGCACGGGAGCTGGGAGGAACCAGCAGGTTCTGTAAGAAGGTTTCCTCCTGAGAGGTGTGAATTTCACAACAGCAATAAAAATGTTTGCTACAGAGTGAGAGCTATGATTTAAACACAGACAAATGCTTATTTCCCTTCTGATAGCATTTTCCTCGGTTCTTTCTGACACATAAAAATACACTGCTCGGGAAAGAGACCTGGAATATTATTTTAAGATAAGATAGTACAGGTTCATAGTAATTAAGTCAAATTCTTTTTTCTATGAGAAGAAGTGAGCACGTTTCCATGGTAATTCTTTTCTTACCTTTTAAGACAAAGGACAGCTTAGAGCTACAGAATTAAGTCGTTTTCATCCCTTTCTTCTCATCCTTAACGGAAGCTGTTTCTGTTTTTAAACCGTCAGGGGCTCATCTTCTCTGATGAATCCAGTTTCAATATCAATTGCCAATGCAAATTTACACTAAATATTTAATTATTTTTAAACTGAAGGCATGCAAAGAGTTAATGAAAGTACCAACTCCTCGTTTTTCTCAGCCAAATAATTTTCAGGTTAACATTGGGAGGAGGGTGGAGGTGGCACAAGTCTCACTGAAAGAATTTTACCTAATTATTGAGTTATTCCAAGGCGCAACTTCAGAGAGTTAATTGGCACTGCAGCAATGGCAAATTTGGCCCAATGTAAATTCATCTCTTCCCCATTGTTAGGACTGCTCAAAAGAATGTTTTTGTAACCTATTTCTGAATCCAACCATTGTGTTTCATTATGATTTTCTTTTGATTCTGTTACCATGTGAACAGTGAAATACACATAACCACAGCTCACGATCTCAGAATGTCAACCAAGGGGTATTTTGTGCTTCAGAACTGATTGGAGTGACTCAGAGCATCCTTTGAAAGTCCTTTGAAAAAGTCGCATGTGTGTTTAGATCTAAAAATTAATTGGGGATTAAGGAACCCAAAAGGAGGCAAGGGAAAATTTTGATCACCTCAAAGTCTCTACAAGAACTTTGCTTTGAGGAAGCCTTTACTCTAAATCCAATCTTTATTGTGGATTATATCCTGGGCTGAAGTAAACTTGATTAGTTGCATTGACCAAAATTACTCAAATTTAGTGGTGCTCCACCATGCAGTAGGCTGAAGCCAATTTCCAGGAATTGAAAAATTGTGCATATTCAAGACACTATTTTTCAGATTCCCAGTATGTCAGTAATTGACTGCATTTATACTCTGTTTAATTTATACAGACAGGACCCATAAATCCACCCTGCAGAGTGGCACACTGTCCATTTACTCCTCATGTGAACACTGGTTATTTATTTCTTAATTGTACTACTGAGTTTCTTACAGATGCAGGCCACGATGTCTGACTCCATCTGAGGAGCTCATCACACACCCTCCACGGTTACAGAGGACACACAGCAGGTCCAGGGAAGCAGGGCACGAGCAAAGGGGGCCCTGGACTCCCCTGGGGCCTGGCTGCTGGAACCTGTGCTTGGTGACAGTGCAAGGAAGAACAGAAAGCAGCAAGGATCTCAGATCCCACTTTGAACTCACGGGGATTCCAGTTATAAAGGCATGATTTTGGTACCAACTTGATATTGAACAACCAATATTGAACAACCAATGTAGCTGCTGGCTGCACAAAACTGCACTGGGCTCCTTCTCCAGCCTGACTCAACAGCATCACACAAAAAGGGAAGATGCAGGCTGGGAATTCCTTGGGGGATAAAGGGAAGATGCAGGCTGGGAACTCCCCAGGGCACAGCACAGCTCTGGGCAGGGTTGCCAGAGTGGCTCCAGAGGCCATTTGTGCCTTGCTGCACTGAGTAGCAGCCAGTGAGCAATTCCTGCTCTGCTCCACATCCTGCAGCCCTGGGATGGAGTGAAGTGGACCTGGGCTTGCTCCCCACGTGGGAATCAGCAGCAGGAGCAAGACCCTGCTATGTTTTGGGTCTCTTGCCATTTCACTCACCCCAGGGGAACTCAGCTCCCAACACCTGGGGAAAGCTGGGGGGGTCACAAGGCCTTTCTTGAGTAGCCAAAAGGCCACACCACGGTTGCAACCCAAAATGCATTTGTCAGAACCTCACTGGAAGCTTTCCAGGGGCTGCTCAGCTTCTGCTGCTCCTTTCCTGATCCAACTTCCCCAAGCTGCATCAATCATTCTAATAGAAAGTGTAAGGGGGATTGTTTACCTTGTTTTCTCCTGAGAGTTACCAGGTGTAACAAAGGAAGTGTTGAAGTTTTCCTGTGTGACAGACGTGGATAGGGAGCACAGACAGGACCTGAGCAGCAGTTCCCATACTGATTTTAGCACTGCTAAAATCTCAGTAGAGGCCAAGAGCTAACAGGTGAGAGGCAAACGTTCATGCCCCTCATGCCCTTTGGATTGTGACCTCTTTTCTTCACCAACAGCTGTTCTTGACCTGCATTTTGAGGGTTGTTACAAACCCTGTATCTCTCCAGACGTTCATGCAGCTGTGAGGTGACAGAACTCTCCAGAAGAACCAGTGGGAGACAGTGGGCAAGAAACATTATTCCCTTCAGTAATTCATTTCTCCCTGGGAATGCTGAAGGGCTGCTCTCATCTTCTCAGGAGAAAAGCAAGCTGTTCAAAGCACTGCCAGAGCAGGAAAACCACTGGGGCTGTGTGATTCCTGCAAAGAGCAGAGGAAGAGGAATTGCTTGCATTTGAGAGAAGCTGTGAGAGATTTCTGGAAGTGTTTCTGGATTGGGAAAGAGAGACAGATCTGGGATGCATTCAAGACAGATTTCTGCATGCCAGCAGAGGCATTGGGCTGGGTTCAATGACCTGACTATAAAATGAGGTGGGTAATGCTGCCAACTCTTTGAAAGAAAGATTATCTGGGTTTATTCCCAGCTGTGCTACAGAAGCCCCATGTAGCTCAGGATGAGTCACTTAAATTCAATTTTCTTCTGTTTACCTGTCTGAAAAATCAGAGAACAGAGTAGGTTATTTCCTCTATTCAATTCCTATTCAGATTATAAATGCTCTGCTGCAAGATTGCTCTTCCTTTACGTGGGGTGCCCAATGCCAGGTCAGCAAGGCTCCTGTCTCAGCTGGAATCTCTTTTTTCTCACATAATACAAATTACAGAAACTGCTCCCCTCTTCCCTCCTCTGCCAAAAGTCTCCCTTCCCAAAACTGATTCCACTTTCTCACTGTCCCCTGCTGCTGTCCACGGTGAGGTGCAAGCCATGTGTGCCCTAATCTCCCAACTTCAGCTCAAGAGAGAACAGGGGGCAACCAGCTCCACATTCCAGCTCCACTTCCACATTTAAATGCCATTTCTTCCCAAGGAGAAGAAAAGGAAAACCAATTATAGATGGTTGTTATTTTATTTAAGAGCAAAATCAATGACTTTTATGTAACTTTTCTTGCATTACCATAATGCTAGCAACTTTAGCAAACATCTTAAACCAGAGGAGCTGCCAAATTCTCGAGTGGCCACACTTGATTTATAAGCTGCAATTATGTTTGTCAGCTGATAACCAGAGACCAGATCAGTTTTCACCAACTCAGTAGATTGGAAGTGAATATTTTATTACCTTTACCCAAGCTTTCTTTTCAGATACAAAGTGCTTTTCAGATACAGGGCAGTGACTTTTCTAAGGAGCAGCAGGAGATGATTCTTGGCCAGCAGGGCAGAAGCTGAATGCCTCTGTCACGTGGCAGTGCTCAGAAATCACAAAAGCAATTCTTCTAACCTTTCTAATACCTAAAAAGGGACTTTAAGAGCTGCTCTCCACACCATGTTTCCACACACTTCTGGACTATCAGAGATCTTTTCAGGACTCTCCTGCCCGAGCAGTGCCATTCACAGCCTGATTTTCTGCTCTGGACACAGAATTGTGCAAACAATCTCTCTGTTTCTTCTGGATGTCTCTGCCTACCAACCTTACAGTCTGGATGCACTATGACAAAAGAATCCTAGGTGAGCTCCAGAAACAAATTAACTTTCCATTTTCAGATAATAACTTCCTGGAAAAAAATAAAGCGAGCTATTCTTCCTGTAGTTCACAGTAAGATTGACATTCACTGAAAATTACTGTTCATTTCAAACATATTCTTTTACTGCAAAGACTTGATCCATGGTGCATGCTGGGGTAAGATATCACTGCAGAGCCCAATTTCCACAAAAACACAGTGAAATTAAAATTGGAATTAAAAAGAGAAAGAGGTCTACCTGAAGCAGCAGTACCAGGATAGCCAAGAATAAAGATTCAGCAGAGAAATATAAGTGTGATGTCAGCTCTGCAATCTGGAGCAAGTGCTGCTTTTTTGACTTAATAACAGTGAATGTCAAATTCTTCAGGAAAGGAATTTGCAATGTCCTGGTAACAAGTCTGCTGAGGAACTAAATCGCAGTACATTCCCCACAGTAGATTATCTGTCACTCATAAAATCAGTACTTTCCAAGTCACTTCCTAGCATGGCTCAATATACAGACACAGATAAAAATATTTACAAAACCCAAGCATATCCACCACTGTGACGCCACTTTCTTAACTGATCTGTAACTTCAGGCTTTAAAGGGAAGCTCTGAGACAAGCAACCTTACACTGGTGTGACAGTAATTAAATTATCCATTTCTATGGAAACCACCATTTTCGTTGGCCAGATAATGAGAAGGAAAGGAGAAAACAGCTGGATCATACCCAAAACAGAAGCAACCCCCTGGAAACCTATCTGGAGGGATCAAATCCCTAAACCAGGGAAAGTTAGATAATCTGGTTCTCATCCCAGACAGGCATAAATCAGGACCAAACCTGCCAAAAGGCAGACCAGGGTGTTAATCACCCTGATGGACTCGCAGATGTCATCAGTGGGATGGAGACAAGGGAAGCGGTGTTAATGAGATTAGAGCCCATCCAAATGGTCCTACCTCCACTCAAAAGGATAATCAGGCTCTGATTAGACAACTCCTGTATTATCCCTTCAAAGCAGATGCAGCAAAAGGTGCTGGTGGAAGAAGCAGAGTGGATAGGGAGCATACTCCTATCCATACTCCTATCCACTGGTGGGTGATGGATGAGGGAAGAGTAAAACAGAATCACTGCTGGACAAGAGAAAAAGTAAAACTTGAGATATGAGGAAGAGTTGGTACTGAAGCTGTGAGCCTCAAAGCAAGTGAGGATGGGATCACATTGCTTAGCAGGGGTAACAGCAAAATGCCTGATGAACATCCAAACTTCAATCTGACAATCACCCAGAAAAGAGCATATTGCCTTCACTAAAATTTTGAACCACAGGTACATGGAATGACTGTTATTATAATTGTTTTCTGATTTAATTTGCCTATAACCCTGGATGAGGCCTGAGCAAGCTGCAAGGGTGGTGGGACCCCAGTGCAGCAGCTCCACTCATGCCCACAGACACAGGGGTTTGCCTCAGGGCAATCACCTGTGGCTGTCCTGGAGGGCAGAAATGTCAGCTCTGGAGGGTGTTACAGTAAAGAATGAGCAAACCTGGTACTGAAAGGAGGACAGAGCAGAAGCACCAGCTGGGAAAGAGAGGTGGCAGCTGCTGATGGACATGATGTGCATGTCTGTCTGCAGGGGAAGCACAGAGAGGCCCTTGGGGACTGGGAAATTCATCCCATGGCCACCAGAACCTGGTGCAGCACAGCCTCTCGTGCTAAAGCTGGCAGTGGATGTGCACTGAGCCTGGCACTGGAGGCACAACCAGCAGGAGGGAGTTCCCACCTAAAGGAAGAGTGGCCACAGGAATATCACTGAGTAATCCTGGGTTTGAGTGCTGTCTCTGCCCTTCAGTCCCCGTGTACCTGCAGAGACTGCAGGTATAAAATAAAACCAGCTCCCTGCTGCAGTGTGCCTGGATACACATCGAAAACACATGAAAACATCTTCCTTTCTTGTGTTTGGCTGAGCCACACCAGCACAGCCCTGCAGCTGCCATTCCTCCCTCTCAGCTGGGGCCTCTCACTGCCACTCTGCTTTAGCCTCCTGTGGTGGCAACGTGTCCAAGCAAAACTCAGCACAGCTCTGGGGGGAAGCTCGGGGAGGTGCAGGGAGATCCAGTTCCTGTCTCAGCAATGGCACAAACAAGCCTTGGACTGCATTCCATGAAAGAGGCTTACTCAAATAATTTGCAGAAGTGCTAAATTCAAAGCGGGGGCTGGTTTAACTCAGCACGGTCCCCCTGATTTCAGGGAGATTGCAGAGGAATTTGTCTTTCTGAGCATGTTTTGCCAAATTAAGCTGTGGAGAACTATTTCCACAGTTTCAATGGAGATGCACAACTTCCTACCTAGTGGTAATTTAATTCTCTGTCTGATAGACAGGAAAATCCTTTCAGTGAATTATATCAATGTCTAGCTTTTCTTATATGCTGCCAGTGCAGGTTTCTTGTAACACAATGGCCAGAACTGTGAAATTTCATGATATTTGCCAGGCAAATTGGAAGTACAAGTGATGCTGTAGCTGCAGTCCCTGCTTGGCTGGTAGACCTGAAAAGCCACGCTGATCCTTCCTGAGTGCAGTAAGATGTAACCTTTACTTTTCCACTGCATCTTCTTTCTTTAGATCATTTTTGTCATTCAGAGCGTTGGCAATCTTTCTGGCTAGGGGAGCGCAGAAATGTTCAGGTTATAATATATGGAGCAACTGAAAGGTGTGACAAGGAAAGGAAGCATTGTAATCATCTCAAAGAGATTACAGGGAGGGGAGATGTGGCATTGTAAGAAGTATTTGAGAGGCAGGACGAGGAGCAGATAGGTAGTGTGAGGAGATCACTGACACAATACTGTAAAGAGCCCTCGGCCTCGAGGAATGGAGGGGGTTTGAGAGACACAGGGAAGAAGAGAATTACCCTACAGAGTATCTGAGTGATGGCACAAGAAAAGGAGATAGGGCACATTCCTGAACTTTTTATCATAACTGTGGGATTCATCACCATTGCAAGATGCTCAGGAAAAGCTGCATTTCACTGGGACTGGGGCAAACACTGGAAAGGCTGTGGCAGCTCTGGTGCTCCTCAGCCATGAGGTCTGACTGAAAATGTGCTGGGGGAAGCCTGAGGTGCTGAGCACCTTCGCCAGTGACAGCAAGGGACAGCTCTTACAAAGGTGCTGAGCAGCCACAACTCCCCTGGAGTCACTCAGACCTGCAGGGAGTCACCAGCTCTGAAAAATCAAGTTGTGGGAGCTGAAGGCACCCAGCAGGTTCTGCTCTGAAGTGTCACATTAGGGATATGACAGCAAAATCGAATAAAATCTCTCTCCACACACATACAGGAGCAAGCACACACACACATTTAGACTTTGCCACACTTCTTCATCTTCCCTCGTTAAAATGATAGTAAAATTATAAACTAAATGATAAATTAAAATGATAATTATAAACCCTCAACATTTAGTGAGGGCAATCACAGAAGTGGTAATTATCACAGTGGGTCTGAACACCTTTGGTGGCCACGTAGTGGAAAGGAAATACAGCATATCTTGAAAAACAGTACAAGCATGAAAACTCTTCTCAGCTACAGTGAGCTGCTTTTGATTATTTCACTCCTGCTGTAACAACTGGCAGTGGTGAACTGCAGCACACTTGTGCACGTGCCCTGGGACGAGAGAAATTCTCCTCTTCCATCCACCAAATAGGCTCAAGCCCTGACATTGACACAAAGACCTCACAGCAATCTCTTGGTGAAACCTTCCCCAGCTCTCCCAAGGCACTGACCCTTCCCACCCTCCAAGGGCAGGGGTTTGTACAACAGCCATGCTGAGCAAATGCAGAGGGACAGCAGCAGAGTGAGCGTGGGACAAACACACTCACAGCACTCCTTTGGCTGGGGCAGAGCCAGGGAGATGCTCCTGGTGCCACAGACCCTGCGAGGCTGTGAGGGATGCTGGGGCAGCTGCTGGGGGAGCACACACTCTGTGCAGCAGAACCAAACACCTCCTTCCCTTCCCACACCAACTTTTTCACTTGCTGTTTAATAAGTCTTTCGATAAGGCCTTTTCCACGGGTTTGTCTCCTTTTTCCTCATGCCTTCACACAGACTTTGTGTGATGCCTTTCCCTGGTCTTAAAATTAAAACTAAAACACAGTTTATTGGGAAAAGGGGTTTTTACTTTGGTATTTATTTCAGGATCTTTGGGTGCAGCACTTGGTCCAGGTGGAATGCTCTGAAAATGCATGCACACCTCACACTGAAATACACACAATTATAGGCCTTGCAAAATCAACATATTTATCAAAGATTCTTCAATGAGAGGCTCGAGTGAACTTCTTGTTCTGAGGAACTTTCTCCTTGGATGGGTGCATTTTAGTTTACAAAAATATATTTTGGAGAGGACCTTGGTGTTTGGGGTTTCTAGACTGTTTGGTCTCCAGGTTTAACAGTGCCGTGGGTCTGAGCTGAGTTATCAGACTTGGAAAGTTACAAGTGTGTAGGTTAAAAGCACTAAGAATATATAAAATTATATAAAAGGGTACATAAGAGGGGTATAAAAGAAAAAGCAAAAAATCATTCTGGCATCAATGTGCCCTGATTCCTGCCAGCTCAGGATGGACCTCGTGCAGTGGCAGCTCAGGGCAGAGTACCCTGTGCCAGCTGCTGCAGGCTCAGCACTCTCCTCAGAGGGCTTCTCTGAGCCCCCCTTTATTGGAATTTGCTGCCCTGCTCCTGCTGCAGAGGCTCAGAGAGCACTGTGAGCTCTCCAGAAGCTCCAGCCCGAGAGGGGCAGGTGCCTGTGCCCCTCACACCTCGGGGCTTTCAGGGATTCGTTCTAGTAGATACTTGACAAAACCCAGCTTCAGAACTCAGTCACAAGCTGATCTTTTCTTTGGGACTCAATCCCTAAAGATCACAAGAAGGGCTCTTCAAACTTGGATTAGTGCAATTTGCCTTTTCCACCTTTCTTTTGTAGTTTTAAAAACTGCTCTTATACAATTCCTTTTGCAAGAAGTGCAGCACTTCTCAAACCTGAATATAAAATTAACTGGAAATACTAACCCTGTAAAATGACTGCTCTTACTGATCAGCCCTCAGATGTATCCTGATGTATCTTTCCTTCTGTACAACATAAAATGTAGCTCCACTCGGCTCTTCACGATAACACTTTCCATGATATTTGAGAAAGCCAGACCAGTCAGTCAAAGCCTTTTCTCACCCTAATGTCTCTCCAGGCTCCTCGCCTTGGACGAGGAGATTTCTGAAGGAGTGCCAGGGTTACTAGGAATGCTCGGAGCCATGCGGGAGCGGCGATGTGACACCGGTGACACCTGTGACACCTGCCCATGAACAGGGAGCTCCGGGGGAGGCTGCCCAAGGGCGAGCAGGACAGAACCGAGCTCCGCAGCTCCAGGGGCAGCTGCTGTCGCCTCGGGGAATCGCCAGCCCCTCAGGGCACGGCTGTGGGGTGAGCAAAGGAGGTGTCACGGAGCCCGAGCCGCGGAGCTCGGCAGGACGGCACCGCCGCACATCTCCGCCCGCATCCATCTCCGCCAGACATCGCTGGGGAGGAGAGCTGCTCAGAGATAAGGCACGCTAATCGTGATAGCAGCGCAGCTAACCGCGACCAAGCTGTTTTTTCTGCCTTGTAACATCTCTGGCGTTGCTCTGGATAAGGCACAGGTTCCCTGCTCGGGCGCGTTCGGACTCAGAGCACAGCGCGCCAGGAACTCTTCTGCCTTTTGCTGATCTTTTCCTCACTCTGCTGCATATTTTTTGTTTATCATTAGCACAAATTATGATGGGTGTCTGTACAATTTGAACACTAACAGCATCATCTCGGTCTTTTTTCTCTCTAAGCTGCAGTTCACTACAAGGGCTGCGACAGCTTTAATGTTTAACAGAATCTTTAGTCTGGCAATCATGATTAACTCGTCTCTACAGAGAAGTGCTATTTTAATAAGACCAAGTGAAGACTTCTAAGAAAATCTTTTCCTTTCTTTCCTTTTTTTTTTTTTTTTTTTTTTTTTTTAGGAGACTTAGACATCTAAGAATTAAGACTCTGTAGCTAAAGTTTAGATACAGCATAGCCAATTCTTCTGTTGGCCCCTTGAAATATTTTGGAAGGTTTCCAGCAGGCCCAATTATTTCAAATAAGCTTCAGAAGTTACATTAAGGGCAGCGTAACAGAATCTGCGAATGTATTCACTTTTTGCCTTGCCTTCTTCTGACCTCTGATTTATTTCCAAATTAAATATTTAACATAACTTTTTCTAATTTTTATAGGAGCTTCTGGGGCTGAGGCACTGAGATTATTTGACATGTAAATTATCCAAAAAATTTATTAGCTTCTTTAGGGTCATTGTTATGTTTTGGAGCAATAACAAATTAGGAAACCTTGTTCCACCATGCTTAGCCAAAATAACATATTGTCCTTTCTCAGGAGGCTCTTAAAAGGCTTCATAAACAACAGCATGCCATGTACTGGCCTCATTCTCCAGGAAGGAAAGTCATTGTCCTAAAAAGCCAAACATCCTCCTCAAAGTTTGAGAAAGAGCAGTGCCAGAAAAAGGTAAGGAATGAGGTGAACACCAGAAACCTCCTGATGTCCCCCAACATCATTCAAACCAAGGTGAATCACATCTCCTTCCACAGGAAGATTTGGAAATTAAAATATAATGATGCAGAAGGAGAACAAATACAAATCTTCACCTCCTTCTTCCCCCTTCCCTCCTCCAGCTCACAGCCCAGTGCTGATGGATGTTTGGCCTGGATTTTGGCATTTAGCCAATCTCAGTACAACACCTCCAAGGACCAAAGGTTTCTGTAGAGCTGGGCCAGGCAGAGGGGGAGGTCAGGTTAGGAGCAGCTTGGGGGAGAAGAGAAAAGCACAGCAGGTGTCCTGCCTGTCAGGTCTTTATCACACACCACGATGCCATACAGAAAGATTTTTAATGAGGATCATAACTGAAGGAGAACTCTGGAGTGCCTAATAAACTCTGCACCTCAAGAGCCTGATGCAGTTTTTGTTTGGTTTGTTTTATTGGAAACCCTAAAGAAATTGATCCGAGAGCAAAGCAAGGACTGGGGGGATGGCTCTGCTTTTGACACAGCTTTAGCCTGTTCCAGTGTTCATCTCCAGCCACACTTGACACATCACAAAAATCAATATCGAGCAGAGGTCTCTGATGTTTCCAGAAAGGAGGAAGGGTAAAGAAAAGGTGGGTGAGGTTATAACCAATGTGCTTCCTATAGAAATTTGTCTCTTCCGTGGAGTAGGGAGATTTCTGGTCCTTGCCTCCCTTGTAAAATTCATTCCTGCACGAGCAGTGTAAGATAATCACGTTGGAACTGGATCAGTGGAGAAGTGTGAAAAATGTGGCAGCATTCAAGTTTCTATTTGAGAAGAGGCATTTACCAGTCTTGGGAGAGAGAGAATAAGAAAGTGTATAATTCAACATTTCCTTTTGATCTGTAAACTACTTTTTTCTTCTGAGTTAATTTGCTTAAAAAATGCACAAAGGGGGAGGGCAGAGCAGAAAGTAAATGTGCTAAAATGTTTGACAGAAATTCAAACGTTTGCGGAGAAATGCGTTTGTTATTCCACGCACAGAGAGCATCAGTGTTTGCTTTGCTTCCTTGGGCACATAAATCTAATGGCAGGAGAAGCCTGAGCCCAGCATTAGGCTGGAGACAAACTCACAGAGCTGCTGCCCTTTGTCTGCAGGGGGAAGGAGATTCCCTGCAGCAGCAGCAGCGCTGCAGGGGCAGCACAGGGCACTCTCAGGGATGCTGTGCACTGGGGCAAGCCTGGCTTCTCAAAGATATTGCTTAATCCAGTAAATGACTGCAGGCTGCTCTGCTGGAGCCACACAACAGGAGCACTGGGCTGGAAATTCCCACCCAGAAGACGTGGCCTGGGGAAATGACAAAAAGATGGCCAATGCCCCAAACGAAACAGTGAAAAAGCAACTGTGTTGGAGCAGATTATGCTTTTAAGAAGGTAACACCACCTGCACTGGGCTGCCCAGCCTCTTCCTAAGGAGAATTTGGTTTAATGTCATGCATGGGAAGTCCACATGAGCTCCACCTATGAAATGGAGAAGGATCAAAAGTGCTGCTCACCCTATTTCTGTGAGCCCCAGGGCCAGGAGCCCCTGGGCAGGTTCCTGGGGGTTGGTAGGGACTGGGTGAGGAGCACTGCTGCTGGGCAGAACCTGTCTCAGCTAGGGACTGTGTGGGGCAGAGCTGCAGGAGAAGGACTCTGCAAATGCCCTGCCTGTGTTATGGCAAGGGTAGCTGGTGCTTATGCCCTTATTCCCCGACCCACAGGAATAGGAGATGGCAGAAGATCAATTTTCAGCCAGCTCAGCATCTTGCTTTTCCCTGGTCTTAAAATTCAAACAAAAACACAGTTTATGGGGAAAAGGGGTTTTTACCTAGGGATTTATTTCAGGATCCTTGGGAACAGCACTTGGTCTAGGAGGAATGTCCCTAAATGCACACACAGCCACCACACTCTGAAATACACACAATTATAGGCCTTGCAAAATTAACATATTTATCAGAGATCCCCCAGTGAGAGGCTGGAGTGAAGCCCTCGTTGTGAGGAACCTTCCCCCTGGCTGGGCCTGGCTGAGGTTCCCAAATGTGTTCTGGAGAGGCCCTTGGTGTCTGGGGCTCCCAGGATGTTTGCTCTCCTGGTTTAACGGTGCCGTGGGGCTGAGCTGAGTTCTCAGCCTTGGGGAGGTACAAGTGTGGGGCTAAAAGCACTGAGAACACATCAAACTATAAAAGAGTGTGTGAGAGGGGTGTGAAAGAAAAAGCAAAAAACCATCCTGGCATCGAGCAGCCAGGTGAGGAACCCAGGAATGCTGAGCCCCAGAGCTGCTGGCTGCCCTCCCTGGCAGGGGAAGGCAGGGATCACATCCCCACCAGGGCTGGGGGACAAGTGCTGTGCTCAGAACCAGGCTGTGGCATGGAAAACGCAGCTCCCCAGGCACCCCAGAACTGGCTCTGAGTGCAGGCTCCTTGCTGGCTCCATGCAAACCACCAAAGCACCTCAGAGCAATCTCCAATTTCCAGCATCGCTGAACTGTTTGAATTATTTTATTTTTTTTCTTTATTTAAAATCGAGGTCCTTGCTATGCTATAATAAATTATAGCGAAACCCTGCATCAGTCAGTTTGGACTCTGGAGTATTTAAAATCTGTATCCTAATTTTGTGATTTAGACCTATTTATATGGAAATTTAAAAAAAAAAAAATGTTTACTTCCCTATTATTTCCCTTATGATAAATTAGTCTGAATTAGTGATGAATATAAAGAATTAACTCTTATATTCCTTATGTTTTGGCTCATTTACAAATGTCGTAAGAGCCCATTAGACACTTAAAGAAGTATGTCAAGTAAAAATAAAATTCTCTACAGAAAACAAAGTAAAATGTTTAATGATATAATGAAGACTCATTAATGTAATGCTTATTTTAATATTAAAAATTCACAAGAATTGTCATAGCTCTTGTCTTAATCAGATGAGCTTTTGTAATATTTATTTGTGTTGTAATTTCATAAATATTTATACATCCATTTCCAAACTTTACTGGTCTTTGCTGTATTAAATACATTTTAAACTTGTTAATATTTGAGGAGGGTTTCCTCCCTGTGTGCCAGGCAGCCTTTTGGCAGTGCCCTGTGATCAGGGCTGTGGGGACACAACCTTGGAGGTGCAAGCCTCTGGGAGGAAGCTTTCCCTACCAACACACCACAGGACAAAACCTCTTTTTCCAGGATGTGCCTGGCTCTAAAATGCTGTTAAATTTGGAGAATCAGAGCCCCCACTCCTCCCTTCCTGGCTGCCTGTGCTCTGTGGCCAGCAGATGCTGGAAATAGTTGTTCCAGTCCTAAGCACCTTAAGCAGTACTTCCATAAAAATCCCAATTTCCAAGAAAGGAGCAATATATTCCTGAGCATCTTCTGTTTCTGGGCTCTTGGCTCGTAGTGCTGTGCCCTGCTCAGAGAAATTAAGGCTCACAGTGCCACAGTTCATTTTATTTTGTGCCTGAGCTCATCAGCATTTGCAAACTTAAACTGAGTTCAAGCAGGATGTGAACATGAGAATTTCTCGAAAGACAAAAGTATTTGAGATTGCATTCAGCATTCTGAATTTAATGTGTATGTAAATAAATGTGCTAGGGAGTCTTTCAAGTAAAAAAAAAATTAAAAAAATATCAAACACTAGCCCTGACTTGTGCAAACCCTTGGAGAATTCTTTCATTAGAGAAAATCCCCCAAACAAGTAACTATCAGATCAGAAGGAAATTAGCAGCATAAATTTGGGGTGAAAACTGGCACAAGTTCACACACTGCTTCGGAGAATGGGCACAAAACACAAAATTCCTTTACTCTCCTCTCAGCTCTACCACTTCTTACATCTTTACTTGTAGGCTGAAGTGAGATTTCCCATTTAATTTTTTGGGTACCCAAGTCCCACCGTGGTCTCTGCAGCGAGGAGGAGGAGGAGGAGGAGGAGGAGGGAAGTTTGTGCTTCAGCAGATCAGACCAGCAGTGAGTGCCTGACACACAAACTCTGCAGCCAAAGTCTTGGAATTCCATGGCAGAAGGACCTCTGAGAGCCCCAGCTGCTGACTGCACACAGACAACCAAAATCCACAAAAAGCTTCTGAGCCCTCTGCTGCAGCCCTGAGAGCTGAATACCTAGACATCCTTCAGGAGAGATTCTCATCTCTCTTGATTTGCCATCCTCTCTATAATTTGTGCGGTAATATTCATAAACAGTAATTATTTATACATAGTTATGGACCTCTTGAATTTGATTCTCTTCTCACTTAAGCTATAAATATGGAATAAAATTAATATGAGTCAGAAAAATGAGGGCCCTGAAGACTAAAATATATGTAAAATCACTTACAGTCCTCCAACTTTTTAAAGAGATTTTTTACTTTAATATTCTCCTGGGTTGCAAACACTACAGGGGGAAGTTTACATCCAATCAAGAACACATTTACTGAAGTGCTTAAAAATGCACGGAAGTAGTTCTGCTAATATTAAGTTTTCTAACTCTCTCTCTCTCCTGGATTAAAAACAAAGCCAGCCCTTTTATCCCTGACATTTTAGCATTTGGAACACATCAAAATGTTTCTTCTGCTGCGCTGGAAAGAAATTCTAATTTTCTTGTCCTCCTGTGTTCGAGGCAAAGAGGCCAACACAGAATGTACAAATTGAACTCCTTTGCATTTCCAGGGGAGAAGGAAGATGCAGAATTCAAACACAATTCTCTGTCCCCCTGGGTTGCTCTCTAAGGCACAAACATGACCTCTGCACCTTCTGAACCTTGCTTTGGTGTCTTTTTGAAATGCAAGTTCAAACCTTGCACGTTTGATTGGGCTTGCACAGTAACCAAATAAATAGCTGTGCTATTGAGGTCGGGTTAGATGATTTAACCCCTTCTGGCCTGCAAACCTCAAAATCAAATCAGGAGTTCTTCTGAGATTTAGGTTAAAAATGGAAGAAGCACCCGGCAGGCTCAGGAGGCACCATGAGGATTTCACCACTTTGGTTCAGAGCTTATGAAATCTCTTTCACCATGGAAAAACAAGCCTGAATCTCTCTTTTCCCAGGCCTTTAAAACAATGGAGCTGAAAACACAATGCTCCTCTAGATCAGAGCACGCTCTCCTGTCCAACACCACCTTGAATTTAACACTCAACTCTGAAGTTCACAGATTAGGTATTTCTTTTTCTTGCCCTGAGCTGAGACATACTGAAAACAGAGCAGGTGAAGGGAGAAGAAAACAGACCAAAAACAATTCTGAGAACGAAGCCTAGCAGTGTGCACCACCACAGCCCCACGAAGGGTCTGTGCCCACCTGCAAAGATCAGCAGTGCCCTGTGTGGCAGCAGTGTCCCTTCCCAGCTCCCAGACCTATGGATGGCACCATTCCATCCCTCCCCAGCTCCTGTCCCCATGGATGTCACCATTCCACCCCTCCCCAGCCCCTGCCCCATGGATGTCACCATTCCATCCCTCCCCAGCTCCTGTCCCATGGATGGCACCATTCCATCCCTCCCCAGCTCCTGTCCCACAGATGTCACCATTCCATCCCACTGCAGCTCCCAGACCTCTGGATGTCACCATTCCATCCCTCCCCATCCCTGTTTGGAAGCATTTCCCCTCACTCTGACTCTGGTTCTCACTCACTCTGACTCCTGTAATGTATTCATCCCAAGCAGCACTTCCACATAGGCAGTTGCTGTTAATTTTAATCTGCTTCTTTATTATCTTTGCAGTTTTTTTTCAAATACGAGCTCAACTGAAAAGGACATTCAAAGAATTGGGTGGGTTTTTGTGTTTTTTTTTTTTTTCTCTCCTGGAAATGAGTGCTGAGTGATGCTCACCATAAATTAATTTTTCAAGCTTTGTAGAGGTTATGTAAATTTGCAGAATGTTCTTCTGATGTTTAAGCCACATTTTGACAACAGCTTCAAAAACTGGTCAGAGAACTCTTCCTACTAACATCTGCTTGTTGAAATATATGTAATGACATGGTTGTGTAACGCTTCCCATTGATCTCTGGATGCCAGGTGATCACTCAAGCTAAAAAAATGCATGTGCACACAATGGAAAAGGGGAATTTAGACCTGAAAAGCAATGGAATGAGGGGGGTGGGGGGAAAGCAGTAAATTCCCTTCACCTTCTTTAAATCAGTGTTTTAAAAGACCCAGCACAGACACAGCTACAGTTACAATGGTGACCAAAATGCCCTTGACTCGTTATTCATTCCCACTGCTCCTGGTAACTATTTTATCTCCCTTATCACAGCCTAGAAAAATAACTTAAATTGGGATCCTCAAAACCACTCCCAGTTTAGACTTTTTTTTTTTTAAAAAAAAAACCAAAGTTTGAAGCATCTCCACAGTTTGTGGAGAAATGGGAATCACTGGGATTTGCTTTGAGGTTCAGCTGCTTGAGAAAGCTCTCAATTAAAGCAGAAGGGAAACTGCTTCACAGTGTCTGGCATTCAACGTCTGTAATGCTTTTGTCACAAATGATGTCTCTTTTCAGCAACATGGTCTCCTTGCCACCAACATAAGGCTTGGCTTAATTTAAAACACAATTTAAAGTTCTGCACGCGGTGGGAACTCTCTCTGTCAAAACACTCTGCTGAGCACAATGGGCTCAGCCTCCTCTCACGCCTGCTGTGCTGCTTTGGAGGAACACAGACACTCAGGCAGCTACTCCAGTGCCCAGAACCATACTCAGGGGGTAGCTGGTGCAGCTGGGCATGTCCAGTTGGTAAAGATTTCAGTATACAGGCAGGTGTGACAAGAACTAAATAGAATTCCAGTGTGATCAAAGTAACCTGCCTTGTTTGATAAGCTGGCTAATGTTTACTTCCAAAGATATCAATTTTAATTGTATATAACAATATAAATGAATATGCAATTTTTCTCCAAGAAATTAAAGGAGGTTAGATTCTCAACTTAAAATGCATCAGAAAATACAATGCAGAAAATATTGTTTTTCTCCCATAAACAACTTTGCTTTGTTTTCCAATGGCTTCCTTTTATCGTGGAAGCAAAAAACTCAGCATGACTTGTCTAAAAAAGCAGCAAAGAGGATTTGGGATTAGTTATCAGGGAGAAAAACTGTGGAAAGTACTGCAGGTGACAAAAGTGTGCAGCGAGACATGCCTGGCTTTATTGGTGGTTCAAAGCAAACAGGCTGTGTGTGATCCTCACACCACAAACCTCCTCACAGAGATCCTCTGCTGCCAGCACGGGGAACACGACTGCCATGGAACACTCCTCCACTCCCCCAGCCAAGAATCCATTATTTATGCACTCTCTAAATAATGAATTATGACTGTTTTTGTTGTTGTTGTGTTGTTGAGGTGTGGTTTTGGTTGTTAAAAGGTGCCTGTGCTCTCGATGGCAGCTGGTGACGTTTGGTGGTGACCTCGGTGGTGCCACACGTGCCCTTCTTGCCCAGAGTGGCTCTCCCTGCCCACTGCAGCCACACCACTGGGAGCTGGACCAGGGAGTTCTGCTCAGGCAGAGTTTGGAGTAATGTCCAGGCTGCCATTTAGCCCAGACCTGAATCCCTTCCGAAATAGAGGAAAACACTTGATGTTGTGATGATGTGGCCTTAGTTCTCCAGGGCCTTTCCACAAACTACTCATGTCCATAGATTTTCTCAGAAGGCTTATTTATTAATATCAAGAGAACAGAACAAATCTTTCTCCCTCCAGCAGGCTCAGCTGCAGGGATTGTCTGTGTGTGTGTGTCTGACTGTGTCCCAGTCAGGAATCCACAACAAGAACAGAGAGGAAGACATTTCACTGGTCAAGGCAATCACCTTACCATCAACATTTCTCCTATTTACACTCTTTCATCAAAGCTTTCTCTTGGGAAGCTACAGAAAGTTCCCTTAGCAATGGATTTCAGGAGAGGTTAACAAAAGCTTGCATTTCTCCAGCCTTTCTCTGAAGTGTCTCAAAAACTCACCACCAAGTCACCACCACACACTTGACTTACACACCACAGAACGAATGAGGAGCAAGACAATTGTGGATTTCTACCTAAACAAGTGAGCAACAAGCCTGACAAACCCTTCCTGCAGAACACAGACCCTGGGCAATATTGCCTTTGGACACATTGCCTTCTGGCAATATGGAGAGCCTGAATGTGGAGATATTAAAAATATGGGGAATCAGGCACTGTTGATATTGGCCATTCCTGCTGGTGCTGACCTTGTTGAGTGGCTCTGCCTTTCTGTGGGTAAGCCACGATGTCACTTGTCACATTGTCACTAGCAGTGAGGATGAACACACACAGCAGAGCCTCAGTGAGGCCAGGAGGAGGTCCTGGGAGATGGGGAAGATATCTCCCACTATGGCTAATTTCAGTGCCTTCGTCTTGACTCGACCTGACAGATGGCAATGCTTCCTGGCTGGGTTGATTTTTTTAATGTTTTCCTTTCTTCAATATCTATTCTGTCAGTGTTCAAACAACTTTTTGGCATGTTGTGTCCTTGCTTATTTTCACTGAATTCTTAGGTTAATTATTTATATTATCTTGAAAAGCGATGAGATTTTGAAAGCTGTTTTACACTCAAAGTCATTGGAAAAGTCAGTATCAGCACCAGATGTTAACTTTTAAAAAAGGACATGAATACAGATTAAAACAGTGATTGGCAGAGTGCTGGAAGGGAGCACTTGGATAAGAATCAGCAGAAAGGGTGTCCTACTCAGACCACCACCTCAGCCACTGTCTCATTCTTTCATTTTGCAAAATTTGGAGGAAAATCTTTCTAGCCCAGGTTCAGCACAAGTTTCCCAACATTACCCACATCTGGCCAGGCCAGTCCAGCTGTCAAGGCAGACTTTGCAGTGGCACTTCAAGGCTGCACACGAGCTGAAGCTGGCAGCAGAGGAACGTGAGAATGCAGCATGACAGGAGAGAAAGTGACAAATCCCTTCCAGAACCCACAGATTCACTCTGAGTTTCTGGTAAAGTTTTGGACTGGTTGTTTCTCTTGACAAACTGGTGATGAATTTCCATGGAGCCAGACAGGGAGTTTGATTTAGAAACGCTGCCCTTCCGCTCATGAAGCTTTAATTTAGCTGCTGTTATGAAACAGGAATCCAATGGGGGTGACTAAATAAATCCTAGTTTAGTTTATAGAAAATACTGCACAAATAACTACACTGAGCTATAACCCTCACTGTTCCCCACGTAAAGCACTGACATAAATTAATAATAAAAGAGTGTTTAAAGGTGAAAACTTTAGAACACCATATTAAGTGCAATCCTGTCTAGTTTGGAGTACTTCACTAGGTTTTGTGTTTGTGTGTTGTGTATCCTTGTGTCACTTTCCTGTATCTGAAAATCATGCTCTAAAATGTTCTGCAGGTGAACATTTTGTAGAGCATCAATCATGTGTCTCCCATCTCCTCTTTCTTTGAAAGTAACTAATTTCTACTGCTTATTTAAACTGGCAGAGTGCCTGCTTTATTATCAGTTAAGAACTTGTGCACAAAAATGACACCAGTTTGCATAATTATCATGAAATAAGACAGGCTTTTTTGGGGGTAACAATCTGGTAACTTCATAATAAATCTGTCTGGAGCAATCGTAATTACACAGTAACTCATCTTAATACATTTGTATTCGCAGCAGATAAGTGTGGTGATAAGAAGTCCCACTATCATCTGTGATTCACTGAAATGAGAAATTGCACACAAACCCATTATATACTGCAATTTCTAGAGCTTTCCACCCCATCCTAAAGGCTGACTGCAAGAGCCCAAGGGTTTGTTTATCTAATCTGGAAAACAGCTTGAATTTTGTTTTTATTTTTTCCCCATAACCAGTGATACAAAAACGGCGTCAGAAGCCAAATTTCCAGGCTGTGTTAGGTTTGTGTACATTCCAAAGTGTGAACACATGCTCCTTGGTTCAGTCAGCACCACCAGTTGTGCATGTAAATGCACATGTAAATGCACATGTAAATGGATTAATTGCTTGCTCACCTCTTCCCAAAAAAAAGAAATAATTCAATGCACACAGGGACATGTGCACACACATATCTTCTGCATCGTCCAGATGAAAGACTCTTTGTAAATACAGCAATAGGTTGACTCTGCTTTTATAGGGGGGGATGATAAGGAAAGGGTCTGAGGAAAAACTCTTTGTTTGGCAGAGGAGCAAAACAAAGACGGGAAGAGCACAAGTTGTGATAGATATGTTCGGTAAGACTGATAATGAAAGGATGTTCTAAAACTTGTTCCTGTGAATAGAGAGTTGAAAGCAGCTACATAAGCTCACTTCAGTGCTGATAAGAGCACAGAGGATGAGGCAGATTTTGCCAGCTGAGAGACAAGAAGGAAACTGCACGAAGTTGCACAAAGTTGGCTGTTAGGGAGCAGAGGCAAAAACTTGAGGAAAAACAGCTTAGAGAAGCACCACAACCTCTCAGTGATATTCCTGCAAATTCTGAAACTGGGGCTCTAAACTGATGCTGGATTCCTCTTCTGTCATGGCCTTGTTTGCTGCTGGATCTGCCTCTGATCAGTCCTTGTGCCACCACAGCCACTCCACCAATTGTTCTCACTGTTCTTTCCAAACTCTGCTTGCTCTTCACCCCTGTCTCCCCTCTCATTTACTTCCCAGCTTAATAAATCACATAAAGCAGATGCAGAGGAACCACAGGGTCTGTATCACTGCCTAGAGCAGGAATAAACACACCCAAGACATTCCTGACAGAGGTTTATCTGTGTTGCTTTTAAAAATTTGCAGTGAGTGTAAATCCATAACCTTCAGAACTGCTGCCACCAGAAGGAATGTTTTCTTCATGTTGGTTTTAAATTCTCCTTGCTAAAATTTAACTCTCATACTTCTCACATTATCCACTTCTATTTCTCTCTCTCTCAGTTCTTTTTCACTTATTATTTCACCTCTCTTCTTATCAGCCCCATTTATTCCTCATAAAATAAATCCAAGGTTTTAATTTCAACGACAGACAAAGCTCAGAAAGACACACACCCACCTTCATTCTGCTTTGGATAGTACTTTTCTTTCCTGATTCCTTCCAATTTTTGGCTTCTTTCTCCCTCTTTTATTTTAACCCTTCAGGCTGTGTAGGAGAGCAAGGAGCTCTCAAGAACCTGAAGCTATTAGTGACTCAGAAAAGAAATCACTGCCATTCACAAACCTCTGAGATCCAGCAGACTGAGGGTACTCTGTGGACAGAGCAATGGGAGGAGAAGGTGCTGGGTACTTAAATCAAGGAAAAAGTCAACTAACATTCCTATATTCCACAGCAGTTTATAATCTCTGGCTCTACAAATGTTAAGCACAGAAATGCCCAAAGAGAAGATTCAGGGGCTGGCAATCTGCTCCCCTCAGCATGGACTGTGTACAGCAGATCTTAATTGCCACTGAGGAAAGTCTGAGAGGGTTCAGCAGAGAAGTTTGTGTCAATGAAATGGTGGTGGAAGTTGTGGATGGGGGAACGTAAAGGATATATAAGATTAATTTAATATTGATGAGAAAATTTAAGACGAGGCTCGGGGAATTAACTCCAGATGAAATCTGAACTTTTATGACATATATCTAATTACACAGGCAGTAAAATGAAATTAAATTGATTATTTTCTTTGACTCTTTGGTTCTAGGATTAATGTGGAATGCACAACATTTGGTTCTATTTTCAGAAAGCAAGAATGACTTTTACAAGGCAAAACACCTAAACTGAATTTGGAGATGTAGAGAGGGTGTGGCAGAACAGCATAAAAAATTGGTGCTCTCTTGAAAAATCCTGCATCTATGAGAATCCTGAGTCAGTGAACTAGAGAACTAGACCTGCACTAAGAAGGTTCTTTAAAAAACTGAATATAGACAGTTAGTACTGGGGAAAGTAAACAAAATCATTTCAAGAATGACTGCAGAAGAAATCTCCATTCATTCTGAATTGAATGGAGAGGTAAAACATGAATAATAATAAAAATACAGATCAGTGCCTCCCAAAGAAGCATCAGGCATCCACAACTGTAATGGAAGAGGCAGAGATCCTGATGATTGGGTGTCAATTTTTCAGGAATTTCCTTATTTTATGGCAGTGGCTAGGAATACTGAGCAGGCTTGAGGGCCCTGTTGCACTAATCACTGCACACATGATAATCTCTGCCTCAAAAATCTGTGCTGGAGATGGCTAAAGGAAGATCCAGGTCCATTAAACATGAGTGAGGAGAAGGAAAGCTGCTCTGTCAAAGTGGATGCCTTCCCTCGGTCCTCACCCACCCCTGAGCATCAGCAGCTTATGATGTGTGTCAGAGTCCAGGGGAAAAAAAGGTTTTTTTCAGCTCAGAAAGCAACACACTCTTGGCCAGATGATGATTACAGTTTTCAAACAGGGAAGGAGGGGAAGGAGAGGATGAGTAACTCTCTGCTCTGGGCTCCAGCAGCTCGCCCTGGCTTTGCATTCACTGCACACATGGTCCATGGTGCTGCCCTGTGTGCTCATTTCCACCCAAAGTGAGCTTTCACCAAAGCCATGGAGAGGTATCATTACAAAATGGCTTGAAAATGTCACCCTGTTAGTCTAGAGCACATTTCACAATTATGATTGGCTGTGCCTCACCTGCACACCAGGGCCAACCTCATCTCTCTCCTGGCAGTCTCAGCTGGCCTCACACCACATCCACAACCAGCCCTGCCAGCACTTTGGGTTTCAGAAATGAGACTTGGCTTTAGAAACTTCCCTTTATTTCCACACAGCACTGGCAAACCTGATCTGCAGTACAGAGCCCTGCTGGATAAGCCTGCACCAGCCAAAGACACCTCCAGTGCAGCTCTGCCAAGCTGAAGGTGAGGCAAAGGATGCATTCCATGTTTTTCTCCTCTTCAGACTGGCACTTTGAAGAGACTGAATTGACACTGGATATATTTTACTGCTGCAAATAAACCAACATGACTAAAAGGAAAACACAGGATCAATGAAGAATTTCTTCTCCATTATTTCCTCTCCCCAAGCTGAATCTCTTACTTTGACACTGCCACTGCATTTCTGGTGAAGCACAAGGTGTCATCAGCACAGGGACCAGTCCTCTCAACAGCCAAACCAAAAGCAGATGCAGAGTGTGGAAACTCCCCTCCAAAGATTAAATACTTTCACATCAGCTGAACACAGTATTTTCAGTGAGTTACAAACTCACTGTTTAAGTGATCACTGTGTAAGTGTCTCCCTCTCACTCAGAGCCCTGGGGCATTTGGCACATTCCTACAGATCTGATTGCAGAGGATTCATTACACAGGGAATGCCCCAATACTGGTTTCTAATATTTCCTGCCCTTGTGCTGTTCCCTGACTGCTGCCATAACATAACTATATGATCTCCTGATTCACTTTATTGATCTGCTCTTTAGTGTTTTAATGCAGACAGGAGCGAGGTGCCTGCAGCTGCTGGAGAGCTTCATCACCCAGACATTACAGCCTGTGCAAGAAGGTTCAGTGCAGAGCCTCCTCCTCCCAGGCTGGCAGAAACCTGCCTGCTCACTGCAATTCCTCAGCCACATGTGGAATCACCAGGATTCACACCAAAATCTCAGAGGCTTTTGCTCCTTTCCAAGGTAGGTATCTGCAAAGAAACTTGGGGAAAAACCCCATGAGTTCTGTCTGTCTTCCTCAGCACAACAGAACCAAACCTGTTTGTCCCACCCTGTGCCAGGGATGGGGAAGACAAAGAAGCACTGAATTTTCTCCACTTAATTCAAGTGTTGAATCTGATCTGGGAAGGTCCTTTTTGGTGTCTGCCAGCATCCACGCTGCTCTCAGGGTACAGAGCTGCGCTTTCAAGGGCAGTGCCCTGACTTTGCTCCCACAGAAGTTAGGAAAGCATCAATAATCTTGACAAGGACTCTCAAGATCCACCCCTGACAACCTTGTTTGGGAAACACGAAGGTGGTGACAAATTAGTCAAGGGTGACATCTTCATTTGTTGCCCACCTCTTACCTCTGGGCCATCTGCACTTCCAGAGTTCGTTGATATTCTGGAGCTGCAGAAAGCGATGGTGACTTTCTGCTTTAACTTTGAAATATTCAAATACTGCCTGGTAATTTTATTTTTCGAAATTTCAGTACACAAGCATTTATCTCAAGGACTGAATAAAATGATGCAGGTAACCTCAGAATGCAGATAGCTCGGCAGTAACTAATTTGCTATCTTTGATACACCAGAGGTGAACAGATTAAGCAAGCTAGTTTGCTATCTACTAGATAAGAGAGGAATGTATTATCATTTTCCCTGATTAGTATCTTGTGCAGGTAATTATACTTCTCCTTTGCACATAATTAAAGTGAAGGTTGATTTCCATTCATTTTTCACAGTGGTAAAATTATCAAGTTACTTCTCAACTAATTATTTTCTGTAGTATAGCCCTGTTTCAGATCACTGTCACATTCCATTTAGCAAACACAATAGCTCTGAATAAGACTTATCACAGTCTGGGACTTTTGTGCTATTAATTTGTAGGGGAAAAAATCTTTAGATGGATGCTATCCAAGCTGAAAATGAATTTCATTCTAAAACATCCAATCACTTTGTTGGTTATTTGGCTTTTTTTTTTTTTTTTTTTTTTTTTTTTTTTTGTGAAAATTTTTTTTTTTTTTTTTTTTCAATCTGGCATAGAATCTTTTTTCTTTTTACAATCTCTACCTTTTGTTTGTTTGATTTGTCCTTAACTTGTTCAAGTTCACGACATTTTTTTTCTGGCTAAGATTCAGTGAATAAATTTATGCTGAACTTTTTTTTTCTGATTATATTAATTGCAGATGAGCTGCACCTTGTTTTAAGGTCCTCAGGATGCTGAATATGGAGTGATATGTGTTGGCTGAGATTATTTTTTTTGAGATACAGGCAGGAACATCACCACCATCATTGTGATTTGTGGACAAGTAGTCAGGCAGAGTAAATGGGCAAGAAATCCCTGCATTATCAACACATGCAATTGTTGGTTGAAACCACTTTTTAGAACGACAATTGCTTTTATTTTTTGCTTCCTGCCAGAAGCACTTAAAGGACTCTGACTGAAACTGCTGTCATTTGCAGAAGGAAAATTTAGCTCCTGCTATTATTTTCCATCTTTCCATTTAGCATCCTCTTGAAACAGCTCTAAATTACATGGTCTACCCCAATCCTGATTCTTAGATTTTATGTCACCCTACTTCGATAGTTTTCCCCTTTCTAAGGGTAAGAACAAAACATAATTACTGCTACCATTTTGCAGGTGTCAAATTTAAAGCTATCCTTTAGCTGCTGCCACTTGTGATTTTTCTTCTCCTGTTCATTGTCCTCCTTGGCCATTGTGGTTCTTTGTTGTGTTTCAAAAGCACAAGTTCTTCACATTATTTTTCCTGCTCAACTGTAGCTCTTCTCTGCCAATTGGATCAATTTGATTTTATTACAGACCACTCAGAGCTGGATTCTCACCTCTTATTCCAGAGTAACTCCACAGAAAATGATCTTTTTCTTTACTTGCCTTAGCAAAAATTAGAGTAGTGACTCCCTGTCCCTTTTACCTCTTTTCTTTATTTCTTCTCCTTTCACAGCACTGAGCTCTAGTATTTCTCTGCACAGTCCTTTATCCAAGCTCGACAGTGACAAATTCCAACCCTCCCCACCTCCACTGCTCTGTCCCTTCAGACACACCTTGAGAGTCTGAGGTTTCCACATCACCCCCAGATCAGTCTCTGCCCCAGCCCTGGCCACTGCACTTATCTGGCATTTCTGTGCCACGAATTATTTGTAACTCTCCTTTATTTCACTCTGTGCTGTGAGAATTGGGCCCTGTTGTCTCAAAGACCTGCTTCCCTTTGCTGCTTTTCTCCTGTGCCTTTCCTTGCAGGCCAGGCAGTGTGCCTTGAGCAGCCCTGAGAGGGCACCCTGCCTCTGGCTTCCATCCAAAAAATTCTGATATTTGCCAATCCCAGAGCAAACCAAGCCACCTCCCCTCTAGCTCCCTAATCTGGGACTCACTCATCAATGATAAGGATGATAACTTACAATCAGGTACCCCTCCCAATGGCCATTTCTTCCCCAGTTAGTATAATGCCAAAGAAAAGAACTAAACCAGTTTATCAGCACGAGCAGCAGCCACTTCCCAGCCCCACGTGGTCCTTGTGCTCCAAGCTCAGCCCACACAGAAAGAACATTTAAAATAAAAGGAGCAGAGCTGTGTCCCCATTCCTGCAGGCACTGATCCAGCAGAGCACTCGACCACATCCACAGCCTGATTGATTTCACTGGAGCCATTATAGGCTCAAAGTTTCTCCTGGATTTAAGTGTTTTGATGGATTAAAGCCACAATCCCCTGATTCTGATAAAACTGGCCAGTGCCTGCAAAGTTCCTCAGACAGGGTTTTGAGGAGATATGATTGTTCACTGCCACGTGGATTGTGATCACCAGTTTGATCACACAGCTGGCATTCAACCACCCAAAAATAAGATTTCTGTTCTGGAGGTAATATCTAGAGGTAAAAATAAAAAATCCTCCAGTCCTGTTATCCCTTGCCTCAGATAGCCAAAAGAAGTTTTGACCTCCTCAGACTTGGTTTATTTTACAGAAATTAAAGAAATTGTCTAGGTTTGTACCTTGAAAATGATCAATTAAGAGCTGCATTTCAAAATATGTTTTTGTACCAGGTATTTTAAATGGCTTTTATTAATGCTTGAGCTAGTCCTTTCTTTGCTTTTTCCTTAGGGGTACTGCACATGTGTCTAATTTTGTTCTACAATATATAATTGTGAATATAGGAAAGTGAAGTGAGAAGATAAATTCCATACTTTTCACAACTGAAAGCAAACAAATGCTATCTTTTATTTTCTTAAATCTAAACCCGGATTTAAGGGATACCACTCTCAAAAGAATTCTGTCCATGGATATTGAAACAAATGAGGATTGCCAGAATTGTGTTTCTGCTTTAAAAACTTCTGACAAATGGAATAATCTGTGGGTGTTCAGTCCAATTCCTGCCTGCTGCTAGCAGTGAGGATTTCACACACACACAGGGATATTCCTGCCTTGTCTCACTCCTCACCACTGTAATCTGAAAATGCCACAAACTACAGAGAAGTTGCACAAGTGTCCTCCAGAAATTTTATTATGCTGAGCAAAACAACAGGAGGAAAAAAAATACTAATTTCTTTAAAAAAATCCCCAATAAGTCATTGTCTGTTTGAGACATTGATCAGTATGTGTCAAAATTGAATATACTCCTTTTAGCTATTTATTTTTCTTCTAATTTACAGACACAGGGCAGGAGGAAAACACTAGAATTTCTGAAGAGATTTCTGAGACTTTTCAACAATTTGGCATGAAATGAAATCACTCTTATTCATCCTGTAAATTTGCATATTTTCAGGTAGAAGAGCAATTGTTTCCATCAAATAAAGGAAAGCAAAGATGAAGAAAGCCAAGCAGTGATAATAGTCAGTTCTTTTTCAGAGCTTTTCATCTGCAGATCTCAGCCCAGAACTTGGCAGGTATGGCTTGTGACCACTTGTGTGGAAAAGCTCTAAACCACCAGGCAGATTTCTGCCTCGAAACTAAGCAGGATGTTTGCCACTGCTATAAACACTGTTCTCCAGTCCTTCTGGAACTGGAAAATCCAGCAATTGATGTGGAACCCTTATTTCTTCTTCCTGAAAACCTCGGCAGCTGTGGAACTCCCAGCTCCTTCTCAGGGGTCTCCAGCCCAGCACTGAGAGCAAAGTCAGACCTGCACATTCTCCAGGATCCCTCCCTGGCTGTGCAGCACTCAGCAGCTCCTGCTGACTGTAAATCCTTCGCTTTGCAATTAATTAAAGGAATAAAAAAAGGAATAAAAAGGAATAAAAAAATTCTGTCATGAAAATAAAACGTGGACCATCAGCCCTGCCCACACCAGCCCTTAAACTGTGCCTGGAAGGTCCAACCATAGCCTGAGCTCTTCCATTCCAACACCAGCCTCAAACACCTTCAACCATCTTCAAAAGCTGGAAGTGCAGGTGAGAGCTGCACATAAACATCTCTGCCTTGTCTATTTTCAGTTTACACAGAATGCAGCAGTTTCAGGATTTGGTATCAAATTTAACTAAGCCTTACTTCCTGCCCAAAACCCTGTCCTAATGCTAAGCCTGTTCTTTGCAGTGAATTGTGTAAATTCTGCATGGCAGCAAAGCATCAAAGCCGACACTGACACCTCTATTAAACTTTAACACCTGCAGCCAGAAGGATGTCACAACAAACCTCGGGAAAAATGCTATTTCCTCCTAAATCTTAACATGAGTCATTTAAATAGCTGAACCTCATTCAAGAGGAATACTACAAAAACCAGGGCTTTAACATTCATCTTCCCTGATGTTATCACTTACACAAACCCAAAGCAAACTCATAAATGGTTTTGGGTTTTTTTTTCCAAAATTACTTTGTAACTCATCCTTCATCGCAGACATCCCTATACCAGGGAAGCCAAACACAAAACCTCCTCCCATCTGACCTGAGTCCTCATCCCAGACTTCACAGACTGTGAGAACTCTGCAATAAACCCAAGTCAGAAAATCCTTTTTTTCCAAATCTAACTTAAGCCAACCCTTTCCCTCTGAATGCAGATTTGTCCCCGATGAAAACCAAGCATTATCTATTCTCCCACACCGATACCCACATTTATCCCAGAGAACCAGCAGTGCTGCCACAATAAACCTGACCCATGAACACATCTCTTCCCTGTCCCTAATCCTATCACTGGCCTTAACAGTGCCCGGGGGAGCAGAATCCAGAAGACAAACAAAGAGTTGTCATCCATCACTGCCGACAGCTTCACTTGTCCTGCAGTCCCCACTGCACACAGAAAGCAGCACTCAGCCTGGCTCAGACTGTGCCCACCAGCTCTGAACCCTCACCAGAGCCCCTCAGCCCCCACCCCCTGCTCCCCTTCCCCACACCAGGAGCCCCTGGGGGGAGCTGCCATCAGTGCCTCCAACACTCACCATGCATTCGAGGTGAGTGCAACCTCATCCTGCATGTCCCTGCCCCAGAGAATACAAAAATAAATTTGACTCAGAAGTGTTGGGTTCCCCACACTTCCCTCGTGCTGAGCTTTCACTGCTGCCAAGGGATGGTTCCTTAGCCAAACATGGAACATCAGGAACACATTCCTGATAAGGCTGGCAGCCTCCTGCTTCTCCTAACCTCTGAAAATGGAGTAATAAACTCAAAACACTCCATTCTTAGTCAATTCTAGGTGACCAGTAGCAATGATCTAATTAATTTTATTTCCTGACCCAACAGAAACCCTAGGTCATACATGCTTCTTTTGACCAATAGAGAGAACCCAAATCCCAACCTTAATTCAATTTGTCAAGTGTATCTGTGTGACCAAGGCAGAGAAGAAAACACATCAGTCATTCCTTTTGTTTGACAAAACACCTATAAACCTCCTGGAAATCATATCTGCTTCTGTGCCTAGAGGAAAAACAAGCACCAGTCTTTCCTCACTACTAACAGTTTAACATTTCCATGCAGAAAGTGGAATTAAAATCAATCCAAACACCACTCCTTCCTCACTCATAACCTTTTATTCCAAAGTGAGCTGCTTTTCAGTGCTTTGTGATACCCATGGATGCTTGCACGAGAAGTGATCTCCAACAGCATTAGAGTCATTCCTGGTTCCTCCACCTCCTGGAATAAACTTTGGATCCAGCTGCTCCTCTGCCTGTGGCCCCAGCTCCAACAGCAGCCCCAGCACAGCTGGGCCAAGCAGGACCCAGCTGCCACACGAGATGTCAGCTCCTGGGTACCTCTGCGCATTGCTGACTTCTGGACGAACCACAAACGCAAGAAATAAAATGTATACATGTATAAAAGCACCTTTACCCAAGTTTATCTCTACCCTTTTCCTGGTTGTGACTCGTTTGGACCAATACTGCAGCCCAGCCCTCAGCCCTTGCAGTCACAGTGCCCACCCAGTGTTTGGAGCCCACTCAGAACACAAGAACAGATTTGATAATTTAATGTCTGCATCTTCCCCAAAGAGCTAACCCCAGTCTTCACCAAACACTTAATCGCAGCAAGAACTTACACTGAACCAACACCTGCTGCAAATCCCTGCCAATGCTTGCACTCATCCCACTCCTCTCGGCTGTGCAGTGATGAGCTAAATATACAAACCCTGCTCCCCACACTCAGGCTGGCACCTCGCTCTAGCTCTGCAGTCAGCCGTGCGGGGTGAGCGGTGCCTACAGCACAAATACTCCACAACCACCCTGCCTGTGGCACACTGCCCACAGCCCAGAGTCTCCTGCAGAGACTCCAGGCTCTGCACCAAGCACTGCCTCTGTGTCCCCACCCGTGTATGATACAGGGCATTTCTGTGCTGCTTTGCCCCCTGGTTCCTTTGTCACTGCATGACCATACCCATGAGAAGGGTTTTGTGGGTCAAGCAGATTGAGATGTGAGGCAGAATACTGGTATCCAGCTGTTTCTGTGAAGACAACAGCCTGAGGAATGGTTAAATGTCTGCTGGTGATGCCTTAAGTTTTAACTTTTCTCTGTTCCCAGCCCTGCCCTGCCCAGTGTCACTCTGCAGTTCCCTGGAGCTCGTTCAGTGCTGTTCTCTCATGCTCACACACACACAACAAAGCCTCTCCAGCTCTCCAAGGACACCCAGACCCTCCTAGGCCCAACAACTGCAAACCACAAGCTTGGGGACAGGGGGGCAAGCTTGGGCAAATTCCATCATTAGCTGAAGTTTTAATTGGCAAATTTGTGCTGATATGCAAATGGACCAAACCTATAAAAGGGTGAAGAACTTGTGAGCTGTCCTTGTCCATGTTGGGATGCACTGAGGCAGGAGCCTCCAGACCCCCAGGGTGTGACCTCTGAAGGCCTTTCCAATCAATCCCTCCTTTACTTCTTTATTCCTGCCTGGTCCCTGTTCCTGGGTAGCCATTTAAGGCATCACTGGTGACTTGTTTTACAGCTCTGACAGCAAAGAGCAGCTGTTCCTTGGGCTGCTCCTCTGCCAGGGCCTGGAAATGCCTCAAGTTGTTGCTGTTTCTCTTGGTGGGGACAGGGACTGCTCAAGTTTTGTAATGTAAGATTTGCTTCCTGGCCTTTCCCAATGAAAGGAAAAGCAGGAAAACCAGTGCCTCTCATCATTTCTTGGTCCTTTTTCATCCTAAGCAGGTAAATGCAGAGCTGTTGGGACAATCCTCTTTATCACCCTGTGACTTCACATTTTCTATTCCCCAGTGATACAAAAGTTTTGTGCACAAGAGTTATGGGGACAAAACAGTGAGTGCCCATCCATTTCTTTGCAGGGATAGCTCAGCTAAATCCCAAAGTTATAGCACTCTAATGTGATCATGAATACATTAACTCTGGCTCCTATTGAACTCTGAGTGCTGCTGCTCATTACTCTGATGGAGGATCTATTACACTTTATAGATGAGGCATTTCTTAAATAATCTTGCATCTTGTATATGATACAAGGAATGTAACCCAAACGATAAACACAGAATATCAAATAATCAATGGAACACTCTCACTGAACTGCTCTGCAAACAGTTTATCCACCAGATCAAATAAAAACTATTAATTGAGCAAGTTTGAACAAACACATCCATAACATTCTTGATCTCCTCAGACGATCTGCAAACAGTCTAAATGAGCTCACTCACACTAGTTCCTCTCCACAAAGCCTTCCTCTTTGAACCTGCCTGCTGACAGGGCTCTCCTACCTGGAGCTGAAGACACCCACAGGGTGTGGAAGTGACAAAGAGCGAGATGGAGCTGCTGTGGTGGTCACGGAGAAACTTATGGGAGAAGAGATCAGACTGGGTCATCGTGTGACCTGGGACCTCCAGAGCCCCTGGTGTGACCTCCTGAGCCCCTGGTGTGACCTCCTGAGCCTCTGGTGTGACCTCCAGAGCCCCTGGTGTGACCTCCAGAGCCCCTGGTGTGACCTGTCACCCTCAGGAGTCCTGCTGCCACCTCCTGAGCCCCCGGTGTGGCCTCCTGAAGCACCGGGGTGACCTCCTGAGCCCCTGGTGTGACCTGCCACCCTCAGGACTCAAGGCTTCATCCTACACACACTCAGGCAAGCCCAGGCAGCTTTTGAGGGCTTTTGCCTCGACATTTTCTCCAACTTATTTGCTATCATCACCTATCTACAAGAAGAAACACAGGAACGGAAGGAAATCCATGAAAAGCACTGAACAATAAATCACCACCAAGGACTAAACAATAAATCACCATCAAGCCCACGGACTCAGTGGTCCACAAAGCACAGTCAGAGCAGCACTGCCATTCCTTCTCTCCATATCAGCTCTGAATTTTGAGCTAATGACTTTTCTCTGGAGCAAACTGTTGTGTCTCCCTCCGCAGCAGCATCCAAAATTTCTCCTAGGACAGAACCAGGAGCATTTCCCTGCACTGCCCCAGCTCCCTCACTGAGTTAGCAGCCAGGCAGAACCTCCTGCTCCCAGGGTAACTGTGGTGTGTGGCAGCTCAGGGGTTTTGTTTGGGTGACCACAGCTAAAGCCAGAGAAGGGGAGCAGGACTGCAGGGGCAAGAGCATTTCTTCTCTGAGCATCTCTGAATGTCTCACACTCAGCAGTGCCAAATGCTCAGAGCAATGCTGAGAGCACAGTGCACACACAGTGCTGAGGTGGCATCCCTGTCCATCAGCTCAGGTTAGGCATGACTGTCAAATTATCTGATAAAAGCAGAATTATTTTTGTTTATTACCATAAACATTAAAAATTAATTATTATTGCCATGTTTTGCAAGCTATCTTATCCTTGTGTATCAAAATAAGTTTGTGCTTCTTATTTCAAGAGGCAGGGGCTTCTCCAATAACTTCACTTGTTTGAGGACACAGGGAAGGAAGTTTGTGAAATATCTCTGGGTTCCATGTCATTTCAGAAATTAATTAACTACTTGATCTCTTAAAGCTTCTGAAAGTTGCTAGAGAGAGCTACCTAACTTGTCAGGATGCACATGCTAAACACATAAAAGTAAAGTTGAACAGCATGCATAAATTAGGAATCAGTACTGAGAGCTATTAGGTGAGAGTCAATGGGAGACATCTCAGTAATTCTTTCAGACCATGTACATCGAGGAAAAACATTTTTTAGAGATTAACAGGAGCTGCTGTGAGGTTTTTAAATTAAACTTCTCTTTTGTACAGCACCGAAGAATGCAAAGCACATCTGATTTAAGAGATCTGTCACCCATGGGCTCAGCATGCAACTCACACATCATCAGAGTGAATCACTGCAGTTTGCTGTCTCCAGGTCTAACTTATTTTCAAAATATTCTGGTTTTTTTTGCTTTTTCGTATAATATTTACCTCTGTAGAGGGTTGGCTAATAAAGAAAGAGCTCAGGTAAAATGATGTGAAGCAGATGAGGAAACCATGAAGTTGATTTGGTAAGCAAAGAAAACCTTAAAATCAAGGTAAGGAGAAGAAAAAAAAAACAAACCACAAAATTGTGATGATGAAAAAAAGTTAAAAGAAGATCTGAGTGCAGATTCCTGAGTGCTATAATTGGTTGAATGTTTTTGAAAAAAAAAACCAAAACTTTTGTAACAGAAGACTTTCTTTCAGAGAAAACAACAACTTTGGCAAAACAAATTTTAAAGCTGAAAATATGATTTACAGAAAATGGAGCTTTAAATGTTTCCTGAGAGTGGCTTGCAACTTTTGGTAGATGGAAAGCAGTAAATAAGCTGAGGCTATGTTTTTACTTATTTTTGAGTTCCTTGCAGTTTGCTGTCTAAAAAACAAGTATGAGAAGGCAGAAGAAAAAAGTTTTGTACTTGCACATGGTATTCCAGCAGATAGGAAAAAAGGTAATAAAAAATGAGAAAAGTTTTTCCCCTTCTCCCAACCTTCCCCTGTCCTTTTTAATTTTCACAGAGGGAAAAAGTTAGGTCTCCAGAAAAATTTCAGTGATGTTCTTTCTGCAAATCCCCATGGGAGAATTCTCATTTCTGCTCAGCTCTGTGGAGAGTTATTCTCGTCCCTGGAGATAAGCATACCTTGTGCCTGTGCCACGCTGCTCTGCAGATTCTTTAGTATGACAGATGCTTAAGTCAGTGATTTTATAGCCCCATTTACTTCATTGGCATTTTCAAGTACTGAACTCCAGGGCCAAACATCAATTTTCACTTATTTATCAATAATTGAGATTACACAGAGGAGGCTTTTCCCTGAGCAGCTGTGCAGGAGGGAGCTGAGCCACCTCCCTGCTCCATCCCCGAGCCTGACACAGGCAGGTTTATCTGAAGAACAGAAGAAAAATGAGGGGCAAAAAGCCCAGCGAGGTTCTATGATGTACTGCTCCCTTCCAGGGAGCTCTGCTGGACTCTGATGTACTGCTTTCAAAAGCAGCCTGCTGCTGCTTTAAGGATGAAGGACTCTCAGAGGCTTCAGATGGGAGAAGTGCAATGGTTTAAACAGCAACAGGTCGTTCCCTGCTCCTACACGGCACAGGATTTCACAGCTGGCTGTGGGAGCCCAGCACACATGCCTGAACCTCTTCTGGGATGTCCAAGCCATTCAAAAGTCACATTGTCCCCTATCCATGCCTCCCTTTCCCTGGGGAGACTGCACAAGTGTTCATCTGCCTGCCCTTGAGCTCCCTGCCGGGTGCCACCAGGCCAGTCCGTGTCAGAGCAGCTGGGTGCCCTGCAGGAATGGAGACACCAACTTCCATTCCCTTTTTGTGTCAGGGTGTTCAGCTCAACTTGCAGTGAGCCCCAGCGAGTGCCACAGAGTGCCAGGGAGTGCCACAGAGTGCCAGGGAGTGCCATGCCAAGAGCCAGAGTGTGCTTATGTGGCTCTGGGCCCAGGGCAGGGCTCTTTGCCTCCCAGCAGGGCTCAGTGGCCCAGGATCAGTGGCCAGGCTGCAGGGGTGCTCACCAGGAGGACAGAGGATCAGTGGCCAAGGTGCAGAGCTGCTCACCACGAGGACAGAGGATCAGTGGCCAGGCTGCAGGGGTGCTCACCACGAGGACAGAGGATCAGTGGCCAGGNCACCAGGCCAGTCCGTGTCAGAGCAGCTGGGTGCCCTGCAGGAATGGAGACACCAACTTTCCTTCCCTTTTTGTGTCAGGGTGTTCAGCTCAACTTGCAGTGAGCCCCAGTGAGTGCCAGGGAGTGCCAGGGAGTGCCATGCTGAGAGCCAGAGTGTGCTTATGTGGCTCTGGGGCCAGGGCAGGGCTCTTTGCCTCCCAGCAGGGCTCAGTGGCCCAGGATCAGTGGCCAGGCTGCAGGGCTGCTCACCAGGACAGAGGATCAGTGGCCAGGCTGCAGGGCTGCTCACCAGGACAGAGGATCACTGGCCAGGCTGCAGGGCTGCTCACCAGGACAGAGGATCAGTGGCCAGGCTGCAGGGCTGCTCACCAGGAGGACAGAGGATCAGTGGCCAGGCTGCAGGGCTGCTCACCAGGACAGAGGATCAGTGGCCAGGCTGCAGGGGTGCTCACCACGAGGGCAGGCAGGGCAGGCTCAGAGCTGCCTTCCCACCACTGCAGGAATGCACAAATTCCCCACACCTCATGGCCCCAGCACTCTGCTCTCTGCCCTTCCTTGCAATTTTCCAGGCATTAGGATCTGTTTCTTTGTGTACAGTGTGTTAAAATTGCATCTAAGTATTGTCATAGAGGGACCTGAGCTGGACGTCCCTCAAAACATGGGAAGGATCTGCACGCAGCCATCAGAAACAAAGCAGTGTCAGAGCAGCTCGAGCACAGAAAGCAGGAAATTAAAGAGAGGATTTCAAGGCACTGCACATCAGAAAGCTTGTCACCCCTTCAGACTCTTCCAGGTGGGAAGGATGTGGGGAAGCCAGCAGAGACTTGGGATCTGGCACAGATCTGGCACCCTCGTGTGCCACTTGCAGCGTTCTTACATTTGAATGAGGCACAAAACCTGTTTTATGAACGTATAATGATAATGATAATACTTTGCACTTCAAAAGCTTCTTCTCTCATACAGTCTGAAAGATTAACGAATGAGACTTCACAAAGCCATGCTAGTTAGCATTTAACTGATCACAGTGTTTACACTGACACACACATCTTTATTTTGAGAAATAATTTCACTGAAAGCTTCAGTAAATTTCCATGTAAAGGGAATTATAATCATCAAGGGCCAAATCCTGCCTGCTGTCTCCACACTGATTCAGAGAGCATCAGGATTTGGTCCAGTTAATTTACCAGTAATTTTTCCTTTCTCTTGTATCCCATACACCACGATCATCTTTTGACTCATCCCCTCACTATTGATTTGATATCATTATTTCTCTTTCTTCCTCTTGTGACAGTAACTGTGCCTGAGAAGACTAAAGAGAGATCAGGCCTCGAATTCCTCTCCTTGGCTGCCGAATTTTCTTTTTAAGCTGCAAGTACTCTGAAATCTACAGCATATCTGTTGAGCAGAAACCACAGCATGCAAATCAATAGACATGCCTGGGCTGCTACAAGTGAAACTCTCAACAATCCCAAAATAGAGCTGGAAAACATGGATTGGTGCATGGTGATTCCCTGCTCGCCCCCAGTGACCACATGTCCTTGTTATCCTTGCTCCAGCTCCAGCTCCAGCAGCACTCAGCTACTCCTGGTTACGAGCTACAGGCTTTATTCTCATATCTAAGCTATTTTAGTCATTCCTGATCTGCAGGAGAATGGATTTTTGCTCCTAAGTGTTCAGTTCCTCCGAGGCATCCAAACCCATTTGAAACAGGCACAGAAGATACAGAGGACAGAGGGGAGGGTGGTGCTGCCTGCAGGAACCTGCCAGCCTAACCTTGCAACAACATGTCCATCACAAACACTAATCTTCCTCTGAAAACCAAAGCAGGTGTTCCCTTCAGTTTCCCTGCTGGTTACAAATGCTAGCCCCATTCTGTCCTGCTCGCTCAGGCACTGCTCCCAGCCAGATCCCTCTCCCTCTCTCAAGTTAGGAAATGTTCTCTCCGTGGGTAGGACAATATGTCTGTGCTGATCGAGGGTGACAGGCCTCATTTTCCCATTCTATCATCATAATGCCACTGATTAAAGAGAAATAACTCAAAAGGTACATCTGAGCAGGAAAACAGAGCGCTGGGGGTGAAGGCAGAACCCCTCCCGAGCTGATTTGGATCCAAGTGCAATAGCACTGCTGAGTGGGCATCCCACAGGAGGCTTTACAACAAACCCCTCAGAGATCACTCCAGTGGGTTGGTGAGCCACGTGGGTACTTTGGGAAAAAATACATTTATTTGAAATAAAGAAGTACAGTGGTAAAAGGTCAGAATATGCCTGACACACCTTGTTGAGACACCCTGGGAGGTGGAGACACTCCTCAGAGTGTTATTGCTCCATATTATTTTGCCAGGAACTGCAGTGGCCACGCTGGACAGAGCCCAGCCACAGCCCTGAGAGGGGAGCTGGGTGTGCACACCAGGGCAGGGAGGGACTGCCAGCCCTGCCTGGCACAGCAGCGACCACCATGTGCAGCTCTTGGGGCAGAGGCCATTCATGTCCCTCAACAACCCTGCAGTGTCCTCTCTGGGAGATGAATACCACGGTGAAACCACTAATGAGAGAGCTAATTGATTCAGCAGGTTGGAGCAGTAATGAAGAATCATCTCCTGGATGCCTAAATCAGATTGTCTGACACCTGCAGAGTACGAGTGTGCCTCGTCCAAAGTGGTGGGCCTGCTGTTAGCCTGTTAATAATTCCATTGTTCATTTCTTGCTCCTTAATCTGTTTGTTTCACCCAACTTCGTGTGTTTGATTGCACAGAAAAGCAAACAAACAAACATTCTCTCACTGTAACCATGGCATTTCACAACAGATACCTCTCCTGATTAATGCAGTTTTCAACTACTTGCAACGGATCGAGTAATCTGGTATTTACTAGATTTTAACCATTATTCTTTTCCCAGCTAGAAAAGGGACACCCTCAGGGGATTGTTGAAGGTTTTAGATGTTGTCATTTTTTATACTATTTTATATGTTGGCTTTTGAAGGACTGAATGTTTCAGTTTTGCCAGAAATTTGTTCACTTTCCTTGGTGTTGCCACCAGTTTTCCTAGGTGGCCAAAAAAGAAAAAAATTAAAATTCTATCTGGCCAACTGCAACCTCTAATTGTTGGCAGAAAGCCTGCATGGGAATGAAGACTACCTGGTGAGTAAGAAATTGAGTGTTTGCATTCTTTCTGCTGTTTCAAGGGTGGGTTTTTGAAAGCAGGAAAACAATCCAAGTTTCCATCATGGGATCAAGAGCTGAGTCAGGTAGCTCTGGGTCAGAAATTCACCTGCTATAAGACCCTGTGGCACCGTGCTGCACATTGTATTAACAAATGAACCTGCAGAAATGTATAGCCCAGATTCAGGATACCAAAGTATCAATATCTTAAGAGTCATTGCAGAGGAAGGAGCACAGCTGAGAATTCCCCATTGTGTGAAGCATGCACTTATCCTTGGGAAGGAAGCAAACATTCTTGCCTCTCAGATAAAGTATATCAAAATGCACAGCATAAAGTGCTGACCCTGGAAGGGCCCTGGTACTTTGGGCTTCCCTGAGTTGTTTCCACTGGGACACAGAGTCACTCGTGTGAGCCATAGATGTATTCCAAACAAGCCAGCTCTGCAGCAGGAGAACAGACAAAATTCTCTTTCTGTAAATCCAAATGAAAGAAAGAAGATCCAAAAAATAATCGAGAGTTTCTTGTTCAGAAACCCAAGCTGTTTCACTGCTCATGTCCCCTGTCAAAAGGAACTATTCTCAGCTTATTTGGGGCAACTCTTGTACCTGCTGCTCTAGAAATCTGACACATTTCTCTTTCACCAACCTTCCTGCTCCTGCATCGGCAGCAAGGCACAGAGAAATCTTTACTTAAGGTTTTTTAGCAAGTCAAACCTCTCTGTGTTCAGTGTTTTGAACAACAAGACCACCCTCTTCAGCTTAATTAAATTAAATTTAATATGAAAGAACAGAAGCTAGTAAACCAACCTACTTCACTGAGGTTTACAATGAAATCAATGTGCTTAAGTCCTCAGCATCCAACATGTCAACAGAGAGAAACTCTGTGGTGGAAAAACCAGGTCCCTCATGGAGTAACTGAGGCTTTATTAGTGATGGAAACATTTAAGTCATTGTAAAGTCTGAAATCAGACTTCCAAGCCACTCATCAGTAACCCAACCCAGGGTACCAACAGCGAACACTGTTTTGTTCCAAGCTTCAGAGATGTCAGCATATCTGTGTCTGCATAACACCCCAGCAAATTAATGATCCAAATCCCACCTGTACATCCACCTGGGAGGCTGCTGGTGGGCATGAGCACTCTCTTGTTGTGCCACTGCCAGTTCACAGCCCACACCAGCCATGCCCAGCACACTCTGCACCAGGACAATTCCTTTGGGCACAACAATGCCCAGCACAGTCTGCACCAGGACAGTTCCTCTGGGCCCTGCCATGCCCAGCACCAGGACAATTCCTTTGGGCACTGCCATGCCCAGCACATGTCCCACCAGGACAATTCCTTTGGGCACTGCCATGCCCAGCACACTCTGCACCAGGACAATTCCTTTGGGCACTGCCATGCCCAGCACACTCTGCACCAGGACAATTCCTTTGGGCACTGCCATGCCCAGCACCAGGACAATTCCTTTGGGCACTGCCATGCCCAGCACATGCCCCACCAGGACAATTCCTTTGGGTACTGTTCTCTGGACTGGCCCAAGCTGTGGTCAGCAGCTGCCCCCGAGCAGCTCAGTGTCACCAGGGGCAGGGTGACAAGGACATGTGTACAGACTGCTCAAGGCAGTACTGCCACCAAAAGAAACCTTTGTCAAACTACAGCTTTAAGAGGCAAACCCAATCCATGGAAGTGCTTTTTACTGCCACTCGGGAAGATGTTTTCACTGAGAACAGACTGTCAATATCCTATTTACTCCACGGTTCAGCAAGGTGGGGGTTGTTTGTTTGCTTTAGCATGACAAACTACGCTCCTACTGCCACACTACGAGCAAGAGACAGTGTTTCCCTTAGGTGCCAGCCAGAGGATCTCGGATCCATCCCTTGCAGCTTGAGAGACTCTCCCATTTGTTCTCTGCTGATGTCAAGCCCTGGCCGAGGCTGCTCCACACTGCAGTGCCATCCCTCCTGTTCCCCCGTCCCTGTCACTGCTTTTGCTCGCTGCCCTCTCCTATATCTCCTTTATTACCCAGGCTGCACTGTCATTTATCTGAGTCTGGCCTTTCCCACACACCTCCCAGTCGTCATTTGCAGTTTCCTGTCAGTGTTTCTGTGTTTGGAGGGAGTCAGACTCAAATGCTGAACATTTTGCTCTAGCAAGGTATTCTCTGCAGGGATACTTACAGCTTCTGCTCTTAGTACCTTCCAGAAATGTTTCTTTAATAACACACATAAATATTAAAGGAAGAGAAGGAAAATCAGGAGGAAGAGAAGGAGGGCTTTGTTATTTTTTCTGACCCAATTTCCATCCTTCACTTCAATTAGGTTCTCAGGGACAGATGAACTTCTGCATCCTTTTTCCCTCCGATACCTTCTGTACAACTCCATATGGATCTTCAAAAAATCCTGTCTTGCTCAACCTTCCCTCCCTGTTCTCTGTCTGCATGAGTGCCCTATTTCTATTCCTTATTTCTTGGTAATTGTATTCAAACACTCTCTTTGTTCTTTGTTTGCTAACCTGCATTTTTTTTTCCTCTAGTCAGCTTATCTCTTTTTTAGTCCTTTTGATTAAAGTTCTCAATTCATTTAGTATCTTTCTGTTTCTCCCCAGTCCTTCTAAAGTGAAACTACAAAGCGCTGCAGGGAATGCTTGTATTTACCTCCCAATTCTCCTAGCCAGGCTTTCAGGCTGACTTGAGAGCTGCACACTACCACATCTCAAAAAGTTTCCAAGCCTACACTGAGCCCTTTTACTCTTCCCATCCTTCTCCAGCAATGGCAATAACTTCACTTTCTACACTCATCACAGTCTTTTAGAATTGTGATTTGCTGCTGAAGTCCTTCCCTGATGATCAATAAACTGAATAACCTAGGCAATTTGGAGTGAACACCTCTGCTCTGGCAGCAGAGCTGTGGCAGCAGCACAGCCGTGCCTGTTTCAATGCACACATTAAGCCAGGTTTTCCTCCAACGTCTGTCTGAGGCAGGAAGGAAACTGGATGAGTGTTCAGCTGGAATTCTCCTTGCATTTGTCTTGTGTTTTTAAACAAAAACTAGGAAAGCAGCAAAGAAGTGCTCATCACAGCTTGGTTTAATTTGGGCTTTCATTGTTATTTGGAAATGCCATTTTTCTCTCTTCCACAGGCAACATCCTGTTTTGCAGCCTCGATGTGCTCCTACTCACCACATCAATGCCAGTGAGTTCATCTTTCCATTTTCACCGAAGTTGCTTAGTAACAGAAGATGAGGGGAAAGCGTGTCCAGACTGCATTGCAATGCCTTACCTTCAGGTTCATTGGAAAAGATGGGCTAATGGACCACCAAAGGGAAAATGCTGCTCACATTTGAATCACTGGATCCATCTGATATTCCTCACAGAGCTTTTAGAAGAGTATTTTTGTCATATTTCTTTTCAACACATATATTTTTATGTGAATGCCCTTTGACTATGCCACATCTAAGAAAATAAAGTATTCTCTTATTTTATTTACTTCACAAGGCACTCTGACTGCTTTGGTAAATACACAGGATGAGAGTTTCTCTGTTTTGGGCAGACACACTTTGAATCATTTTATAGTATCATTTTGGAAGTGAACTTACAGTCCATTTAAAGGACAGGCAATCTCAAGGCTTCTTAATAGTGTGAAGCTGAGCTTAATAAAGATACAGGCTCATGGATGAATTCCTTCACTGCTATGATCCTGAGAATGATCTCCACTCCCACAGTGACTGTATTACATCGTTCTAAAGCAGCACTGCATTAAGGAGCTGTGCAGGTGGGATTTGCAGGTCTTCAGCTTTGGTCTGACTCTACAGTTCCTGAAGGCAAACAGCAAAAGCACAGCACTTCCAAATTTGGCAACAGGATTTTTACTTTTGCTTCAAGAAAATTTTCTGTGATCAAAAAAAACCCCAACCTGAAACCCAAACCATACACACACACAAAAAACCCTCTCAAACAAAACCCAACAAATGAAAAGTGATGCAGAAATGTCAGGAGAAATCATTCTTGATCACCAGTCTCCAGAGCTGATTGAGGATAGTCAGCTCAGAATTCATCATCATTGCAATCACAGATGAATTTTATGCCCATGTCCTTCCCTTTGATCTTGCACTAAGGAAAGAATTTCTCCTCTAATTTTTATCTTTACATAAATTTATTCCCTACAGAAACAGCTCTTTTTCTAGAATTTTAGCTCACTGCATCCAAAGCCAACAGCAGCAGCCATCAGAGCCACAAGCCTATGGAGGAGTTGCTTCCTTTTAATCCTGCTAGGTCCAGGGAAAAGAGGAGATAAAGCCCAGGAGTGTTGTGCTGGTTTAACTGGGATAAAGTGAATTTTCTTCAGAGCAGCCCACAGTGTGGGGCTGTGTGTGGGAGCAGTGCTGGCAGTCCAGGGCTGCTGTGGTTATCACTGAGCAGTGCTCACACAGAGCCAAGGCCTTTTCTGCTCCTCAGCTCACCTGAGGGTGCCCAAGGAGCTGGGAGGGGACATGTCCAGCAGAGCTGGCCCCCAGTGACACCTCAGCCCACATGGCCTCACGGTCAGCACATAAGGGAGGGGAGGAAGAAGGAAGAGGGGAGCAGTTTGGAATGATGGTGGTGCCTCCCCAGGTCACTGCTGCACCTGGAGGAGCTCTGCTCTCCTGGGCATGGCTGAGCACCTCCCTGCCCACGGGAACAGGCAATGAATTCCTTCCTTTCCTTTGCTTGCACACTCGGCTTTTGAATTGCAAACCACAATCTTGGCAAGAGGGGGGCAAGCTTGGGCAAATTCCATCCTTGCCTGGCTTCTGCTTGGGGAATTGATGCTGAGATCCAAGTGGGAAGAACTCGGGAGCTGTCCTTGTCCATGTTGGGATGCACTGAGGCAGGAGCCTCTGGAGCCCAGAGTGTACCTCTGAAGGCCTTTCCAACCAATCCCTCCTTGATTCCTTTATTCCTGCCTGCTCTCTGTTCCTAGGGAGACATTTAAGGCATCACTGGGACCTGCAGCCTGGCATCCCCTGGGTGCTTGGGGCCCTGACCCAGCTCTGCAGGGCAGGGACAGAGGGCAGATGCCTCTGGGGCTCCTCTGGGGTGCTGGGGTGGCAGTGAAGGGCTCAGCCCACGCTGGGAGCCACAGCCTCACCCTGCTCTGCAATATTGCTGTGACAGCCTCTGCTGGCTCTCCTCCATCCTTACCCCTGTCATGGAAAGCTTCTCCTGCTCACAGAGATGAAAGTGGGTGATGGGAATTAATACTGAATATCTGCTTGGATGTATGAGATATTACCTGGTACAAACACAGCTTTGCATTTATCTGCTAACAGTGAATAATAAGCAGTGCTTTTAGGAGATGAGTGCTGGGTTCAGGCTTGGATATATTTTTGTTTTGAAAAGCAGAAATATGTCTGTATATGATTACAGAATACTCGAGGTCTGTGTGAGACTACCTCTTGATCATTAGTTTGTTTTTTATTTCTGTGTTTGAATGTAGAGAGAAAATGTGTTGCTGCTCCACAGCACTACTTATTCAACGTCCTCAAATCCCCAAGGCAAAGAGTTTGGTTAGACACAAGCTGGCAGAGTACAGATCATAATTATACTGAAAGGGAACCTTTTTAAAATTCAAGATTAAAAAAAAAAAAAAGTGATTTGAAATACACAGTTTGACTAAGAACTCAGAAATGGTTGGTCAGGATCCTACAGGTATATCTTTAAATACTTAAGGCTGCATTATGCAAGCCTTTGAATTATGCATTTATCATTGCTCCCAACCTCAGTATTGTAGCAGAAAATAAGTGTGGTAACAAATTACTCCTATAAATCTTAGCAAAGAGTTGATACTTCTGTTGCATGTTTACCTTTGGAGTTTTCTAAAATTCTTTAGAAACTATAGCCTATATGTTGCAGAGTGATAATTGTTTTATCTGTGTCGAGAATACAGGACTGCTTTTATTTGATAAATGCATCCAAACTGGGCCCAGTGAAGGATTTTTCTGATCTACCACTGAAACTTAGTCATACCTCAAAATCAAACACCCTTCAGTGCACGGCGTCACTACAGACAGAACAGGAACAGAACATACTGAAAATAGGTGAAAATAAAAGGAACAAAGATATTAATGCCATACAAAAATAGCTCGAGCCTGTACTTTCTGTGTTGCCAAAAAGCCTCAAAGCTTCTGAAATGTCTAAACAGGCACCCTAAGAACAGAAACATCTGCCCAGGTGAAGGCAGCACTGTGGCCCAAGCTGTGAAAGGAGCAGCTCCTGCACTGGAAGCATCATCACTGCCTCCTCATCCTCTGCCATCAGCACCCGAGCTCTCATCCCCTCCACTGCAGGTTCCTCGGCACATCCACGAGTGTGATAAAAAGAACTAGACCATGTCCCAAAGGAATGGAATGAAAGAGAAAAAGAATAAAAATTCTATTGCAGATACGTTCAGCTTTTTTGTGTTTTTTTCCCCAATCTTCTCATCTCTAACAAGGGAGGTTCCCTTCTTGGTTTGTGTGCTTTGTAAATAGCAGCAGCCATTATTTATTCAACATATTTGCCTTTTGTAACATTGGCTTTAATTTTTAATATTCACACTGATATTCTTCTTCTATAGCGTTGTGTGTAGGGGCATAGTTGTTTGTATTTATTCATTAGCGTGTCGCTAATTAAATATGTTTCATTAAACTTGTTTAAAAAAACAAAAAAAAAGAGAAGTTGAGAAGAATGAACACATTGAAGTACAACACCCCTAGGCTCTGAAAAGGCTTCCACAGATGAGTTGTTAAAAGTAATGTGGGCAGCAGGAGTGTCAAAAGCATCTAATGTTTTCTGCACAGCACCAAGCTTAAACAAAATGAGTGTGCTAAAGGTAGCAGGTAAAGTTAACATGTATCTGTCTGCTTAGAATATTCATGCCAGGAATCAAAGCACTTCAGCTACTTTTCCTCTAGCTGCTCCCCTGGCTGGCTTTTTGCCACATGCATTATTTTCTTAGAAGATTCCTTTGCAGAGATGTGCAGAGATACCTCACGCATAAACGAGCAGAGAGTGATTGCCTGCTTGGGCTCCCTTTGCCTGGTGGGTGCCAAGGAACTGCTGCTCTCTCCAAAGCCCAAACAAAACACAAAACACAAAACCCAAAACCCAAGGCCCAGCACAACTTCCTACATGCCCCTGGATCTGCAGTGCTGCCCTATGCCCTGGCAGTCCCCAAAGCTGTGTCCTGGCACTTTTGGGCACTCTCCTGCCCATGCAGTGCTCCCTGCATCTCCCTGTGATGCCAGGATGTCTTTTTGTTTTTTCTTTTATCCCCCTCTCACACACTCTTTTATAGTTTGATGTATTCTCAGTGCTTTTAGCCCCACACTTGTCACTCCCCAAGGCTGAGAACTCAGCTCAGCCCCACGGCACCGTTAAACCAGGAGAGCAAACATCCTGGGAGCCCCAGACACCAAGGGCCTCTCCAGAACACATTTGGGAACCTCAGCCAGGCCCAGCCAGGGGGAAGGTTCCTCACAACGAGGGCTTCACTCCAGCCTCTCCCTGGGGGATCTCTGATAAATATGTTAATTTTGTAAGGCCTAGAATTGTGTGTATTTCAGTGTGAGGTGTGCATGCATTTTTGGGGCATTCCACCTGCACCAAGTGCTGCACCCAAGGATCCTGAAATAAATACTGAGATAAAAACCCCTTTTCCTCATAAACTGCGTTTTGGTTTTGATTTTAAGATCAGGGAAAGGCAACACCTGCAGCCTCTGAGTGCAGGAAACGTGGCCAAGGAGCAGCTCAGGCTCAGCCTGTGCCATGGGCACACATGTGGGCTCAGGGCACAGTCCTGCAAGGGTGTTCTACCTCCACAGTTCTGACTCTGTGCTGCCTCAAGTTTCCCAAGTGATTCTGCTGAGCTTTGCCATGTGGGGCTAAGCCCAGTGCTGCCTTCCCCAGCCCAGCCGTGCTGCCAGGGAAAAGGGAAATTGGCTCTTCTGAAATTGAGCTAGCACTGAGCTAAAGCTCTGCTGCCAACCCCACCAGAACAGCCTGTGAGCAGCTCAGGTCACACACATGGGAAACTCCTGAGGAAAAGCTGTTCTGGGGGTGTCTGATGGCAGGCATGGGGTGGAAGGGAACATATCCCAGGTAGGGAACACACCCCAGGGTGGTGAGGGACAGCTACAGAAAGGCTCTTGTCACCCTTGGGAGGTTGGGAAAACCAACCTGTGACTGGCACAGAATCACATCAGGCTGGAACACCAGGAGCTATGACACGAACTCAGGGTATCAGAGACTCACAGGAACATTACAGCAATCTGTGGATCTCACACATAAAATGAAAAGATTTTTCAGGAGAAGTCACCAGTTTATGCAAAACAAAAGGGTAGGGAATGAGAAATTTCTTCTGAAGGAACATTTATTATTCATTTACCAGGACTGCTCACAGACAGATTTGATGATGGTGGACACAGAGGGAAAGACCTGGGTGGCTGATGAAGTGAAATTGTACTAGCTATAAAAGTGTGCTTGTTAAGAGTAATGACAGCTTCAAGAAAACAGAAATAAAAGATAAGTTTTAATAAAAGGTGTAGGGCATGAAGTGAATCTGCTGCAAAGGATTTCAAAAAGGCAGTTTTAACAGCCTCAGCACATGTGAAGAAGGAACTTGCAAGGATACTGTACATGATAATGTGTACCAGAGAGTAAGCAATGATAAACAGAAGAAAGATCAAGAGTGTGCAGAACAGACAGAGTGAGGAATGGCACAGAACAAAAGGTTTAGAGATAAACTCTTATGGAGCAGATGCAGAACACAAAGTGCAAGAATGACACTCAGCTCCTCCGTCACAGCTGCACTGGCAGATGGAAAAATACAAATAAGATATAAAACAATGCTCCAAGATCCATAAGGTGTCTGTTCCATGGTTACAATGGTCCTAAATGCACTGGTTTACTTTTCAAAAAGAATCAGTATTTAATCTCTAAGTATTTAAATACAATATGTTCCCTGAACAAACAAGTGCTTCTCACACATGAATTTACTCTGTTCAGCCATTTACTTCTGACTTGCCCTGGAGGATTTGGACAGCAGGAGGATCCAAGAGAAAAACCATGTGATAAAAGTTACAGATGATCACACAAACAAGGGATGGCCTGGGCTTTATCTGTAGCAAACTGATCTCTATGTACAGCAGTTGGCTGAGACAAAAAAACCAAGAAAATTGAATTCAATTTTAGGCACATTTAACAACATATGGAGTGTTTTCATTCAACTGGAAGATTAAATTTTTATTATTATTTCATCAAACTTTAACTATCATCTGGAAGAAGTTTTTCATCATTTCCTTAGGATATTTAATTCTTTTACAGTAAAATATTAATGTTCAATCATGTATATTTTCCTTCTGTTCCTCATTCTCTTCAGTTTGTGTCCATTTAAATGTTAAAATAACAAAATTAAGTAATTTCTTCCTCAGCGTTCAAAGACCATTTCCATGATGAAATAAAATTTATTTACTACTGCATTTTTATTATACATGAACAGACTGAAATAGAAACCTTTCTCAAAGACCTTATAATTTATTGCAAGCAGAGAAAAAAAAAGGCAATTTGATAATGGAGAGCAGTTTAAGTAACACTGTTTGGGCTATTGATCAGGGGAAGGTAAAAGACTGCTTAAGACTTGCTGCAAAATCCTGAAGTCAATTGAGTGTCTTTACTGATTTCTGTGGACCTGATTTTCTAGGCAGGATTTCTGGCAGAACTTAATGAAAACAGAGAAGTCACTCAGTAGACAAGAGAGAGAGATCGTTCCAGATATGAACTAATTATCTCAGAGACAGTCAAGATAAGGAAATAAAGGTCATATTAGGAAGTGGGATGAGTACATCAAGTGAAATAGCACAACAAAAGGATGTAAGAACCAGAAGACAATTGTCAGTGAACAGCAGAGAGGAATCTGTGGAAGGAGCAGGAACAAAAGGACTGAACTGGAGGTAAGACAATGTCTGCACCTCTGCAGGGGCAGCAAAGGAGGAGAGTGGAGGAGCATAATTAATACAGAGATTCCAGGGTAAGATAAGAACAGAGCAGAGCAAAGGAAAACAAGGCACTCTAAATGTCAATGTTAACATAATATTTACCAGACAGACAGTGAGGAGTGACTGGATCAGCACTGCAGAGATAAAGGTGGAGGAAGCAGATGATAGGATTGGCTGTGAAGATGGCAGCACTCAGATAGTGACAAAATTGCAAGCATGAGTTCAAAGTGATCGTTCCAGAAGCTGCATGAGAGGCCAGGAAGAGAGATGGTTATTTAGGGTTTGTCTGAGTATTGACTGTGTCAGTCATGCATGTCAGACGAGTCAGGGGAGGACCAGAGGCAGAATAATTTCACTGTAAACACCAGGAATTATTTGCCTCTCATTACCATCCTAGCACAAGGCCCCCCACAACCCAACTGTGAGGGTTTACCAATTAAGAGCTGAACTGTCTGCTTAAGAAACTGAAGAAATGGTTTCTTAGGTTATTTTTGGGTTCTATTTGGCTGTGCTAGAGACAGCCTTAACACCAAGAGGTGTATTAACTCACATAATCATAGTGATATAACTGCCCAGCAGTCAATCTGAACTAATATGTTGCTGTTTTTGTGTAATTATAGATGGACACTGGGGGAAACTCTCTCAGCCACTGATACAAACAGCTAAAATCAAACAAAGCCACTAACAGTGTCACCTAGAATGTGCCAGTGAACATTTGGATAGAAAATCAGTACCTGAAGCTTTGAGCCATCTAAACCATGGAGATGTTGTCACATACTCACCCTGAAACCACGCACATGAGGACACAGACACTTCACCCATCTGACTACATTAATGTTCCCCTAATGTAAATGTTAAAACAATAAAATTATTTGAATGCTGCCTCTGCTCAGTATCACATATTTTATAACTTCATTACAGTTTGGAGCTAAAATCTCTCTCTCTCCTCAGTGCTATATATATTAAACCAAAAAAACCCCAACATGTTATTTGTTTTCAATCCCTGCTAGTAAAGATAATATTATTGCACTTATTATAATGAAGTTAAGTGCTTCAAAAAGTCCTTCATGTGGCAGCATCGTCCGTGTCCTAAGCTGAAGTGTCCATATCTAGCACTTCAAAAAGCATTCTCCTTGCTATGGATAACCACTGAAACACACCCTGGGCTAAAGACCCCTTCTCATTTCCTGGGAGCTGAGCGTGCTGCTTAGTGAAAAACTGTTCACCACCCATCTAAACTCACAAAAACATATCTAATGTTTGAGTACAAAGGAAAATGACAACTGCGCTAACATGATTTCAGTGCATCTAGTGTTCATAAAGAAATGACAATTTCAAGCTGTCACGCTGCTGAAGAATTCTAAAATTGCTGTTGATGCACCATGCAACCAGAGAACAGGTGCTAGAAATGATTGGAGAGCAGTTCATATTAAATAGAGACCTTTGGAAAAGAAAGGCACATTCTGCCAGGGAAATTTGGAGAGGTTCAGCTGATAACACATATTTATGAATACTGGCAAGCAATGGCAAAAGAACAGGAGGTAGAAAGAAAAAAAAATAAATTCTTGGATGAACACAGTGATAGTGCAGCAGAAGAGCAGACTCGTTCTCCACAGAGACATTATTGCCATACACTGTGCAGGACAGTCAAACCTTTAATAATAACAATGACACAGCACGGAAAAGGCTTCCCTCTCGAAAAGAAAAATCAGTGGCTGTGGCTAATGAAAATCCTATTTTCTTAACATTATTGGTATCTGAAGGACAGTCTAGGTGCTTTGGGACACCCCATGGCCATTATCTCACAGAAGGTTAAATGGAGTTACCAACTCTTCAGCAACTTCTCTCTTTTTACTAAACTCAACAGCTGAATGGATTCAGCTACAGATCCAAAACAAAGATAGCCAAAGGTGTGCAGAAAGCTGTTTCAGGCAGCGTGTAAAACAGTGGGGAGCATTTGGCAGGTTTTAATCTGGAACTAAGACAGTCCCTTCCAAAGAACTCAGAGAGTTCAATGCTCCTTTTGTACCTCTCGGTCTCTGGAGCTTCTGCTGATTGTTTGCCCAGGCTGCCTTTCCCAGAGCTACTGCAGTACTGGGGCTGGGGGTGCAGAGGGATTTGTGGGGGAGGAAGAGAGAAAAGGAAATAAAAATCGAGTAAGCTCATTGAGCTGTTGGAGGTGGACCTTAAACTGGACTGAAACTCTTCTCCATCCTGTTCCCTCCTCCTGCAAAACACCTGCGAGATGCTCAGCAACCTGGAGCGTTCATCCTGTGCCCGCTGACCTCCCTGGAAATTGTTCAGGGCTCTCAAACACAGCACATGTGGTTTGGGGACCACATTTGTGCCACTTTGATGTATGGGTTTGCATTAGTGGAACAGGACAGAAACACAGCTGCAAGGAAAAACAAAGATCCTTTCCCCACTCTCCCCCTCCTCCTGATTCAGCCCTGAAGCCTCTCAGACTCTTGGGCTGCAGGAGCCAGCACGGGAGCAGGTGCCACAGGTAGTGCCCAGTCACTGATTTTTATGGACACAGGGATCTGCAAAAGGCAAACCCCAGCTCAGCAAACACCCATCACACACAGCCAGAGCCAGACAGTGCTCTACAGCTCATGGATGGTTATAAATTCCACCTTGAATGCTGGGCAGCTGCAATATTTTACTCCTGTAGTTATCCTAGACTGGACATAGCTGTAAAAAACCCTCCTTTCTGAAATCCCCTGACCATGTTTGCCTTTGTTACCGTTTGTTTTAGCTAATTCCAGGTTTTGACTATTGCATAAACAAGCAATTTTCTAATACAAAATTGCTCACCTTTATTTCAGTGAACGACTCCTTGATTCTGTACTGTGTGATGGAAGAAGGAAGGGAATGATCAGATACTGTGGCAGTGGAAATGCTGATAAGATCTTATCAATTTGGTATTTCAGTCAAAGCCTTTAAATAAACCTAAATTTGCATAACTTCTATTCTTCTATCCTTTTGTAAATGCAAATAAAACATCAACATTGGGGAAACAGAAGCAGGTTGACAAATAAACCCTTGGGAAAGCCAGGTACTGCCAGCTTCTTTTCTGTGCCTGAATATTCCCCTTTTCTAAGAGCCACAGTGGATAGCATTTTTCCAAGCCTAAGACACACAGGTTTGAATTCAGGAATAGCTGAGGAGAATCTAAAGAAGCTTCCGGTGAGATCTAGTTCAAAAAATGTGTTTTCAGAGCTTAACTCATGTAAAGTTCCTGTAAACTCGAAGCTTCTGGGTTTGAACCCATCCTCAATAAGAACAAATCCATCAGGTATCCCTTACAATCTTTGAAATTCAGTTCTAGGTTAGCAGAAAAGAAGATGTGGTTGAGGCTTTAGGAGGGTAGAGAATAAAACCCCCAAGATCACACATAAAGTGCCTGACAAGAACTTTACCAGTGACTTGTAGCTGATGTGACAGACAGGGGTGATGAAAATCTTGAATCCAACAGCAAAATTCTGGTTTTGTTCTGCAGAAAAGGCTTCTGTTAATGCCTGGACTGTCAGGCCATGCTCTGGTGAATTGAGAAGCACATTTCTCCTGGCACCCAATGATCTGCACTGGACACCACAAACAATTGCAACCCAGCAAAGGCAGGAAAACAAGGCTCTGGCAAGATCACTGAACACATCAGTGGGATAGAGACAAAGCAGAGCCTGAAGTGGCAAACACCACGGGGGAGCACAGTGACCTTAGCAGGATCACACACACAGCCCCAGGGACAGAGGCTCTCTGCTAATTACACGGGGATTGTGCTAATGTGCCGAGAGAGAACCCAATCACTCTGCTGGGCCTGCTTCTCAAATCTTTCAAAGGTCAAAATGAAACTGGAAGTAATCTAAAATGTCCTGCTCTTGCCCCTCTGTCCCCAGTGACATTTTGGAGGCACGTGCTGGACCAAGCAGCTTCACACAGAACGTACTTGGCCATGTCTCCACAGAAGGAGTACATGGAAAAGCATTTAACACTGACCTATTTGTGCTCCCATTTTAATCAGCTGGAGATCACAGGCTGGCCAGAAAGGGATGAATCTAAAAGTCCTACCTGTGAACACTGATGTTACAAAATTGAAACGTGAGTAAGCAATACCAGCAACTTTGGTGGTGTCCTGCAAACAGCTCCATCCTCCCCAGAGGGTGAAGGGTTTGGTTCTCAGGTTGCCCAGAGGGTTAGAAGAGGTGCAGTGAGCACAGGGTGTGAGCCACAGGGCACAGGACAAGTTCTGCCCTCAAACGGAGTCAGAGGTGCACTCTGGTGTCTCAGGGTATCTGGTACCCTTTGATACAACTGCTTTCAGGTTTTTAAGATAAATCCTGACTTGAGTAGTAAAGGCTTGTTTGCTTAAGTATGAATTTTTCTTTTCAAGTAAGGCTTTAAACTTTCTTTGCCACAAGCTTCCCCTCACTCTCTTTACACTTTTTGTGTGGTACAGCACACAGGTTTCGTTTCCTGCTGAATTCACACTTTTTGTTTGCTTATATATTTCAAGATCTCAATCAATCATGTTGTCAAAACAGTCTTTTTGTATCATCTACCTACCACCACTTGTCATTAGAGATGTTTAAAGCTCCAGTGCTGTAGAGAGTCTGATTTACGCTCTGACATCTCCCACACTGAGCTTATTATAGTCATGTATAAACTGCCCTTTCACAAGCTTTAATTAGGAAATAACAAATGGTTCAGGAGCATGCTGTTAGGCAGTTTATTCTTTCTAAATTCAGTATTTCCACTGTACTCTGCTGATCACAATGTCGTGCTATGCAACAATCATGTTGATTTCTAAATTTTTACTTTAACATTTAAATCTCTTTGTGACCTTTTCCCTTCTCCTCCATGTCCTCCTCCTCAAACACATTTTACAGTTTTCTGAATTGTTCTAGATGCAATATTTCTGAGCTGAAACAGGAATAAGCTAAAAATAAGCACTGCACCATCAGAAAACATTTATTTTATTAAAGGCCCACTGGAGAGGTGGCTTTCTTGGTAACACACCATACTCCCTGCATTCTAATACACCACTATAGCCTTGCAATTTCACTAGGACTTTAATAAAAACTGAGATGAATTATATTGTTCAGTGGCTTGGAGTCACAAATTCCAGAAAGGGTTATATAGTTCAATTAACCAGTCACCACATTGCCAGGGCTTGTTTTATACAGTAAAATTAACGCTGGGGAAATGCATCTGCAGCAGTTGCTGCAGACCACGGTGTTATATCAAACACAGTCTGGAGAGATAATCACACAGAGCCCAAAATAAAAGGGGAAGGAAGTCCTCGAGGTTGAACATGAAAGCAATATGTCAGATGTGTATCTAGGCATCTCTTGCTTGCAAAACTGTGTTTTCCATGTCTATAAGTGCAATAGTTTATTTAGAGAGGATGCTGATTTGAACCTCCTGCAGTACCTGTTTATTTCCCAGAAGGATGTGTTTTAGCATTTATGAGGCAAAGTCCCAGCTGAGTCCACCTGCAATCAGTCACTGCTGCTTTGCAGCAGGGTAAAGACTTCTGAACAGATTCATCACCACAACTGCCTAAAGATTATTCTATTCCAAAGTCATGTTTTCCCTGCACAGCACCAATGGCAGCAACAAAACATCTGAAAGGGCTCAAGATGTTTCTCTGCCTTGCTTGGCAGGTGTTTCCCACCTGAGAGCTGCTCATTGCTCAGGTACTTGGTGCCCTTCCCCTTCAGCACCAGCTCGGGTTACTTCAGGCCACTGTTCCAGTTTTGGTGCCAGATTTGGTCCAAATGCCTCTTCCTTAGTGTTTCACAGCCTCCAGTTACTGTCTGCTGTGTAAGGAGCTTCAGTGCCCAACTGCACGGGCTGGCTGGGCTCTCCAGCTGGCACGGGCTCTCCAAAGGCACTCTCTGCCACAGGCACTTTTGGAAAGGGATGCTGGAGAAAGCATCAGCAGTTGTGATATTTTGAGCTTGGAATCGGCAAAGACCTAAGAATCAGCAGGCACACACTCATGGAGACCTCAGCAGCAAGAAGCACAAATGGAAACCAGGAATATTTAGGTTTTTGGAGAGATATTCACACCAGGGTCACAAGCAAGGCACTGCACACTGATAACTCATCCCTGGAAGGGCTCCAGGCCAGGCTGCACGAGGCTCTGAGCAACCTGTTCCAGGGGAAGGTGTCCCTGCCCATGGCAGGGGGTTGGAATGGGATGAGTCCCCCAGGGTGAATTATCCTATAGCAAAACAAGGTCTCTTTCAGGTCCCTTCCAACCCAAACAATTCCATGATTGGCTTTACTTGCTGAGATAAGCACACAAACAGCACTTGCTTTGTCAATGCCTGGCAGTGTGGAATATTCCCCTGCTTGGGAATGGATCTGTTTTCCTCCAGGAAAACAAGTCCTGGGGGCTGCTCAGGAAGCCTGTCTCTGTAACAGGCATTTGGAGAGGGTTTTTTCCTGAGATTTTCATAGAATAAAAATACATATATACAGAAATACTTCATTAAACCCAGCACACAGCGCTTGATAATGCACAAATATGGATTTATTTGACACATGAAGATAGATGCATCATTATAAAAGGGGCGCACTGGAGTGCACTGGTGATCAAACTAAGCCCAACCTGTTGAAAATTGTATTTCCACTTTATTAGCTCCAATCATTCATCAACTTGCAGAGGAACTCTTGCTCAAACAACATCTTTCTCAAAGGGTTCTTTGGGGAACAGAATATATAGCTTGTTTTAAAAACTGGTATATTTTGTTTTAATAAAATGTTTGGCTTTGAGTACACAGACTGATACACTCTGTCAAAATGTGTTAGATCCCTAGATAACTGCATAACACCAGAGTATTATTTGACACGTTTTTGAAGTCTATTTTTGCTTATTTTTATCTATTATTTTATTTATGTTTGGCGGTAGGCTTTATTTTTATTTATTCGCATTTGTTCCTTTCAAAGTTTCATCCTGGCATTTCATCTGTAAGTTCTGTGTACTTTTGGCATGCTCAGAGGGAGACTGCTGGGACTGGGATCAGCAAAATTTGTCCTAGCTCATGCACGCCATAGGATGTGGATCTAAAATGGAATTAGGCTGAGACAGGGCCATATTCACCTCTGTGCTCAGTGACTTCTGAAGCAGAAGAATTTTGCACTTTCCAGGAATGTGTTTACATTGCAGATATGAAGAACTAATATCCAATTCTTCTAGATCTGACTCAAACTCTCACTTACTTATAAGGTCTGTTATAAATCCTGCCCTGCCTACACCATTTTGTGATACAATGTGCTGTTCTCCTTCTACATAAAATAAATGTGAGTGAATACCTCAAGGGTGAATTATCCTGTATCAAAACAAGAAAGCGAATTATTTGTGTCTAAAGTTCCAAGAAACAAAAATGACAGAATTTTAAAATTCCAATAAATAACTGATTAGTTACCACTGTTTATAATCTCTCAGCTCTGCTGCATGTTTTGCCAGATTGAGTTTCCCAAGGCAAAAATATAGTTTATAAATAATTTCCTGAATGCACAGGAACACCTCTACAGAACTTGCAGGCAATAAACAATCTCACAGAAGTTTGAGACATCCATCCTTTTTACCACAGGAGTTTTTGTGCTCTGCCTGTTTTTGCAGACAGACTCAGAACGTGACCATTTCCTGAGGATTTGCTTACTCCTCCTTACAGCACTTATGCTTTTTTAGCAGGGAGATTTATTACAGCAGCAACAAAATACCTTTCAAAGTCCAACAGGCAAAATTTGGTATTGTTTGGAAGGACCCATCTGAATCGATTTAAACAGCCACAATCCTGAATGTTGAGACTATTATATGAAATCCAAGGCAAACATAACAACCTCAGAGGGGACTCTGAGCCTTCAGATACACCTCAGCGAGGTACACAATGTAACCCAAACAGTATCACTTGTAAACTATTTTCTGCAAGGTTATTCCAGTAATTGCCATTGAGAAATCCCAGCTTTTAATGTGTAAAGGAGCAGAAGAATTGAAGAGAAGTTTCCCTTCTATTCCATTCTCATACCCATCTGCTTCTTCCCATCCAGAACCCATTTGCAGTCCCTCAGAATCCCTTTGTCACAGGTGAACAATGCTGGTGTCTCTGCCGTGTATTACAGGAGCAGCACATCTTCCCTTGAATGGCTGCAGAGCTGAACAGGTTTAAATTAAGTTTCTCTGTGTTGTGAAGGTGCCTGGATTGCACTCACATCAGCTGCACCTCCGCTCCTCCCCGAGGCACCACAAAGGCTCTGGGTACCACAGCTGGCACGGATGGAATGCCTGCACAGAGCACTTCAGGTGTTTGTACTGATACCCACTACAGGAGATGCAGAGTTTAGTGTGAGATTCATCTGAAAAAGGAGCTTTTCAAACACTGTCTGCCTTTCAGTGCATGTGGAGAACAGATGCACAAAGCCATTCCCTCTGCGGGTGCTTTTAATGCTATCAAAAATTCCTTCCAGGAATTCAATTTTCTGAAAGGCAGTAAGAGCACGGAGAGGCCTAAAATCTGAGATAGCACAAGAGCACCAAAAAATATGGCGAAGTCTCTGAAAACACAGAAAATTTAATGGATTCAAATAAAGAGGGGGAAAGAAGCAGGAATATTATTGAGCTGTGCCCTCTGTTTTCTGCTCCCATTTTCCCGCTGTGCTCTGCAGTCTCAAGCAGGAGGGTGTGTAGTCCTAATTAGAGTTGGAAGCCTTTGTGGGGAGGAAGAGCTGAGCCAAGTGACGCCACAAAGCTTCAGATCTGAAAGGCTAAATGCCCCCATAAAGTCCCAGCCAGAGATGTGTGCTCTGGCTCTGCTGAGGGATGGCAGCTCACGGGCTGTGAGCGAGGAGCAGCCATGGAGCAGTGACAAGAAGCTCAAGTTAACAAGACCTGCTGGGAGGAATTTGCTGCAAACAAAAAGTTAGGCGGGTCTGGCTTTCTGGTTCCAGTGTGCTCTGTGTTGACTTTATGAGCTTTTCACAAGAAAAAAGCACAGAAACCTGGGTGGCTGTGTAAGGAAGTCATAAAGAAGCTAAATAGCAGCAGAAAGGCTGATGCCTGCAAGGACCAGGGGTGAAGTCCCACATGACTGACAAGCAAGCAGTGGGAATCAGAGGAAGGCACTGCAATGTCAGGATGCTGAAAACGGGATGGATTACAGAGCCCATTGGTTTTGATAAGCAGCCCCTGTGAAATAAAGCTCTGATACCTTACTGGATAAAGCACTGGCTGCTCTTCAGTTGAACAAACAGGTCAAACACATCCAGGCAAATATCTGTTCTGCAGCATTAAAGAGGGAGCCTCTCCTCTCTGTCAGTTTGGGTTTGGATCCACTCTCACTCCTGCTGCACTGGTGGGGATGGAAACAGCACAGCTCCAGGCTGGAAGGGCCATGAGTGATGTGTGAGCACCTCCTCCCAAAGTGGATTATTGACAGGAGCCATTCCTGATGGGTATTTACACCCTGAACAAGGAGCACAGTCCTGACATCGTTAATTAGGCAAATACTCCAGCTCATTAAATAATACAAACCCAGAGAAGGGCTCACCACTTCTGTGAGTTAGGACTTGCAAACTATTTATCCTGCCAAAATGGCACATTTCTGAAGCTTTTACACCTAACTGAACTCTGCTGTTTTTCAAGGGGTTTCTGTGATACTCCAGCTGCAGTAGGTAAGATTTATAAAAGCACACAATATTTTATGTCATACCTTTCATCCTGAGATATTTCAAAATCTTAAATTAAATTATAATTTGGGCAAAAATAATTTATTACAGCTCTGCAGTGCAGCCCTGTCCTACAGTGGGATGAACTAACCATTATTTCAAAGACCACAGCACACCAGGTTTGCAGAAAAAAAGAAAAATCCTGAAGTGACTGTTAACCTGAATGCAGATTAATATCAACAGCAAATCACTTGGGTATTTCTTTCAGGATTGACTAAGGAAGTCTGAAATAATTTCTCACAGGCTGCTAAATGCCAGTTAGCAGGGGGCCTTTTGCTTATTTGTTTGTCTTCTATATGAAGAAAGACTTTTGCCTACCTGAGCTAGACCCAGAACTGTCAGCTGCTCCCCAGCTCCTGCATAAACCACCGAGGTGTCCAGATCCTGAGAAGTATTTGAAATTAATATTTGAAACCATCTGGTCAAGAAAAATATACTGAAGCTTGAAAAAAAGACAACTGGCAGGAGACAGAGGCATAATTAATTCAATTTTAACATCCACACAGAGGCAATGCTAAGGCAGGACCAGGGGAACCAAGAATTTAATTTGTCTGCTCCAAACTTTCTGCCACTCTGGAAGAATAACTGCGATGCTGCTGCCTGAAAATGCTTTCAGCAAAAGCCCTAACGTTCCAAATGGGCCTGCAAATCTCATTCCTGTATGGTTTTTAAGTTGTTTAGTTCTGAATCAGCAGTCTAAAAGTGTGTTTAAACACTGCAGGTAACCATTTCCCATGGAACAAATAGGGAGGAAATCAGGTTATAGCGAGGGCACCCAGCAGGACTCTCCCACTGTCTGCTCAGTGTCAATGTAAACTGATTCCTTTAAGAAAGACACTCGGGGAGAAGGGAACAGATTGTGGGAAACATGTTCTGCATGCAAGAAAGAGCCAGGAGATGGAATGCTGGATACCATGAGATAATTATGCACAGGGAAGAAAAGAAGAATCAGACAGGGTAGCAGCAGAATAACAATATTTCAGGAGATGGGAGCTGTACAAACCAGGCTGACTTGCAGCAGCACGAGGCTGATAATAGATGAGCATCCTCTCTCACTCTGTGCTCACTTACTAATTCATGGAAAATAACTGCCACGCTGCAAGTTTCTGATGGTTTATCATTGTTCAGGTCACTAAAACTACTGGTTTTGCCAACCACTGAGTTATGAACTGAACAAGAAACATACTACAGAGAACTGTACATGTTTATGCAGTAAATAAAAAAAAAATTACTTTCAGACCTACTAAAAAAATGGATTATGACAGCTGAAAAATTGAGGAAAGGTTGCTGTAATAAGCACAATAAAACCTACCTAGAAAGACACTAAGTAGGCACAAATCTGAGCTGTGGGCAGCCCAAAACCTCTCTGCATGTGACCTTCACTCCTGGGGGGCTGTAAGGAGCAAAATCTCCTTGGGTACAACCTCATAACACAGCACCTCACACACCACAAAAATCTGAGAGCACTCAGAGGAGAATGGGATGGAAATGGGGCTCACTGACACAGTATCAAGAGATTTAAACAGGGTTCAACTAGTTCTACCAAGGGTCTAGCAGAATATAACACATCTAGGCTATCAAAAGTGTTGGATTACTTCACTGATTAATGTAAGATAATGATAGTTAGGATAGAAATTGGTTTTTTGTAATATGGAGTCCCCAAAGGGGTTACAAAATTGAGGCACAGCCAACAGAAATGACCCATCAGAAAAGAAATTTAGTTCTTCTTTTTTTTCAAATCCACTTGATTTTTGTGTAATATAAAATTTCAACTCTTAATGAATTTTTTTTTAGTAGAGATAATGTAACTAGTGAAGAGACCCTGAAAATATCTTTTGGGGAAAAAGTTGTCAAAATGGATCAGGGAAACAAAAGTCACTGGCAAACAAAAAAGGCATTTATCCATCTATCTATCTATCTATCTATCTATCTATCTATCTATCTATCTATCTATCTATCTATCTATCTATCTATCTATCTATCTATCTATCTATCTATCTATCTATCTATCTATCTATCTATCTATCTATCTATCTATCTATCTATCTATCTATCTATCTATCTATCTATCTATCTATCTATCTATCTATCTATCTATCTATCTATCTATCTATCTATCTATCTATCTATCTATCTATCTATCTATCTATCATCTATCTATCTGTGTATGAGAGAGAACTGACCCAGGCCAGTTGAGGACTCAGTATCCCTTTTCCTTTCCTGAATATGTACAAGAGAAAAGAAAAAAAAAAATTAAACTGACTCATTCTTGAAACAAACATAAGGCTTCCATGAGCAGTAAAAATCTAGTCAAAGAAGTTCTTGAGCCTTAAAACAGATGACCTCTTCCTGTTTTGAATGATCAGTAAGCCTATGGCAAGGTCTGAGCTTTTGTTTGTCTTCTGAATCTGCTGCTTCCATTCTAAAACCTTTATAAAAACAGAGCAACAGCACAAAGCCAAGCAGTGGTTTCAGCACTCTCTACAGCATGTAGCTTATCAAGAAAATAAACCCTGATTTTAGACTATGACAGAGGAACAGCCATGATTTTCCTTGTTTAAGCTTTTGCTTTAGGATGAAGGAAAAGGAACATGGCCCAAGTCATCACCAGACAAGATCCTGAGATTCTTCCCCCCAGTTCACAAATTCAAATCCTCTCCAGAGCATGAAGGCAAGGTAAAACAAAACCAAAAGAGAGCACTGTGGAGGGTCAGCAAGGAATGGCAGCTGCACAAACACCACTTTACCTGCAGGTCCCTGTTACCTCCCCCAAAAAACAGAGACATTTGGTGCTGTGACTACAGAGTGTGAGAGGGGAGGGTGACTGCAGCAGGAGCAAGGAGCCTTCGTGGAATACAAACTATGGAATACAAATGACAGATTTCAGAAATGGAAAGGTCTCAGGACTAATGAAGTGAGAGCAAACAGGAACTCTCTGCATTGCTGAAAAAGTAGTCAACAAAATTAGGGAGCAAATGAAACACTTCAGAATGGTTGGTAATTACCACGGCTCACAAATGAGAAGTGTGATACTCAATCACAGAAAGCAGCAACACAAGAAGCCCAGATATTGTAATTGCAGGAAAAGATAATCATGTGTATAATAAAATAACAAAGAAAATTGTGGTAACCAGGAGATCAGAAAGGATTCTGCAAGATATAATACAAAAGAAGGAGTAATACAGAATAATTTCAGAGCCCAAAATGAGGAAGCTGGGGAGAAAGAATGGTAAGGGAGTGGGAGGGATTTTATAATATGCTGGCTAGAGTTGGGTTTTTTATTTTAAAGACCAAGCTAATTAGACACTGAATAGTCATCCAGAACAAAGGTTAAGCATCAGCTGTTAAGACAGAAGAGAGCACTCAAGGTGAACCTATCACAGATTTCCAAGTTGCAGTAAAAAATAAAAAGAAGATGATGGAAGATGGGCTTAAAATTTTAGGGATAGAAATAGTACATGAAGTGACAATTTCTCCTCTGGTTTTGTTATTGTTGGGAACAAGTGGCATGCATACAAATCATGAAGTATATTTTTTGATGCACTTTTAAAAAGAATGTATCACGGTGCAGTAGCTTACAGTTAATGGAAATATTCTAATTATTGAATGTATGTGAAAATAATATCGATGCAAGTCAGACGACTTTTATCTTGTAAAATGTAGTTGGTTTGCTTTTCTGCTTGTTATGACATGATTCCTGGAAATGTGATTGCAACCAAATATTCATGTTAATGCAGACCAGGACCTGCAAGCCTCAGCTCCAAAGCAGAGGGGGAAATGGATCCTACATGAAAAATAAATACTCAGGGTAGAGCCTCATTCCATACATCATAATCCTTTAGTCTGAAATCACTGTTCTTCCAAAACTGAGAAATTCAGCATCCTTTGTGCAGTTTTATCATAAGCCTGGGTGCCTTGAAGGACCTCAGTGGAAACTCAGTCCTGTACAAACACCAGAGACAAAACCCAGCTCAGACATTTCTCTGCTTCGTGTGATCACCCCAAAAACTCACCCCAGTCCCTGCTCGGGCTCTGGGCAGTGCCACTTTGCAAAGGGCATCTCTGCAAACACACTGCTCTGCTTTGGCCTCGTCCCTGCTCTCCAGAGCAGGGCTGCCTCACTGCTCCTTTGCATCCCTTCTGCTCAAATACAACAATTTATACTCCATGTATTCATTAGAAACATCTGCACTTCTAAAGCCCTATCAAGACTTTCAAAGTATCCCATTAAAATAAGTAAAAGCCTCATCAAGTTCATGGGGATTGTGTGTATGTTTTCAATTTTTTTTCAGCATTTTACCTGAGTGCAAAAGAAATCTGTGTCTAAATAATTCATTTTATCTGAACACATATTGGTCACTGAAATGCAACTTGTTTTTATTTTAAGAGCCTAAACATACTTCAGATGTTCTTGCTTTGATATGTTGCAAGCTGATACATTTCTGCTACAAGAATTATGGACTCTGTATTTCTCACTAAATGTATTTGGTTTTGTACCTTTTTCCCCTAGGAATATTTAATGAGATTTTTTTGTTTGTTTGTTTGTTTTTCTTGTTGTGTTGTGTTTGGGGTTTTTTTAAGTGACAGTTACATCTTAGAGTACCATTGAAAAATCCAGGCTAATGCAAACTGGGACAGTGGCTAATGCAAACTCCTGTTCAGAGGAGGGCCAGCCATGAGCTCAGCCCAGACTACCCAACACTTCACCCACCCATGTCATGAAAAAGCACTCAGGATGGAGGCTCTCCAACCTCTTTGAGCAGCCTGTTTCTATGTTTGACTGTTCCAGGAGCCAAAAAAAAAAGAAAAAGAAAAGTAATAAATGTCAAAAAAGGCTTTTCTTCCACCCAGCAAGAGCTGCTCTGCCCACTGTCTCTCATCCTCCCACTGCAGCACTGCTGGCACCCACAGGCACTGGCAGGATGCTCATGGCCCCCCTGTGCCTTCCCTGCCTTCTCCAGCCCAAAGGAGCCTGCAGCCCCCACTGACTTCACCTGGGGAAATCGATTTCATTTCTCCTGGGAGTCTGTAGGGATGGGGACCAAGCTGGGCACAGTGACATGGGCATGTCCCCTGATGTCCCAGTACAGGTGGAGGATCCCTGTCCTTGCCCAGGCTGTGCTGCTCTCCCTGTGCCCAGGCTGTGCTGCTCTCCCTGTGCCCAGGCCATGCTGGGGTCCCTGTGCCCAGGCCGTGCTGCTCTCCCTGTGCCCAGGCCATGCTG
>VZTN01011138.1:711441-833669 GCA_013400515.1 Erpornis zantholeuca
TGCTGGGGTCCCTGTGCCCAGGCTGTGCTGCTCTCCCTGTGCCCAGGCTGTGCTGGGTCCCTGTGCCCAAGCCATGCTGGGGTCCCTGTGCCCAGGCTGTGCTGCTCTCCCTGTGCCCAGGCCATGCTGCTCTCCCTGTGCCCAGGCTCTGCTAGGCTGTGCTGCTCTCCCTGTGCCCAGCTTGTCGCCCGCTGCTTTTTGGCAGAGCTGGTTTCCAGCAGAGCTGCTCCCAACCTGCATCCCTGCCAGGGGTTTGTCCCTCCTGGATCCCAGGCACTGGGGACTCCCAAGGTTCCTCCTGCCCATTCTCCCAGGCTGGCCAGGGCCCCGGAGAGCAGCACCGTGGTCAGCTCCCCCCAGGCACTCCTGCCGCCGAAATGCTGCTGAGAGGTGAATCTCGTTAGCTACAGGAGGTTGAACTCCCCGTTTGATAGCACAAATAAAATCGCTGCTATCTTAAATGGGTGATTCCACATACGGAATTTAATTTGAATGGATGGTGCCTAATTTCTCCTGCACGCATATAAAAAAATATGAGGATGGAGACTGTCGGGTACAAATCTACGCCAAAATGCTTCTCCTAAGATGAAAGGCAGATCCTGAGTCCAACAGCTCACTCCTCTGCTGAGGGCATTCCAGTTTAATCCAGAGTATTCACATGCACAGAACTGAAGTAACACTGGGGAGGAATCAGTCTCATGGTATCTGTAAGTGTGCAAACACTTTCTAAATGGGGTAAAAGCAAGTGAAAATATAAAGCTAAAAAGACAAGAGTTGATTATTTTCCTGTGTAAGCATTAGAAAACACATTTACTGTAAACCACAAAGCAAACACATCTGAGGTGTGATACTCCAAGTGCAGTATTTCTGGAACAACAAATTTGGTGAAACCTGGAAAATGACTAGATACATAAAATATCAAGCTGCAGTGTCAGTTAAGTGACAGGTAAATTAAAGCACAACAGAACAAGGACACTGATTTGGTTCAAAATTCTGTGTCTGCAGCAAGAATTACATAAATAAATTGGCAGGCAGGCACAGACATTTCATATAAAAGATGACAACAAAACCAGCAGAGAGTTATGAAATTGTGAGTTGTTATGACAATTCTTGGAGACATTTTTTGACCTTCTTCAAACTATTTATGTTGGGGAAAGCTCAGATACAAACACCAGAACACTGGCCATGCATAACTGAACTGTTTGGTTGGTGGTGGAACCTTTGGGTACTGCAGTCTGTGAGGACAAGGAGATGATTTCCAGCCTCATGACCCAGTTTGTGCCTCCACGGGTGGTGCCCGAGCTGCCAGGACAGCTCAGCTCTCTGACCTGCTGCTGCTCACTCTCCTCAGGGCTCACAAAGGCAGACAAGCAGGGTGCTGGTGCATCCAGCTTACTCTGGTGGCTCAAGGGTTGTTCCCAAGGAGCCTCTTTCCTGCAGACGTGGCCAGGAGAGGCAGTTCTGGCAGGAGCTCGTGTGTGCTGAGCAGAGGATGAGCCAACCTCCAGGCAGGGAACACAACACTGACTGTACACAGGAGGGAAGGGCCATGGCAGAAGAGTGGCACCGCATTGTTGCCTTTTCCCGGTCTTAAAATTAAAACCAAAACATATTTTGTGGGGGAAAGGGGTTTTTACCTCGGGATTTATTTCAGGATCCTTGGGGTACAGCACTTGGTCCAGGTGGAATGCCCTGAAATGCACACACTGCCCCCACACACCGAAATACACACAATTATTGGCCTTGCTAATTAGCACATCTATCAAAGATTGGGGATGTGGTTTAGCAGTGGCCTTGGCAGTGCTGGGCTAGTGGCTGGACTCGATCTCAGAAGGCTTTTCCAATGAAATGATTCCATGACTCTTGGATAAACAGCTAATTTTGAGGTTGTTAGCCAAGGGAAAAAACAACCCAAAGTGTGGGAGGGGGAAAAAAGAAGGAAAATGCATGTTGCTCCAGCATCTGCAAGACCAAAACTGCCACAAATGTAATAGTGCTGCTAAAAATGTCTGGAGAAACTTTCTATAGGAATGACCAGACACAAGGAAATGATCAAGTCAGGATGTTTAAAAATGTCCTGTCTGAAAATAGTTCCATCGTCAGCTGAGGCAGAATAATTCTGCATTTATTCCCAGTCCAAACTGAGTAAACTGAAAATGTCTTCATTAAAAGGGGCTTAACACACACAGTGTAATCTTATACTGTAATAAACCAGGAATTTACTCACGGTCAATTATCCCATATCAGCTGGGGGCAGGTGGAGGGGGGAGGATGGAATTCCCAGCTGAGTGCCAATAATTTCTTAAATAGCTGAAACTCATTTGCTTGTTATAGTCCAAACATCATTTAATTACCATAACAGTGCAGAACGTGTGGCAGCTCCTGACCAAAATCTCCAGTTTAATTCTCTGCAGTACAAATATGCCAGGTATAAACCAAGAGTGGGTTTGATTCTGAGAGCTGCAACTCCTGCCCAGGACCCTGATGATTTTAGAGAGCTTCTGTGAGCAACGACTTGAATAAAAGTATCAGGAATTTGATACCTTGAAGAAGCAAGCCTACTTTAAAAGGTAAATTCTGTGTGCCTTGCACAGGCAGAACTCTCCTAGACAAGTTTCAAACGAGTCCTGCTGTTACTGCATCACACTGCTCTATTCACAGCAAAGAAAAAAGAAACGCAAACATGAAAGATCTTTAGAAAGTGTACTTCCTTAGAGATATTTTTTCCTCTTTATATTTCCATTTCTTTCTCTATTTTCACTAAGCCTGTTTTTTTTTTTGTTGTTTTCTTCGCTGAGAGAAGTTTTAGCCTGATTGCTTCCAAGAATGCCAATAATCACATATCACTATCAGTATCTTACAGGAAGCTCTGCTGTACCTGAGTGCATTACCTTTCCCAACATTTTAGATCAGAATAGCATGAAACTGCTGTTGCTCATGTCACAGAGGTGAGCTCTCCTGTGAGGTTGTATGAAACAGCTAGTAAAAAAGTCACTATTATCTGAATCCAAATACACAAAATAATCCTAAGTGGTTGCCATTTTGCTGATAGTCTGTGAGACATGATTGTGTCATTTACTGAATTCAGGCACTAAATGACAACATGATCTGGAACTGTGTGAACAATTCTTTTCAGAGCCATATGTCTGCAAATTGTCTGAAAATTGCCAGCACAGTAGAGGGGGGGAGGAAACCCCAGCAAAACAACAACACTAAAAAAAAACATCCTCCCAAAACAAATAAGCAGTTGCTTTGAAAATCCAATTTGGAATAATACAACTGAAGTGATTTCCACTCTTCCCTCCAAATGCATACGTGTGAATGTGGATACGATTCAGAGAAATTGCCCATGTAGCTGCAGATAGAACCAATAAAAGTCACAGAAAGTGACATTTCTTTGTGTGCTGTACATCAGTGTTAATATGGGAGATCAAGATGACAGGACAAAAATGCAGTAAATACAGACACAGCAGCATCCGTGGAGAGACACAATCCTATAATCCCCCCAGAGGCTCCAGAATACAGACATTATTTACACCTATTTGTGATAGAAAATAGTTTGCTTTTTGCAAGCAGAGGGGATTTTTTTTTCCAGCATAGGCATTTACTCAAAGCTGAATAAAACTTACTTGACAATTATTTACTGGTCCCTTGTGAGAGCCAAATCAGACGTGGAACAAGCAGGGGTAACTTACATGAAAGATCATGATACAGTTTCACCTCGAGGCCTTGCACCTCAAAGTCATGGAGAAGGTGAGCTAACAACAATTCCTGCACGGGGCTTCACTCACTGCTGCTCCCCTTTGGTTAAATGAAAAGTTGCCACAAAACTTTAGCTTTGTGCTGGTTTTGTTTGAACCGATGTGAACAAAAATGCTGCTGCAAAGACAGGCTGATCTGACCTTTGACTGAGGTCAAATTCCAAGTGGGAGGCAGCTCAGCCCATCCCTGCCCACTCCTGGGTGCCTGCCTGGCTTCAGACCCTGCCAGGATAACCAAGGATCCGGACACAGGCTTCAGTCTTGGAATCTTGGCTGCATTTTCCAAGAACTTTACCTGGTCTAATAGCAGGAACAACCTCTTCTTAGGGATTCTGCTTTCCTGGGTGCCTCCCAGGTGCCTCCAGGCAGCAGTCAGAGCACACCCTATATCCCAATTTACCTCCTTCCCCTTCCCTGCACCCTGGGGAGCAGCTGGGCCCTTGGAGGGTGCTGTGTTCACCTGAAGAGTCATCTCAGCACTTTTCACGGCTACAACTGCCCCACTGAGGAGCTGGTGGAGCTGCAATTCGGGTTACAAGAGGTAGCACAATCCTCCCACCTCGTCTTAGCTACACATCATTTACAACTTCTCGGCAGAACACCAAATCAAAGCGAGATGTGTGAGTCTCTCAAGACTTTTGCAGCAGGCAGGGAGGCATCAGTGACACCAAGACATCTTTTACGTCCCATTCTTTCTGCCAGGTGGGTCTGTACTGCTGTGGTTCTGGTTCTGGTTCTGGAGCAGCGATTCTAAAGAGGGTTCGAGGGTAGGGAGCAGCCACAGTCACCTACGCATTTGGCTTGTGACTTGTCACTTCAGCCTGCTCGAGCACACAGAGGGGACACAGAAACAGAGCTGCCTGCTGCTGAGGAACAAGGTCTGTGGGGTCCAGGAACCTCCCCTGGTGTTTCCCTGAGGTGAGAAAACTACGGGGCTTTGCTTCCACCATCCCCTGGAACCCTTGGCTGAGTGATGTCTTCGTGGGCTACACCCAGCGCAGTGAACAACAGCTCTGTCACCTCTCAGGGCACAGCAGCTCTGTCACCTCTCAGGGTACAGGAGTTCTGTCACCTCTCAGGGTACAGCAGCTCTGTCACCTCTCAGGACACAGCACTTCTGTCACTTCTCAGGGTACAGCAGCACCCTCACCACTCTGCATTACTCCCATCACGGACTGAGACCCCAAAGGTTCTTCAGCTCTCAGGTCCCAGCCAACAACAGCAGCACCAATGGTGCAGCAGCAGCAGTGGTGCAGCAGCAGCAATGGTGCAGCAGCAATGGAGCAGCAGCAGCAGTGGTGCAGCAGCAGCAATGGAGCAGCAGCAGCAGCAATGGAGCAGCAGCAGTGGTGCAGCAGCAGCAGTGGTGCAGCAGCAATGGAGCAGCAGCAGCAATGGTGCAGCAGCAGCAATGGTGCAGCAGCAGCAATGGAGCAGCAGCAGCAGTGGTGCAGCAGCAGCAGTGGTGCAGCAGCAGTGGAGCAGCAGCTGCCTGAAGGACCTCAAGCTCCAGTTCTTCAGTTGAAAGCCATTGAGAGCAGGAGCTGCCTCTGCATGCTCTCAGTGCGTGCCAGTCCCACTTTCGAGTGAGATCCATGGTATCAACTGTTCTTTGGGACAAAGAGTAGCAGTCTTTCATCCTGATCTCAAAGCTCTCCCACAGCGTGGGACAGGGCCTCGGTTTAGCTCACTCCAGTGGGAAAAGCTGATCACAAAAGTCACCGCTGAGTCAATTACCTGGCTTTTGTTAATGGGAGATTTCAAATAAAGGATTTAATTTGTGACGTTCCTTGGTGGAGAGTTAAAAATGGAAAATATTGAGCACAATTATTAGTTTGCATTGCACGTACAATTATTTCTCCATATCAGCACAGTCATGACTATTTGAGAAAACAAATTGTTAAGCTTGTACATGTGAGGATGCTCAGGAAATATTTTAAATTCAACTTCCATGAGCTCATTTGAATTATTTGAGTTGTTCAAATATTATTCAAGTTAGACTCATCTTATTGGCAACAGAAACAATGCCATGTGACTTATTATTTCAGATTCCTGCATCTAATCAGTGCAGCTGGAAAAGTGAATATTGAATTAACAATTGGTCATTAATTCATGACAAATGGTACTGAATAAATCCAGAGGAAACAACTGCGAACACTCACTCTTCTGGCAAGTGAACACTCACTCCTCTCTCCATCAGCTGATAGGGCCAAAATCTGCCTCATAAATTTTAGACTCTAATTCAGCTCTAAGTTGCAGATTAATACTGATGAAGTGGCATTTCATTTTGACACTTCATTTTCAGTGGGATGGGATGAAAAGCTGTTTTGTAGGTTCTAGCACACAGATTTCTAAGACTTTTTTTATACTTTTAAAAAATATTGACTACCTGATGCTGCCCAAAGGAGCAAAGTTTCTTGTCAGGTCACTTAATTCCATCAGCCTTGGTGAACATTTCAGGGCATTGCCTTTCCTTGTCTGTACAGCCAGAGCTCAGTACTGCTCAGTGTGCTCAGCTGTCCTGCTGAAACCCACCCCTTCTGCCCCCAAACACTTAACCCTGCCCCTCCGACAGTCAGAATTTGGCAGGTCTAAATTAGAGTTTAAAATGTGTATGCTGATCAAACTTATCTCAGTAAAATTCATTAGAAAACAAGGAACAGAGAAATCCGGGGGCAGCTGCCCCCACCCGCAGAGCAGCACTGGGGAGCTGAGGCTGACACAGGGTGCTGACTCCTCCAGCTAAAAACTTTACAGCTGGGAGAGAGCATTGGAGTGGATCTTTTATGAGACATCTATAACATTTATTTTGGTATAAGATAGCCTTTTACTAGGTAGGTCACATTCATTCCTGATTAAAAGCATCCACATGGGAAATTATACACAGGACTGCAGCAGTAAAGCAGCACTGATATAGCTCCATTGCTAAATCACTTCATTTAGACAAGCTGTACATTTATTTTCTCCATGTATAAGTCCTCTAAAATCAATGTATTATCAAATTTACTTTGGGGGAGAGATAACCAGACTGAAGAGAGTATCTGAGCTCAAACACCACAAGCATGGTACATTTTGCCAAAAAAGGAGGTGTCTGGGGAGCTTTACCTCCAAAGTAACCCTGAACCAGCCCAATGCCACAACACAGAGAGAGCTTGGGGAAGGAAAAATAGAAGTGAACACACAGTTGTACACAGGAGCACGAAAAGATATCTGGAATCCATCCTTCTCCTAACTGACAGCCAGTTAAAGCCCAGTGTGCTCTGATACAGTTACATTTGTAGGCTTTGGATGTCTTTGTTGGCAGAAGCCCTGCAAACACCAGCAGGTCATAATTAGAAGCATGAACTGGCTGGAGCTGAGTTTGCCATTAACTCGCAGACACTTCCACTCAGCAGCCACAGTGGCTCAGTGACTCAATCACGGAGCTGTGGAATTACAGCCCTTCCTGAGCTGGCCAGGCACCCTGCACTGCACAGAGATCCAAGTGTTTGGGCTTGGTCTGGCCTCGAGGAACAAGAGGAGCAAGGCAAAGACAAGGGGACCTGCCCAAAGATCTCTAGGAGCTGTTACAGAGTTACAACAGGGCTGTTGGTGAGATCTGGAACCCAGGCACCCACAAACATCAGCTCAGAGGAGACACATTGATTAGGCCAAGCTGGAAGCAGTTCTGTCAAGCCATGAGGTCACAGGAGAGTGCAGAGGCTGCTGCTGGCTCATCCTGCTTGCCCTGACTTTGGCTAATGGAGAACACAAGGCTCCCTAATGTTGTTCATCAGCACAGGAACTGCTCCACTGCTGGAGAGGGACACCTGACAGGGACATCGAGGGACAGGAGCCAGGGAATGGCTTCCCAGTGCCAGAGGGCCGGGCTGGATGGGATCTTGGGAAGGAATTGTTCCCTGGGAGGGTGGGCAGGCCCTGGCCCAGGGTGCCCAGAGCAGCTGTGGCTGCCCCTGGATCCCTGGCAGTGCCCAAGGCCAGGCTGGACACTGGGGCTGGGAGCAGCCTGGGATGGCAGGAGGGGGAACCAGGTGATTTTTAAAGTCCCTTCCAACCCAGGCCATTCTCTGACTCTGTGATTAGCTCAGACTGTAATGAAGTGCAGGATTGCCCTTGAGTGTGTTGTTTGCCTGATCTATCACCTTTGGGGACAGCAGCTCTTGTCCATCCTCTGCCTCTCCCTGTTCTATGAGAGAGTTTGAAACTTCTGCAACTTGACAAAAACCTGGCTCCTTACTAGAGGACAAAAGGAATAAATCTCCTCTGTACAAATGCATTTTGCACAAATTATAGCTGCTAACTTCGCTGAGCTTTATTTTATTTTTAATACAAGTTGAGAAAAAAAAAATCCTAGCTTAATCCAGTTTTCATTAAAAATAAATCAAAAAATACATTTCAGAGTGAGCTGCCCTTCAAGGCTCCCAGGCATCAGCAGCATCCCATTGCTTCAGCAGCTTCCCCCTTGGCACACCCACACTGTTGACCACAGATTTCAAACAGCTCATGCAAAGCTGGCCATTGCAGACTCTATCCTTGAGTTTGTACATGAACTGTTGGGAGCATTTTAATTCAAATAGTCTCAGTTCCTTTCAGAAATAAAAAAAAGTGGAACATAATACCAGTGCAGCTAAGCTGACTGTGCTCATCAATGCCACCCACCATTTACTCTGATTAGAAGTCTTCAAATCCTGCTCCCATGCCCATGTTCTGAAAAGGCTCTGCTGAAATGGTAAATGGGGGCATTGGTGCAAAACTCCAAAGGAAGTTAGACACCGATGCTCACTTAGGTAAGAACTGCACAGGCATATCTGGAAGGAAGAAACCGACCCTTAAAAAGAAGATTACAATCCCCTATAAAAGCCATTACAGAACATTAGTTGTATTGGAAATCAGTGATCCACTAACTGCTGAAAATCAGGGAATGGCAAGGCCTCTGGACATTGCCACTGGCACAAGTGCAAACTCACAGGCATGTACAACCCTAAAACATGATTTGCTGAGGGCAAAATAAAATCAAATCTTACTTCTTAATCATTTAACAATGCTAATTTCTATGCCTGAGTAACAAATAATTATTATCACTGTATCTTGAAAATGCTGAAGACAAGTAATGGAGATTTAAAAAAGGGAAAATCACAATTCTAATAGAGCTTAAGGATCCTGAAAAAAACCTGGCACACACATATTCCAGAATATGCCTGAATTTCTCTGCAGTAGGATCAGCATCGTGCCCAGTCTTTGGTAAGAGTCTCAGTGCCTTCAGCAGCAGGGGAGCTGCACAAACACTGCCTGCTTCTGAGAACTCGGAGCTGTTTATTTACAGAGTTTTCAGCACCAGGTACCAGGGAGATTTGCACATGAAGGGAAGCAGCATCTGCCTGCTTCTCTGCACTACAGCAAAAGGAAACACTCCAGTCCAGTCCTGTTGAAGGGAAACGAAACTGTGGAAGACATAAATCAAAACCACCAGCTTCAAAACTCAGGGGCTTGCTGGAGGGGAGGAGCACAGGGAGGTTCTGTCACCCTGCAGGTGCCACTGAGGGCAGCACCTGGTGACAGAGGGGACAGGCACTGCTGAGACCTGGCAGTTCCTCCTCACCTCTGGGGTCTGACCTGAGGGGCACCCACCTGCAGCCAGAGCTCTCCCAGCACCCTTCTGAGCCCTGTTACAGGTGCTGGGCTCAGCCTCCCCAGGAACAAAGAGCATTTTCTCTCCTGGATTTGTGCCCGTGGCTTGTCTGTCCCCAAGCTCCAGAAAGCCACCTGGAGAAATCAGGGTGGAGTTACCCACAGAAGCTCATATTTCCATTCACAGGAACACATCAATAACATATCTGCTCACAGAGGAACAACTCAAGGGCCACGAAGGAAGAGCGTGATACAAGCACACAATCTTTTCAGCTTTATCCTGGGTTGTATAGTGAACATTCAGAGATCACAAAGAGCCCAGGTGAGTAAATGCTGCAAGGAACCACACAAGCACCAGCAGCAATGTGAGTTAAGTCACTGATGCCTGATCCCAAGAACTAACCATATTTTCTTGTAGAATGTTGGGATATAATCCTCCACAAACTGCTGGAGAGAGACATCTTTTATATTCCACCTGTCTGATCCACAACCATAGATTACATGTTCTGCTCTCTGTGAGAAATGGAATATAACATGATAAAAGTCAGCTGATCTCACAATTATATTTAGGGAAAAAATTCTTTAAGGAAGTGCTGAAGCAACCAAGACAAATCACATGGAGGCATCACAATCTAATGAGCAGGGCCCTGGCATGTTCCTGCAGATCTGAATTCTTTTCTCAATTAAACAGTAGGAGTGGACTGTTTTGCAAATATTTAATTTCCAAGCTTCTAATTACAGTGGCTGAGTTTTTTCTCCTGAGGAAACAGGTGTTGACACAAGATCTGACAGATCCTAGCAACTGGCATTTGCTGGTCCCTTTCTTAGTTTTACAAACACACATGGAAAAAAAGGAAAATGCACGATCTAACCTAAGAGACAAATATTTGGGCTGTGCATCAAGAATTTTTTGATCTGTGCCTGCATGGTGAGCTGTTTGTAACCTGGCTCAGTTCTCCCAGAGATGGAAGTTTCAGTGTGCTCCATTTTGAAATGGCATCATCCTGGCTGTGAAAAGCTGCACACATGGGCCAGTTAAGAGGAAGTAATTAAATACATTCACAATGAAATCCTTTCAGTGAGGGGGATTTAATCTTGTCATCTTCCCTAGGCACATCAAAAAGGGAAATAAAATGCACAGAAGAAAATATAAAGAGGATATCTGTTGTACTTCAAAAAAAACCCATGAAAACCTATGATGCTTCCAGTTCAGATTTAAACTACAAATGGAAATAAAGTCAAATTTAGAGTTTAAAGTATAACCTAGTTCATTAGCATGCTCTAATACTGCTAAAATTTTAATGTATTTGATGGAAGCAAGATAACCAGAAAAAATGCTACCCACTGCACATTGTTTTGCTGCACTGCCTGCATGTAGCTAATTACAGCCTCCCTGCCTTCGCTCTAAAATTTCTTGCTTTTGTGGGTTTTATACATTGTCCTTAATGTTAAAATGCAAGGGTTTCTCTGAATTACCATTTTATTGCAGTATTAAACTTGTGTTGAGGCGCATTAATGGCACTGTGTTATCACAAGTCAGGCAGTTCAGTTATTAATACAAGTAACCACTATATTTAGTTTGTTTCCATATTTGGTCCCCACCCTCCCTAACCTCCCCAGAAAATGATTGTTTACTCATCCCCTGGAATTGTTGTATTCTATCAGCTGAATACATGCATTCTTTGAGCTGAGCACTGTTTTGGAAATGCAGAGTACTCACCCATTTTAGTAGCCCATTGTCTCTGTTCCTACCGAGAGGTTTTTGAAAGTGCATTTCTGGCACAGAGCACTGAAAGCTCCATGGGCTGGCTACTGCACACACACCATAAATCCATCCTTTATTCAAGCATCTGCCTCGATAGCATAAAAATCAGCTAAGTATCCTTTAGACTACTGAGAAGTGGCTGATGAACCTGCCTTACCTCAGCTTTTGTTCTGGCGTTGAAATATTATTTCAGATTGCCCCTCCATTGCCCAAGGGGACTCCAGTGACACAGCCCAGCTGCTCTGACATCCTCAGGGGCAGGGAGACAGCATCAGTGTCCCATCAGTGTCCCATCAGTGTCCCATAAATGTCCCATCAGTGTCCCATCAGTGTCCCATCAGAATCCCATCAGTGTCCCATCAGTGTCCCATCAGGGTTCCATCTGTGTCCTATCAGTGTCCCATCAGTGTCCTATCAGTGTCCTATCAGTGTCCCATCAGTGTCCCATCAGAGTTCCATCTGTGTCCCATCAGTGTCCCATCAGTATCCTATCAGTGTCCCATCAGTGTCCTATTAGTGTCTATCAGTGTCTATGAGTGTCCTATCAGTGTCCCATAAATGTCCCATCAGAGTTCCATCTGTGTCCCATCAATGTCCTATTAGTGTCTATCAGTGTCCCATCCATGTCCCATCAGTGTCCCATAAATGTCCCATCTATGTCCTATCAGTGTCCTATCAGTGTCCCATCAGAGTTCCATCTATGTCCCATCAGTGTCCTATTAGTGTCTATCAGTGTCCCATCCGTGTCCCATCTGTGTCCCATCCCACCCTGGAGCAGGTGTGGCCCATCCCAAATTCTCTGTGCCTTGGGATCCCCCAGCTCAGAGGGAGCCCTGCCTGTCCTGGCCACGCTCCTGGGGATCTGAGCTCCCATCCCTGCAGAAATTCAGCTATTTCAGGGCTGTCTGAAGGAGTTTGCAGTGGCACTGAGCCATGTGGCAGATGTAGTAAAGAAGGGGTTTATTTCATCTTGTTCAAACCTATTTTATATTGAACTCCTCGCTATGTAAATAAGAAATCAGTTCAAGGTCTGTTAGATTATTTGTTACTTCCACATCGTTCAAAGGCACGCCAAGCTCAGAGACGAATTCAGCCAGAAAGGACTTCTGAGACTGTCTGGTCTGACCTTTCATGTAACACAAAATCCAAAATACAAGAGCATAAAAGTTAATGTCTTTACAAGAGGGATGCATCCAGATGATTCAACCTGAACTGCACAAAATGCATCCATTTTTAGAGCTGCCAAGTGATGCAAGTTACACACGTTCAGGTCCCCGTGGTGCATTACCTGGGCTGATCTCTCTGGGTTTTACAGAAGCCAAGCCTTCACAGAACCACATGCTATACTTTGTGTTTTCTTTGCTTTTCAGTGCATTTCATGTCGTTCAATTCTGCCCAGTCCACTGTCTTCAGAAATGAAGAACATTTCAGTTCTAAATTTACTTAAATAGTACTCGACATGTAAAGGAAAGACCAAGTCTTGAGCCTACAAAGCTGACATGGTCCCAACAGATGGAGTCTACCCATGCTGAAGAAAAAGACAAAAATCCTCTCAAGGTCCAATAATCAGGAAATAGTGGAAGCAAATGTGCTCAGTCTAAATGTGGCAGTCAGTCTGCAGGAACCATATGAATCTGATGTAAAGAGAACCTGCTCCAAGCACGCTTGCAATGCCCAGGCACGAGTCCATCTTCTTCCTATCCCACTGCCACCTCCTTTTCTTATCTACTTCCAGCTGACAGCCATGTAATTTCAGCCTCTTCTTAAATTAACTGAATGATAATCTAAACATAAACTTCCCTTCCAATCCCAGGAACATTTCTAACCCATTTAAGAGCTCTTCTCGCTATGTCTGGATCCCCTTGAAGCTCTGACACCAGAAGTAGGCACAGAAATTCTGGTGACACTCTTGGTAAGGCTGTACCCAAAAGCAGGATCACTCTCCCACTTATACTTTATAAACTTTCTTTATCTTAAAAGACCTGGTTCCCTTTCAGCCACAGTACTGTCCTGGGAGCTCCTGTTTAGGGGATTTCTTCTGCCAGCCCCCTGAACCTCACTTGAGTGAATTAACACACTCCAGAGCCCAGGAATCTGCACTTGCTGTCCCCCCACAAGTTACCTTTATTAAAGACAGATCAGCTGAGTAACAGGCTTGGAGACCTCAATAAAAGCAACTTCCCTTCTGCTACTACTCTGCCAATATTTGCAAAGCCTGCAAGCTCTGAAAAAAAAATTACAATGACAATTAAATTCACCAAAAATAATGTTAAATGTTAGACCAGAGCTCAGCCCCACGCTGGCCCTTCAGAAGGAGTGCTGCTCTCTCTCTCTTCACTACTGTATTTTGATATCCACAAATGGCTCAGTTTTTGAAAGACACACAGCTAAATCCAGGCTTCTAGTCCAAATGTCATGCAGTATTAAGTTCTGAAGCCCAAGCACACAATGTCAGTTAATCTGACTTTATCAACCTGCCCATAATCCACTTTAAAAAAAAAAAATATTAAAAGCTACTAATTGTCTGTCTGACAAGGTCTGTATTTTCCAAGTAACTGCTACTGTTAATGAAATTTTTAGCTGCCAAGCCTTGCTGATGAACTCCTGAATCAAGTGTTTTGTTATTTTACACAGAATCAATATCAGGCCAATTTGCCTACAGCTTCCTGGTGATTTTTCTTTACCTCTTTAAGGGAAAAAACAGTATACATATTATCTCAGATTCTTTGACATTTCTTTGGTTTTCAACACTGTTTAATTAGTGATTCAGAAAGCCTCTCAACTTTTTTTTAATGATTCTTATGAAATTCAACATATTTTTTCCCCATTCCCCTTTGTTACAAATGACAAACCTATTTCTGCCACAGGAGACTGAAGGGGTGCACCCACCTGCTTCATGCCGAATTCCGAGGAGATATCTCAATCAAACATCTCAATTAATTGGATCTTCATTAGCTATGACATTCTGACAATCACCCTTATTTCAAACCTGCCCTTAAGGAAGGGCTGCTGAGCTATTTCTTCACTTTCTAGCAGTGCATACTCTCTCAGAGCAGGGGAGATGGAACCAAAGCTGGTACCACAAAATCCATGGCCAGGAAGGTACCACAAGGACGAATTCGGTTTTGGAGCTGCAGCAGAGCAGCCACAGCACATCAGAGAATCAGCCCTGCTCCAGGAGGGAGCAGACAGAGCATCTGAGACCTGCCAAGATCATCTCAGTTCACCTGTGAAGAGTCCAGCCCGTGGCAGGCAGGAGTGGGCAGGCAGTCGATCACAGAGCAGGGTAAGGAGGTTTGCTCTGGTAACAGACTAAAGGAGCAGGAAACACAAGTGCTTGCTCTTGGCAGGGGAGAGAAAAACAATTTACACCTTTACTACTGGGGTAATAATGAGTTTGTTTAAACTAAGGAATTGCAAACTTGGGAGATGTAGGAAGCAACAAAATCTAGGAGTATCTTAAACCATTAATGGCAGGGAGAGTACAGCAGGACAAGGAGCCCCCCCTTGTAACCAAGTTCTGCACCACTCTCAAATGCACAAACAACTTCAGACTGTAAGGAGGAAATAAAAATGCTTTTGAACTCTCCAGAGAGGTTGTTTGTGGCCTAAAAGGAAACAACGACCCTCAAAGTCACCTTGACACAGAATTTCTGTCTCTCAAGTTTACACCACTCTCCCTTTTTCCGAGCAATCTCTCTGCAGAGCAGGAAAAATATCTGAGCTTTGCAGGTTGGCTTCTCTGGGAGAATAAAGTTAGTGACACAGAGGCTGCCAACACACTTGTACATAAAAATCCCCCAAACAATCCCATCTTCTGGGATTTGCAGCTCTCAGTCAGCTCTCAGCTCTCAAGGAGCAGCTCCAGACCCAGGACAGAGCTTAATTTGAGCTGGGGCAAAGACTCTTTTGCCTAACTCCTTTTACCCAGAATTTTGTATAGCACAAAGTTAATGGATTCTCTCTATCAGGACTGAAAATTTACCAGTGCACAAAGAAGAAGAAGAAACTAAAAAGTTTGTGCAGCAGCATTGCTTGGCCTCTTCTGCATTGCAAGTGTGAGACTGTGAGCACCCCACAGTACTCAGCTCTTCATCACACACCCATCTGGAGCAGAGGATTTGTCAGGCAGGTGTAAGTGACAGAGATTTTATAAGGCAGGTTTAAGTGACAGCTGATGTTAATGATTTTAAATAAAACAAAAAAAAGTTTTGACTATTTTGTGTTGTATATTTTCAATGGCCACTGCTTTCTCGCAAAACTAATAAAATATAAAACCAACAAAAAATGCCAGGATCAAAACCTCAAAATTAAAAACAGTCAAAATGAAGCTGTTTTATCTCCCAGAAATTAAATTTTCTGAGGAATCCTAAGCATGTATTCCACCACTTGAAAGTGGAAATGCTTCTGAACTATCAAAAACCCCACAATGCACAAATCCTGAATTTCAGCCAGCTTCAGTAAACAGTTTATCAACACTCATTACTCACAGTCAGAGTACCAGAGCACACAGGCTCAGCATATGCTGCCTGGCACCCAGGCTCCCAGGGAAAAGAGCTCTGCTCTAAAGATCTGGTTACTTAAGCCTGAGAGCTAAGAGACATAAAGGAGATGAATCTGTAATTATAGCCCAGTTACTATGCAAATACTTCAGTGCACTATCTTGCTACGAAATCTAGGTCTTGCCTTTCAGAAGAGTTTCATTATTAGAGATGATTATTGCCTTTATTCCACCACTGTGGTATTTCATGCATTTTATATAGCACAGATAAGGAGCAAACAAGAACAAACAGCTTTTACCTCTGCAATCCTCACTGGCAGCATCAAAATCACAGCCCTGAAAGGACCAGGGATGAGAAACACCCAGAGATTTTAGATCTGTGGTTAGTAGAAAGCCTCAATAATAACTTGCATCTCGTATCTTAAGACAGCAGCTATGTTCAATGAGTTCATGAGGTTGCACACACAGCTGGACCTGCACAGGTCAGAGCCACCGTGACTCCTGGTGGGGCAGGCAGCTGCTGGCTCTGGAATGGGTCATTAACATGTTGTCCTGCCTATGAACATATTATTTAAGCCTGTTTTCCTCTGCTGGCACTCCTGACTGTGCTTGTGTGATAGAACTAAGGCAGGAATTTCACTGAGGAGCACAGACCTGAGAGGGTGGCAGTGGCTGAAGGCTGTTGGCAGTCCCAATGATGCCTTAAATGGCTCCCTGGAAACAGAGCCCAGACAGGAATAAAGGAATCAAGGAGGGATTGGTTGGAAAGGCCTTCAGAGGTACACTCTGGGCTCCAGAGGCTCCTGCCTCAGTGCATCCCAACATGGACAAGGACAGCTCCCGAGTTCTTCCCACTTGGATCTCAGCATCAATTCCCCAAGCAGAAGCCAGGCAAGGATGGAATTTGCCCAAGCTTGCCCCCCTTTTGCCAAGATTGTGGTTTGCAGTTGTTGGGCCTAGGAGGGTCTGGGTGTCCTTGGAGAGCTGGAGAGGCTTTGTTGTGTGTGTGTGAGCATGAGAGAACAGCACTGAACGAGCTCCAGGGAACTGCAGAGTGACACTGGGCAGGACAGGGCTGGGAACATAGAAAAGTTAAACCCTAAGGAATCACCAGCCCCAGTGAGCAGGGAGCCAGGGATGGCCCAGACTTTGCTGCTCCACACAATTATTGGCAGCAGGGCTGGGGTGATGCAGTGCAGACAGAGCTGGGGAGAGCACCCTGCCCTGGATAAGCACATCAGGCCCAGCTATGCCTGGCAGGGCTTTATCTGCACTTTGGGCAAGCTGCTTTAAAGCAGCTTGGCTGAAATAGAATTCAGAAAGGAGAGAAATCCATGGGCGAAGGATTGCCATTGAAAATGTCCTGCACCTTAGCCACAGCTTCATTATCTCACATTCACTGGACTACTTCAAACATCCAACATGTTATTCACAGCCACACAGTTTTCACAGAATCAGCAGAGGGAGGAAAAAAAGATGCTTAAAAAGAACTTTCCGCTCAAGGAAGTGAAAAAGCAAGCTGTCCTGCAGACTTCATCTAGCACCTCACATTTATTAAGGGCAAAATAATTTCTCTCTGCTCACGTAAATGGAGCAGATAGAATATCTCTCCCCAGAGCACAGGGAGCCACCAGGGCCAGCTAGATTAGGTGCAGAGCACTGATGCAACCTGTGTGAGGCATTACTTCATGAAGTGGTGAGCTGGCAACGTGGGGTTTTTTTTTGTAAAATATTTCGTTTGCGTCTTCTCTCAAGCAAACAAAGGCAGTAATTGTGGGAAGATGTGTTTTGATTTTTCAGTGGTGCTGCCTCGTCGTGCACCGTGTCAGGCAATTCACAAATGACACCTCTTCCTGCAAACAAACACCATGGCTGATCATTAAAGATTGCTGTGATATTTGCAGAAAGGATAATAGGGACCTGGACAGAACAAGAATGGTATCTGATACATGGAAAACATTGGTTTTATGGAGTGCTGGATAAATTCACTGCAATTTTTTGCATCTCTCTGCTTGCTATATTTTCTCATTTGAAGGACAGATCTGTATTCGTTTCCAAACAGACAGCATATTGTTCCACATGTTCTACAGCTCCTGAATCACACTAATTTATATTACTACATTTTTAATTTAATGATTGATATGTTGGCTTTGCAAACTGACTGTCAGAATAATTCACAGAGTATTAAAAAACCCAAGCGTACAGTACTTTTATTAATGCATCCCTTGAAGAATAATGAAACCTTCAGCCTCACTCTAATGAATGCTGCTGAACCACTTCTGAGCGATGCTGTTGGTGTGTGCCTGTCCCTCAGCTGGGGAGGGGGCAGAGGGAAGGGAGGCACCCAGGAACAGGAAAAGCAAACATTTCTAGTGATGGAATCCTGAAAGAACCTTCAGTTATTGAGTGCTGGTGGGAGAAATGGCAGTTTCATCCTTCCACTCCTCTACTCCCCGGGAGTGCAGGATTATGAAGGATTGTTTCTTGGATTGCTTCACTGAAAACCCCAGGCACAGCTACTCCAGGCTCTCCAGCAGCACTGAGGCAAGGTCTGTGTACCCAAGGTCAAGCCCTAAAGAAGATTTTCAATGGTTGCTGTGCTGCAGGGGCAAATCCTGCTCTCAGCCCATGCCCAGGGGCAGCCCAGCATCACTGAGAGTGATGTCTTAAATGGCTCCCTAGGAACAGAGAGCAGACAGGAATAAAGGAATCAAGGAGGGATTGGTTGGAAAGGCCTTCAGAGGTACACTCTGGGCTCCAGAGGCTCCTGCCTCAGTGCATCCCAACATGGACAAGGACAGCTCCCGAGTTCTTCCCACTTGGATCTCAGCATCAATTCCCCAAGCAGGAGCCAGGCAAGGATGGAATTTGCCCAAGCTTGCCCCCCTGTCCCCAAGATTGTGGTTTGCAGTTGTTGTTGGGCCTAGGAGGGTCTGGGTGTCCTTGGAGAGCTGGAGAGGCTTTGTTGTGTGTGTGTGAGCATGAGAGAACAGCACTGACCAGGCAAGGATGGAATTTGCCCAAGCTTGCCCCCCTGTCCCCAAGATTGTGGTTTGCAGTTGTTGTGCCTAGGAGGGTCTGGGTGTCCTTGGAGAGCTGGAGAGGCTTTGTTGTGTGTGTGTGAGCATGAGAGAACAGCACTGAACGAGCTCCAGGGAACTGCAGAGTGACACTGGGCAGGGCAGGGCTGGGAACATAGAAAAGTTCAAACCTAAGGCATCGAGAGCAGGATGGATGTGAGCACAGAGGGTTGAAGCCCTGGGCACCAGAGAGGGGCACAGAGGGCACAGCTGGGGCTGGTCTGACACACAAGGGCTGCCAGCTCTCTGTGGCCAAGAGAGAGGAGCAGTGAGAGGAGCTGCCAGCCAAGGGCAATGAAAAGCTGCCTGCATCCCTTAGTGACAAGGAAACGATGTTGTTTTTATTCTGCTGCACCTAAACACCATGGTAGCACCACATTTGCATTTGCAAATAGTAGTGAATTGCCTCTGATTCCAGGACTTGGGCTTAAAAAAGAAAAGTGTTTTCAGAGCAATCAGGGGAGGGCTGGATAGATACTGGGTGCACATTTTACCAGCAACACCTTTCAGTGCAATCAAATGAAGGCCAGCAAAGTTTTCTCAATTTCTGCAATATTTCAGCAGTGGATAAGGAATAAAAAAAAATTCTCAGAAAAAGCAACTTGGAGCTTTAGTCAGTTTTATGTGTCAGAATGGGTCCTCAGCCAGTTTTGTCTGCTTTCTTCCAGCTGGTAACACTGCTCGGGCTCTCCCTCAAAGGAGGATCCACTACAAAGCAAAGGCTCACTCTGCAGAAACTGAAAGTGGGTTTTTTTTTTGTTGGCTGCTTTGCTGTGCCATAGCATAAAATTTTGCCAGGAAAAACATATTTCTCTGCTTTTAAGAGTACATAAGTACACAACACAGAAACAGATCATGAATGCTGTTATAAAGGTATGGCAGCCAAGGCTAAAGCCCTGAAATGGGAACCATATCCAGCAAAGTGCTGAGTTTCTCCCAATAGTAATGGTATATTAGGGCACACAGGGGTTTTTTTGCAAAATGTGCAGAAAAATCCCAGCAGCTACAAAAAAAGACCCCTTGCTGCTGGGGTGGGGGAGCAGAGGGGCTGCAGGAACAAGAAGAAGTGGCTCAGGTTTCCCTGTAGCTGCCCTGACACACTCCATCAACATAAAACCACTCGGGTCCTGTGTGACACTGCTGCCACATGAGAGACGTGTTTACAGGCCCTCACAAAATTTTTGTGACATTACTGGTAGGAATTATTCAAGACTGTAACCCTGATCTGGAAGACAAAGCCCAGCACAGCCAAAACAAACAGCAAACACAGCCCCTGTGCAGTGAAGCTGCTGGGATGGCAGAGCCAGGCTCAGGATGGGAAGGGGATGAGAAGATGCCACAGAAAGGGCAAGGAGGCACCAGCTCCTGCCCCTGCCTGTGAAGCACTTTATAAATCACACAAAATCAACAGCTGAAAGTCTTTTTCCTCATGCCCAGGTTTCTCCTCTGCCTGCTGGGGTTGGGTTCTGTTTGGGAGGAGTAAAGCAGGAGCTGCACCCACCCAGCACTGCCCAGGAGCTCTGGGGTGCAGTTATGGCAGCACTGAGAGGTTGTTTCCAGGCCTTGCCAACACATCTGATGCATTCTGTGTGCTCTACAGAAAATCAGATGTCACTTGCTTTTCTCAGTCTTTCAAAGAGTATCTGCATCCTGCCACGGAATTCCCAGTGGAAAAGAATTCCAAGCCAGTAGAAAGAATCCGGTCTACGTTGGGAAAACATTAGCAGATATTGTAAGAAATGAAGTAAACAGTCCTGCTTTTATCTCTTGTCCATATTTATTAGTCCAGGAACTGGAAAACGATGCTGAAATGGATTGTGGAATCATGGAATATCCTGAGTTGGAAGGGAGCAGCATGTTGGCTCACCTATCAGTGGCCCCATACATCCACCTGATGCTGCTGAAGAGCAATAAATATATTAATTTTATGTTTGTAAGAAAAAATGAAGGAGATTCGGGCAGGTTTGGCAGAACAGTACTTCTGGGTTATAAAAAACCTGCCCCCATCCCTCAGGCCTTCTGGGGTTCCCAGTTTGAAGCCATTAAATAATCCAGACCAGTTACTCTCCCATCAGAACTCTGTTCATTAAAGGGATTTTCAGCAAATGCCTCTTGGTACACCAGCAGTACCACATGAAAAAATTATGAACATTTTTGAAAACTCCCAAATCTGAAAGAGAACAAAAGAATGTTTCTAGAAATTTTGATTCCAACTTCATTTCTTTATTCACTGAGAAAGTGACAAGTGTCATCACATCACAATATCTACAATGCTTGTACTGTATCTTTACACAACAATTCTTCTCTTTACCCAGGAAAAAGAACAAAGGAAGAAAAAGATAAATGTAATATTAGCACTGGATTTATGTGCTGCAGTAGAAATGAGATGAATACACAACTCTCAGGCTTGTCAAAGACATATTTGGGTAGTGGCAAACACTCATTTCAGAAAATGGGCTACAGCCTCTTGTCTGTCAGATGAAGTGCAGATACAAGTTCAACATTAAAACAAAAAAAGAAAAATCCAAGATGAAAGTAAAAATGTGAAAAAAAAAAAATCCAAAAACTCCAAACACTTTCAGGGAAATTCATCGCTTTCTGAAGAGAACAATCAGCTCCAAGTGCCAGTGTCTGGTTTGCAGCACATTCAGACAGATCTAGTCTAGCAATAACACACTACAAATACTTCCAGAGCTTCACTGCCCTGTGCTGCTGCTCTGGTTTGTGGAGGATTTTTTGGGTTTTTTTTCGAACATGCAAGTTAAACGTTGATTCAGTTCTCCCCTGCAAAACCCTTTCCTTCCAAAGGTTGTATATTTGGATTTACTGTGGCTGGTTATTGCAACGAGGAGAGGGAGGAGGGTGTAATCCTACAAGCCTCGGAAAATTGGAAGAATAAATCATGACGGAGACTTTTTCTTCTATTACATTTACTTTTAGAAGAACAGTATAAATAAAAGACTGCAAACGAGAATGAAACAGAAACCAGGAAACACGAATCATCCCTGCTTCTATTCCTTTCTTACTCCTGCTAAGGCTTTTTCTGTCTTTCCTCTAGAAACACAACACTCTCACAATCTATTAATATTCCTCGTTTTCCCTAGCTAACTGTCATTATTACGGGAAGTGAGAAATGGCTGTCAAGCTCAAAAGCAAACCCAGGCACATTCCAAATCCCCTCCAGCCATGCTTGTTCCATATAAGGACTTTGCTGCTATTATGGCAGCGAGCAGAGTAAATAATTTAAAAAAATAATTAAAAATGTTAATAATTAACAATCCCAAAGCGGCCTGTTTTTCCCCAAGTTTGCTCTCCAAGCAGAAGCAGGGATCTGTCAGCCCACACAGGGCTCATCAGCGCCCAGGACACAGGAGACAGGGAAATTGAGATCACACAGCATGGATTGTACTAGTGGGAGATCACAGTTAAACAAGACACAAATCTGTGCCTGAATGGAAAAATCATCAAAATAGGAGGTGGTGCTCTGAGAGACAGCTTTGTACTTCCATCCTCAGCACAATCTGTCCCCGTTCAAGGACTTCACCCTTCTTTCCTCCGGAGAGCAACGAGGACAGGAGAAATCTGAATGACTTCTCACGAGAAGCAGCCTTAAATAAAGTCTGGAATTAGTTCATTAGTTCATATTCCAACTGTGGGGTCAGGTTTTAATGACAAGGCCAACACAAGCCAGTAACTTCCAGTCATAATCACACATCCAGCACCAGGCAGACACAGCCAGAAATAAAACAGGCTACAGCATGGCTCCCAGCTTTCTGGGAAATGTCCTTTCCATCTGGCCAGCTGAGAGTCATTTCGGGCTGTGGATTCCTAGTGCAGCTCAGGTTTAGCCAGACACTGCTCAGACATGGAAGTGCTCTGAGCACAACCAAGGCTGGACCTCCAGCAGTATTTTTTCACCTCCCTGACTGCTCCAAACGGGCTGGCCCCAAAATGCAGAACACTTCTGCAAGCCTGGTCCTTCTCTGTGCTCCAGGCTGGAGTCAAACCTCCCCCACAAAGTCCCTGAAGCTGCCCCTCTGCTCCCCACCACAGGCAGGACCCCTCGAGCCTTTGCTGGGAAATGCCTTTTCCAAACATCACAGCTTGGGCCACAATGTTGAGTCATCCTGCTACAATTTTTTGTAATGACAATTAAAGAGCCTTCTTTCTGATCATTTAAAAGTGCATTAAAATACAGCCCTAAGGCGATGAACAACTGGCAGAAGAGAAGCAGTCCCAGTGAAATCTAGGATTTCCTTGTGATTTCTGTATTTTTTTTCCCCAAGCAACCTCAGAGAAGCAGCATTTTGGAGGAGAGGTAATGTACCTCATTAAACCAAATAATGCAGCCAGGAGAAGGAGACAACCTTTCAGACACAGAGTTCCTTCAGGTCAAACATCACAATGAAATAATTCTCAAATTATTGCAGAAGTGTACTTATCTCCAGTGATAACAAATGTGCATTTGAGCTTTACCACTGCTTATTAAAGCCTTAACATTTTGGTTTGGCAATGTACACAAGCTCTGTTCAGCACTGGAGCAGAAAACTTCTCCATTTGAGCTGTACCAGAAAGAGCATTAAAAAAGAAAATATCCCCAGTGTGTGAAGAAATGCCCAATGATGTACACAGCACAGTGCAAATATTTCCCCCTTCAATATTTCAAATTATTGTCTCCTCCCACTCTGGCTCAGTGCCCAGAGCAAGCACTGCCCCTGGCTGGCAGCAGCCTGCCTGTCCTCATTTGGGGAACTGGGGGGGAATCTTCTCCTCCTCACTGCAGAGTTCTTTTATTCCTCTTTGAGCATATGAGTCAGTATTTTTGTACAACTGGGTTGTACCTATCTTTATTGCCCTACATCTCAAAGTCATAAAAATTATTTTCATACAACACTCTCATCTTCCTTTTTATTGACTGTGCCACCTAAACTTCTGTAAATGGCAAATTTCATTAGCACACTCTTGATTTTTCATAAAGCTCCCCAGTGGAAACATTAAATTTGATCAGACCTAAATGTGAGCCAGTGGAATTTCAGATGCATCTTCCCCCATTGTTTTGAACATGAGACCTGGGACTGAACCAAAGCTGACAAACCCAGAGGAAATTCATTTCAATTACCTGTGCAAGGCACTGTCCACCTGGGGCACCAAATTTTGAGACAGAAAATGGCAAACCCACGGGTTTGCTCATGTGCTGGTTTGCAGTTGCTGTTGTGGGGTTTTCTCCCTCCCAAGGACAAGACTAGGCTCCAACAAGTTGAGAGGTCTTTTCTCATATTTAGAGCATCCATCTAGAGCCTGACAGTAGGGATTTGTCTATCAATCCTTCACACTTGGTGCTGCCCTGAACTGATCACCCCTTTAATTAACCATGTTAAACTAGCTCCCTGAAGCTTATGATGCTTCTGTCACTTGCCTGTGGGTTTCCTCTTCACTGCAAGCCTGAGTGCTTCCATTAAGTTTACAGTGAGAAGAAACCAATAGAGGAAATGATGAAGGATATCCCTGGGCTCCATTTGAAAGAGTGTTAAAGGAAGGCTGCACAGCAAAAGAGAATTTAACAAAATCAGCCCTTTTTTTTTTAATTTTATTTTTTTTGGATGCCTAGGGAATAGAAAACAGAGAGAATATATTTATTTTATTGTACTTAAAATGTCTTTTGTAATAGGAAAAAAAAAAGCCAACCCAATTGCCCAGCAATGTCACCCCACCCCAGAGGGGACAGTGCCTGCACCACCTGTCACACCCCGACCTGGAAATGGGAATATTAATATCATGTGTATGGGAAGGAGCTGGAAACAAAGAAGGGTTTGCTTGGGCTGTAAGTGGATGGACAATACCCACAAATATCCACAGAGAGTCTTCTCAAAAGCCTTGTCTGTGTGTTAAGGATGCAGTGGCCACCTTGGAGATCTGCAAAATTTTGTCAGGTCACTATTTGTAGCATCACCATTATCTCCTTTAATGAGCATTGTAAATGATGAAGTGTCAAACAATTAACACATTTCTCCTAGTCTTGCACTTTGGGTAACACATATTTCCCAAGAGTGGGAAAGAATTTATTTGGCTTACTTTCAATTTGTGCAATGAGGGTACAAATGTAGCCTCAAGAGCAGCGAGTCTGGTACATCATTACCACTTTCTGCAGGTACACATTAAAAAAGTTTGGAAGCCTCTGCCTGAGTTCACAAAACTGATAATGATGAAGCAAATATGACTGTTGGCAAATATGCATTTTGCAAAATGAGTTAAGTGTTTTAGCACCTTGAAAAAGTAATGGAGATATGAAGATAATCTTCCTCCTTCTTCCTCTGAAGAAAGACAAAACCCATAAGCTTTCAAAGCTCTAAGTGAATTGATACAATTTTCAGTGGTTAATTCTTCATTCAGCCATCATCCTTTTAGCCAAGCATTTACATTTTTTAACAAGGTGTGATACAGGACAGAAAACATGTAGGTTATTTAGAGCTGGAACAGAGAGATTCAAACAACAACCTCTGAAAATTCATTTACAAGCTTACAAGAACCAGGTTTCCATTTCTGTGTGTGCAACTCCTCTGGATAAACGAGAAAGGAATTCAGCTCCCTCTAATAAAGTCCTTTGTGCAACAAACACAACTTGAACCAAACTGCAACATTCCTGTTTCTCTCCTCAAAAAAAAGGAGAGCTGGGCCTGCCAGCAAATGCAAGCTGGGATGGAAGGTGCCAGCTCTGAACAGCTGTATGTATCCCACTCCTCCTGAGGCTCCATCACATGCCACATGCCAGTCACCGTAATTAGTGAGAGTTAGAAGGAAAACTCATGGTACAGTCAGGAAATGTACAGCATTATACATAAATAAAAGATTACTGCTCCACAGTGCTCTTGTCTCTTCCAATTCCTGTTTTTCCTCCCCACAGACCAATAGCAGTGCTGAATTCTGATGAAGCAAAGTGTGGTTCAACCTCAGGCATTTTTGGAGGCAGAGAGCAATTAATTGGCATTAAAGCAGTACACAGCAACATACACTTTCCTGTCAGGGGAATGGCCAACTAAAGGGTTAAGTTTAGCATTACCAGCAAACTTTAACCACAAGTTTAAATGCTTGTTTTACTTATCCATCCCCAATGCAAAGTGCTGCCCATTTCATCCAAGCATTTAAGAATGATTTAATCCCAACCTGCCCAGGCAGTCCATGGAAGCCAAAAGACAAATCATGTGCCTCCTGTTAAATACATGCTTAAATGTCTGCTGAATAGAGCCTGGATGAATTAAGGATTGGGTGGGTGATAAGCCCTGGGAGGACAAAACACAGCAAAATTTGCATCTGTGGCTCTCCAGGCCACAGAACAGAGAGGAGGAATTGCACTGTGCCCTGTAAAATATAAATGATCTGTGACACCATGGCTACTTCTCTTCTGTTTCCTGGAAACACAGACCCAAAAAAGGGAAGTGATAAAGGGCAGATCCAGATCCAAAACTTTACCCTTGCTCCCATTCTTGAGCCACCACTTAGGATTCTTCTGTTTCACCTTTGAAAAATCACTGTTAACTCTGTGCCCCCTCTGCAGAGGGCTGGGATGGGCACATCTAGCAAAGGATGAAGAATGTTCAGCTTTTCTCTGGTTTTATTTTCCAAAAGCTGCATGGTTGACAGAACATATGAGACACAGCAAGATGGACAGTGTGCCTAGATCCTTCAAGTTTACAACTGTCAAAATTGTTAAACTATGCTATTTTTAGTGAAATTACAATTTGGAACTGGCATGTTGATTCCACACAGTTGGAGCCTGCTTCAATGCCAGTGAGCATACTTTGATTTATTGCTCTTTTATTCAGGTCAGGAACCATAACCTCCAGAGCAGGGAATTCATTGGTTTTAGTGCTCTAGACAAGAGGTGAACGTGGCCTTCAGAATTAAAGCTGTTTATGTTATGAAGAAGGAGAGGACAATCTTCAAAGTGATGAAACTGGCTTTCCCTAATTAGCTAGAACTAAATTTGATGGCAACCTACTGAAACAGACAACAGGGTAGGAAAATAGAATTGTTCAACATGTTTAAGAGAAATGAAATCTGGAAATCAGAAATTAGCCTGAGTGTAAAAAAACAGCCTCCAAGAGAAACATTAAAGAAAAAAAGTTAAAGGCTGAGAGATAATTAATTTTAAGCATAAATCGTTCCTTAGATAGATGGGGACTGGCAGCATTTTAAGATGGTGCCGGGGGAAGCATCCTAAATGTCTTGAAATTAAAATAGAAACCAGTCAGCTTCTGACAAGAGTTAATTTCTCTCTTCCATAGAACCTCGGTTCAAATGTTATTTGTGCATTCTCTATGCTTTGATCAATAATGTACCAGTACCTAAAGTACAAGCAGCAGCATCTGTACTCAAAAGGAGAGAAAGGAAAACAAACCACACTGTGGAGTGAGGGAGGGAGGGAGGTGCTGAGGGGTCCACCTGAGAAAGGATTCTCTGAATGCTCTGTCCCAAAATCCCAGTGAGGAAGTTGGCAGTGGCAGGAACTGGGAACAGGAGCATCCCAACCCAACCCACCCAGCTCACCCAGGACTCCCTGAGCACCTGGGCAGTAACAGAAGGAATTTACTGCAGGGGGATGAGAGTAAGAATTGTCTTGATTAGTGCTGCTAGGAGAGAATGAAAGAAACCTGGTCTTTGTGGCAACCTGACAATTCCCTAACATTTCCTCTCAGACTGGTGGTGGCCAAGTTTGAAGTGTCTCATGTTATGACAGGTGTCAAGGAGAAGTATATAAAAAGACCTGCAATCTTAAAACAAACCCAGTGCAAATATAATAAACCTCTAAACCTGGCACCATTCCTTTAAAGTGAAAACAATTAAGCGCCATTTTAAGCAAAGTAGCCAAGGGGAATGACAGAAATCAAACATTTTTATTTCCAGATTAAGTAACATTACGAGAAGAAAAACACAAAACACAAAGAATAAAAAGGATTGGTTCTGCATTGCTAAACCATCAGGGACAAAAACCAGTGTTGGCATAACATTTTTCATTAAGTACAGCAGAAGCAAAATGTACATATCAGTGTTACACATCCTTTTCTTGCCTAAGGCTCTGATTAAGTTCCCCAAACTTCCTTTGCTCTATAGCTTTTAATGCACCACCACATATTTTTCTGCTATCATTGAACATGTCAGAGAAATATCTCTGCAGCATGCTAAATCTAGGTTAAGACTCATGGAGACAAAGAATGCTCTTTTTTTCTACTTGGGATATTGAAATGGCCATGGTGAGGGATTTTTTCTACTCAACTACATCCATTTTTGTGAAATAACCATCTCACTTTTGCTACAGCACTCAAGTGACTCAAAAATATTATTATTTGATTGATAATGGCCACTGAAGAATTCCTCTTGCATAAGAAGCTATCCTGATATGAATCTGATAAAAGTAGCATGGTCTACTCCCATGTAAATTCCTTTCAGTTTCTGCTGTGTACAGGGAGCAGAGCAGAGGAAAATGTGGTCTGTGGGATTTTACAGAAGCACATAAGAAAGAAGACTTCCTCTATTTTTCATCTCACTGCATCTCCAAACTGTAAAATGTTTCCCTGACAGAATTCCCTTTCCTTTACCAAAGGCCACAACACTTGCAATCCATAATAACTGATGTATTTTAACATCAGTCTTTGCAAAGGCTGCTCCTGACAGAGCCCCGGCGTGCTGAGAGCTGAGCAGGCTCTGGTACCCTGGCGAGGGTGACAGCAGGCACACATTGAGGGCTGACAGCTTCTCTGGAGCTGTGCTAACAGGCACCTTCCCCTCCTCTCACCCAGGGGCCGGGCAGGAGGAGGGCAATGTGCACAACAGCATCCACGGCAGTGCTCACAGGAATAAGGGTGACTGCAGGTATCACTCATTAGGTGTTACAAGTGACCAGGAGCTGCTAAGAACCTTTCCTGCGTGAGCCTGATTGCCATTGTGCAACATGCAATTCAAATCGTGTCTGCTTCAGCTCTCCCCAGCCTCGGGAATTTTTGGAAACTGGGGTAATATTTCAATATCAATAAAACAAGACCAGCTGTTGAACTGATATAGAAAACTTCTTTGGCCCTCGCTAGCGAGTGAAATTTTCCCTGCAGCAGGAGGAATTTTGATCAGCCTCAGATGTGTTTGTGTGGCACATGAGCTCCCTTCGTGGAACAGAGCAGAGAGCTGCACCTGAGTGTGGAACAGAGCAGAGAGCTGCACCTGAGTGTGGAACAGAGCAGAGAGCTGCACCTGAGTGTGGAACAGAGCAGAGAGCTGCACCTGAGTGTGGAACAGAGCAGAGAGCTGCACCCAGTGTGGAACAGAGCAGAGAGCTGCACCCAGTGTGGAACAGAGCAGAGAGCTGCACCCAGTGTGGAACAGAGCAGAGAGCGAGTGTGGAACAGAGCAGAGAACTGCACCTGAGTGTGGAACAGAGCAGAGAACTGCACCTGAGTGTGGAACAGAGCAGAGAGCTGCACCCAGTGTGGAACAGAGCAGAGAGCGAGTGTGGAACAGAGCAGAGAGCTGCACCCAGTGTGGAACAGCTCCTGCTCTGGGACAAGAAGAGCTCCTGGTCCGGGACAAGCACAGCTCCTGGTCCGGGACAAGAACAGCTCCTGCTCTGGGACAAGGAGAGCTCCTGGTCCAGGACAAGCACAGCTCCTGCTCCCTGCACCCTTCCCTGCTCCCCTGGTCTGCCCCCGGTGAAGGATTCGTGCCTCGGGGTGAAACTCGGGGGAAATGGGCACGATTTGCATTTCGCACCAAACAAATGGTGAGAGAAAGAAGGAGGCACACATCAGCCGCTGAGTGCTCAAATCTGCCAGAGGCACTGCTGGTTGTACCTTTCCCTTGCAAACACCTCGGTGAGGCAGTGCATGAGGCAGGTGAGAAAACTCGGTGTTATTTTGGGCTTTTGTATTTCTGAAAGCACTGGGTTTGCACTGGTTTGGAGATCAATGTGGGAGCACTGAGCTATCCACATAATTCTATATTTCAAACCTTGACTGATTTTTTCAGGCACCATTAAAATCTCATTTATGCACTGAGCTTAGCATGAAGCAAATGTACAAGTTGTGTACATGTCAAGCTTAGTGCCACCAAGACAATTTCCTAAGAGAGAGGCACAGAGTCAAGTGGTCTTGTCACAGCTACAGGAAAGAAATAAAGATGTTTATTCCAGTAAAGCTCCTCCACTGTGCCCTTCCCAGCAGAATCAAAGGATTAAGTATGACGGTGATTATGATGATCAAAATGAAATACAGATATTTCATCACTATTCAGGAGTGTCAAGGTGAATTTCATGCTATTAAATGTACCACCCCTGAAAGAATGGCCAAAGGTTTAGGCAACTCAATTAATAATTGAGTGTGTGCCCAAGTACTTTGTGTTTAGTCCAAGTAAACACATGGTTCAAGAAACTCAGAGTCCAATATAACTCATTTGACATCTAGGCCAGAACCCCAGAACTAAATATTTGCATTTCAGTTCTCATTTCAGGTCCCCACCAGGCCTCCTGGAGGCTGTAAAATATGATGTTGTTTTTTTTCCCCTGATTTTATTTTTCCACACGACCCAAAATCTGCCTGGAAACTGAACACAGGAAACGAATGTAACAGGGAAAGTCAGCATTTCAGAAGAATTCAGAAATGAGAAATGTCACTAATAGGGTTTTGAGGAGAATTAGTAGACTTTCAACAAACTTCTGAATACTAAGGACGTTCAGGCTGGTTTAGGAGAGTAAGCCAAAGCAAAATATCAAAACTTTTGTTCTGCCATATATCAACAATTACTGTTAACACACAGCATTTGATTCAATCCCAGTTTCACATTTCCACTGACAGTCTCCATAAAATCAGTGAAAATTTAGTTACTGGATTTCTCATGCCATTCTCCCAAGTGCCGAGGAAGTTTTAGACTATGTCTGTAAAAGATCATTTAATATTGCTGGTAAAACATCTCATGCAGAAGCTAGTAAATAAAAGAGTTTCTCCTGTCTTAATTCTAATGCACTCTGTAATGTGTGAAATCTCTCCCTGGCAGGGGATCCAGAGCAAACAGGGCACTGCTTTCTATCTCCCCTGCTCTGTCTACTTCCTTCCTCAATTTCTTCATTCTGTGTGGACCCAGAAACACCAAAGAATGACTCAATTCCCTTACCTGACCAAAAAAAAACACCACAAAAAACCCTAAAACTCCAAAAAACTCTAGTTCCTACAACAATGCATTAAGGCTGTTATTTTTCCTTTAAACATCACTTAAAGGATCCTCTAGCTTGAATTATTACACTTCACACCCTTCAGCCAGCTCCTGTCAGTAGGAATAGCTCATCATTATCAGCACTGCTCCAAGATTTGTGACACCACATCAGCAGCTGGACACAGCTGGTGGGGGGGAACCAGCAAACAGCAAAGGTCCTCCCTTGCAGGACCTGGAGGTTCCAGGAAGATGAATTTGCCGTGGAACAGGCACGGAGCAGCCCTGCAGGGATGGTGGGAACCACGGGGAGTCTCTGGGAGCCTGATTTGTTCAGCTTTCCAAAACGAAAGCTGCAAACTGCTATGATTGCTATCCATAAACACACCCAGAGAACACATATTCAACTGAAAAATAACATTGATAGAGGAGCTAGGAGTACAGCAAGTGCTGGTGATTAAGCTGCAGCTGAAAAGTCACATGAAGAATTACTGCCTTTGGGGTAATGGGACTCCAAAACTCTCTCCTCCCATTAAGAGCTGGGCAAAATGTTTGACTTGTTTGGGGAGGAAACTTGATCCATTTATATCATGATCTGTACAATCCAGAAGTCTGGAATTTGTGACTTTAGACTAATGATGATGTGGCTTTGGGATGGCATCTTGTACCAGGTATGAGACAAATGTTTGTGCAGGTCTACCCTGATGCCAGACCAACCATTTCATGTTCTCAGTCTCACAACTTTTGCTTACAAAGCTCAGGTACTTTCCTTTTTAACCGAGTTAAGGTGCAACAGGGACACACAGGTTTAGTGCTACAGGGAACAACATCCAGGGAATTCCTCCTCAGGCTGGAAATCCAGAACTGCTGCGAGAAAAAAACCTCTTCAGACTCAACCCTCCCCAAATTTCCAAAGCTTTTCTCCCTTCATTTCCAGAAGTCTCCCCCCTGTCTCAATTCCCTTTTAACTACCTCTAACATCACAATCACAGACAGTCCGTGTGTCTACACCACACTGGCAGACATTATATTCTCAATATTTTATTACAGCTATTAAAAGCCATCACAGGATTGGTTTGTTTCTAAGCTGAACAAAGCCATATTAAATGAAAAGCACAGTGCAGGAGTAGAGGAAGAACTTTACAATCACAGTTGACAGCTTAGCTATTTATGCTGTAAATGCATCATAAATAATTTCCGAGGTCTTCATGCATTTCTGTGCCTGGTCTGTAGCAGGCTCATAAATAGATTGATAGACCTTTATTAAGCAGGATATGCAAACCTGGCAGTGAGGCAGTGCCTCAGAGCTGCCCCAGTGCAGTGCCAGGGGTGATCCCAGCCCTGCTCTCCACAGGCACTCACAGCCAGCATGGGAAGCTCCCAAAATCAGACACCGTGGATTGATTTTCCCACCTGGGCGCCTCAAACACATGAGAAGAATCACATTCCTAGAGACCCTCAAAACAGGCAAAAGCACACACAGCTCAGCTCTCTAGGACTGACTCCTCTCGTTATTCCACCTTCCCATTACCCACCTTTTCCACTCAGCCCCTGACCTCCTGTCCATCCCCTCCTTGCTGCCTCCTCTACTCCTTTCCCTTCCTTTGTTATCAGCTAATGGGCCCTCTTTTGCTTTCCTTGAGCTGACCCCAGCCCTTAGAAGTCCCTTAGCTTTTCTCCAGGTCCCCACCTCTTACTCTAAACCCTTGCTTTGCCTCTCCTCCAACCTGCACCTGCATCCATTCCCCTTTCTATTTGTTGCCACGGTCCTTTTTCATCAGCTGCTGCTCCTGTGCCTCCTGACCTCAGCCCCTTTTGCTCTGCTAATTACTGTCCCACCTCCAGCACAGCTCCACGGCAGCTTCCTCCTGCAGCACTTGGGTTTGGTTTCCTTCTGATGAGTGACAGCTTCTAACAACCTGCAGGACCAAGGGCTCAGAACTCCTCGAGCAAACTCCTCGAGCACAGAACTCCTTGTGTGTGTGTGCAGAGGGACAGAATTCATTCCTCTGCAGAGGTGCCATTCACTGAGACGTGCTTCCCCATATGGAAAAAGGGGCAAGACTTGCTTTTTCATCAAAAAGTAAAAGATTATACTTGTTTGCTGAGAAAAAATTTTCTAGAGATTTCTTATTTTTTTCAGCAGAAGAAATAAAGCTAAAAAGATGACAAAAATTTGCCAAGATTTTGCGACGTTGGAATTTACAAGCGATGGTATTTATACAAAAATAAAGTTATTTACCAACATAAAACAACCTACAAGGCTTAAAAGTGACAGAAATTTATGTAAGAATAAAAAAAAATCCATCACAAGATTTATTAAACAAAAACATACTACCTGCCAACAGAAACATTAAAAAAGAAAAATAATTTTGAAAAATCGCAGATACACAAAATGCAAAATATTTGCACACCAAATTCTCCTGCAGGTGTTTGGTGTTTGGCAGCTGCTGGATGCTGAGCCATGACAAACTCTGGCCTGACCCTGCTGTTCCTGCTTGGCTCTGTTACTGCACCCTCTTTGCCTTGCCCCTGCCCTCCCCTGTCCCACAGCAGCTCTGCATGGTCCCTGAGCCCTCCCAGAGCACACACCTGCACACTGGGAGATCCAAAACTCAGGATCCTGAGTGCCCACCTCGAGTTTTTCATCACTCTGGGCATTCAGCCTACCCTGGAGAGGCACCTGGGCAGCTCCAGCGCTGCCACCACCAACGCTGCACACAACAGGCAGAAACGGGTTGTTATTTAAAGCCTTAAAATATTCAACACTTTCCAGGCCAATTTATTATTCAATTGCTCAGAAATGATAATTGAAGCCTGCTGCTGAATCCTCACTGCCCCCCTCTGTACGCAGCATGCCTAACTGTGCTGCTCAGCAGCTCTGCCACTGCTCTGGGAGCCCCAGCTCAGCCTCTCCAGGCACAGCAGTGATGAGAGTTTCATGCAGAGATTTCTCAGCTGTGGCCCCTCTGGACAGACTGGCTGAAGAACTCAGGGGTGCTCCTCTAGGATCACAGAGGTGGAGCAGGGGAGGTGCAGCAGTGCAGAAATGCTCCTGAGCAGAAGCTGAGGATGCAGATTTCCCAAGGCAGCCCCGAGCGTGTCCCAGGCACATCCCCTCGGTGCTCCCTTGTTGGAGTCCAGCAAAGCCTGGAAGCTTCTCCTGCTCCTCTGAGTGTTCCTTTTATCCCCAGAGCTCCTCAAAAAGCGACCTAAGCTGATGGGAGAAGCTCCCTTCACTTTTGGGAGAACCTGAATGCACCAGAGAAGTGAAAAAATTTTTGTTTAGTGAACCACAGAGAGTTTAGTTGTAGCTTTAGGTTTTGCTCTATGTATTCTATAGAGGAAATATGGAGGTTTCAGGGTGTTGGTCTTTTCTTCTTTCTTCTTCTCCTTTCTTGTTCTTCTCTTCCTTTCTTCTCTGACACCAATTCCTGTGGTGTGTTGGTTGGTGGAGGAAATTTAGAGTGGAAGAGACATATCAGTAAAATGAGAGTTTACTGGTGTTGGGAACAAAACAAAATACACAGAATTTCCTAACTGGTCAATAGTAGATATCAAAGTTAGCTGCTGGTAGCAGCCATTGCCTTTCTGCCCTTGTGCTCCTGGAGGTCACAGCTCTGGCTCTGCCTCTGAGGTTTTGATAAGAGAAAAATAAACAACCTTGAAAAAGCAGAAAGAAGCCTCATTTCATCTTTTTGGGACATGGGACACTGAAATAAGTGAGAAAGCTGAGCCAGAGGCCATGGGGGGACAAAGAGCCCCTGACACTCCCTGACACAGCCTTTGAAAGGTGAGGCATGCCAGAGTGCTGGAGCCTGGCACACACAGCTCCTCACTTTGTTCTGGCCACCAAGGAGTTAAGTGATTGTAGAAACACTCAGCTTCTGCTTCTGTCTAGCAAAAGTCATGCGAGGTGAAACAAGCAGCCTCTGCACACCCTTGTTTGTAAAGGGCTTCACAAACACCAATCCACTGCCACACTGGAGTTAAATTGTGTAGGATGCCAAAATAAGGTGGTCAGGAAACAGGAAAAATGGGTCCTGCTTTGGACCTGGTCTTTAAAAGTTAAAGGGAGTGAAAGGGCTTGGCAAGTAAAGGAACAGGGGAGGAGGCACAAAGAAATTCAGAGATGATAAAGGTGATCTGGCCCAGTGTAGTGAAGGACCTAAGAGGTGATTACCAGAAAAGGAATCTGGGCAGCCAGAAGAGGACATCTGCAGAAGGAATGTGAATCAGAGATAATCACGCTGTGATAGAACAGCAATTTCTAGGTGTATTGCGAGGATCAGAGAAACAAAATGGTGCAGAGTCTCCTTATGTAATGATACTGGGAAGAAGTAGGGAAAAAACAGCAAGGTCACTCTTTGCCATCAAAATCCATGTAGAGACACACAGGAAAGGTCCATAAAGACCTCCACAATCAAACTCAAAAGTAGCCAAAATCTTAATGTTACCAGAAAGATAAATTCTGTCAAAAATGTTCCCATAAACTTAACTATAAGGAACATAGCAGGCAACACTGATTACTGTGCTTCAGTGCCTTGGCACATGTAAGAACTGGAAATCTCCCACTTCAGCCATCCTCCCTCTACAGCCCCATCACAAACAGCTGTGGGAGGTATTTTCTTTAACACCCACAATATTGACATAATGCTAGAAGAGACTTACAACAACATTCTTTGTTTGGAAGAAAAAATTTGGCTCTACTGCCCAATCACCAAAGGATCCCGAGCCTGTAATTTAATAAGGATGTGAGAGGTTACAGCAGGGGTATTGGAACAGCACCACTGAGGCCTCATCTGAATGGTGTGTCCCACCCAAGGAACACAAATTCGATCTGCATTGTAGGAGCGTGACTGAGGGAATTAAAACTTATTTTAAAGAGGAGAGTTTTGGTTTGTACAACCTCACAAAATGAAAGCTGAGAGGGATGCTGTCTATTTCTCACTCTTCCTCATCACAGAACTAACCAGCAAGAAGGAAAAAGAGCATTTTAACTAAAGGTTGAAGCTGGCACAAGAACAAATGACATAAATTGGCCACAAACACAGCTTAGGTTAGAAATGACAGCATAGCTATTGTATAAGCAAGGAGAAAAAAGGGAATAGAATCAACAGATGCAAGAAACCACAACTGCTTAGGTTAATGAATATAAAGAATTGGTTACACAGACCTGGCTGCATGAGCCTGGGTTTGGTGACCAACAGGGATGCCTTGCCTGTTTCCCCAGCACCATCAGTCAGATTTCCCCAGCTCAGGTCCAGGCTGCCTTGGGCTGGACCAGGCAAGGAGGAAGCTGAGGAGCCACACGCCTGCCCTGCCACAGAGTCTGACTTATCCACACTGGCAGGAGGATCCATTGTGAATTACTGACTCATGTGAATTAGGGAGTGAAAAACCAGGCTTGCCAGATGTGCTTTTTTCACATATTTTGACAATTATAGTTCAGCTTAATCATTTATGATAATACTTCATAATGTTCTAGCAAATGCTCTGGAGTATACTTTGCAAAAAATAATGAAGTCTTAAGTAACATGGCAACTCACTCAGCTTTTAAATCTTTGCTGAGAAGCAGGAGGAAACAGCCAGTGCTTTGTGCAGATTATGGAGGGCTGTTGTAGCGAAATTAGGAACAATTCCATTATTGCTTCCCCATCAGTTTCCTCAGCATTAACTACTGCAAAAATACCATGGTTATACAGCAACAAGACACTCTGAAATGAGATCAGACCAGACAGAGCTGCAGAGCTCTGAAGGAAGCAATGCTATTAAAGAGTACCATGGGGTTACACAATAGAAACCACGGGAAAGGACTAACAATTTCTGTGTCTACACTCAATTCTATTCTCTTAATTCTCATTGAAAGTCACCTGTCAAAGTCCTACACAACAACCTTCTAATCACAACTTTGCTCAGGAAAAGCTGCAAGCTATCATTAAAGTGCTTCGTTCACTTAAAAAAAAAAAAAAAAGAGAATCTTAAAAAAATAATTCTAATTGAAATTTTCCATCTGACTCCTTTATCACAGCTTCTGGCCAGGGTTGGAGAAGTACCAGAAAAGGAACCACGTGGTCTGGCAGAGCTCATCTACAGCACACACACACAAGTTGATATGAGCACTTAAACATCTTGTGTCAGTAACACTGACACTGCCTCAGCTGTGAGAAATGCCAACAGTGCCTGCACTTAATTTCAAGGAAATTAAGGAAGCCAGTGGCGCTCACAGAAATTCCCATTCCCCAACTTCCTTGTTTTGCTGATTGGCAGCAGTTGCCATTTTAACATAAGGTGGAAAACAGGAACAACTTGCACAGATCTATCATATGCTTCACATTCTGTGAGTGTTTAGGTGGAAGGAGTTATTGTTCCAAGGCTCAGAGAGAGGTAAGGAGTATTCGCTGCAGATGCAAGTCTGAGGCACTCTCCATTTCATAACATCAGAATCCCTCCAAATGTTGTGCCAATGGAGACAGTAAACTGACAAGAAATGTAGATCAATGTTCTTTAAACATTTCAGCTTTTCTGATAAGCAAACATTTCAGTCTGTGTAATATTGTCAAACTACAGCTGCAGAGAATTTTGAAGAGGCTCCTATATGCGCTTTAAATATTCCTATTTCTTTCTACCAGAAAATGTTCTCAAGAGAGCAGAACGCCAACACAATCCTGCTCTCAGTGCATCATTCCCCACACTGAGCGTGGCAGGGGAGCAGGCAGAGCCTGGAACTCGCTGCCACTGCCTCAGAGAGGCACTTCAGAGCTGCACCAACACAAACACTGAGGCAATTTGCCCCTGGATTTGTGCATGAGAAACTTAAACCACATTGCAGAGAGAGAGAGAGAGAGAGAGGGGATTTGGCAAAGCAGGCAGGAGGCTACAGGCATTACACTGCCATTAAATTAGCATTTAATCTTCCCTTCGCAAGATGCAGCATTCTCCTGAGAAATGTGATCTTTGCAAGATACCAGGCTCGGGGATCTGTCAAATAATCAAAAAGCTGATTTCCTACCAGAGAAAAATCTTGCCATGAAATGAGACTTTCTGAATGACACGCAGAGAAATTACTGGAAGGTAGTGAATGCTTCCTGTCTGATGGGAAGAAAAATCCTAAAGAGCTCACACTAAAAAGTAAAATATTAAAATTAAGGAAATTTTATATACATGTGAAGGAATCTACATAACATTGAGATTCCATCATTTAAAATTGAGCCCAAAAGGTGCAAGGAGATAAACAGAGTAGTGCACCTCAGACCTGATGGCCTTGGGGAACTTTGTCCCATGCAAGGACAGAAGAGAAGTGATTTATACAATTAGGTCCAGGTTCTGCACGTGCACAAAAAATTTGGTGGGCAGGAAACAACTCTGCAATTGAGAGGTGTTTTTGCAGCATTCATTCCACACCAACCAGTAAAGCTCTTAAAGTGCTCACAGGTAGGAAAACAAGAAAACCTTCTCTAAAAATAAATGATGGTTCCATATCCACTTCATTATTTTTCTTTCTAGCTTTTTCTTTCCTTTTTTACTTTTGCTATCAAATCCAGGAGTGAGGGACAAAAATTTTGTCTTAGGAAGTTTCTGGATGCGACAGCAATGGCTATTGGCCTTCCAACACACATCCTTTAATAGTTCTGTCTGATGAGAAAAATTAATCTGTATCCTTGTGAGACACCAAGTAGGGGCATTCTCCAGGTGGCAGAAACTTCCTCTACTTAGGAGATAGAATAAAAGAAAATAAATAAAAAGGAATTTATTAAACTTTCCAAAAGGTAGAAAATAGTACCATGGCTTGCTAATCAGTTTGCAATGCCTATCAATACTTTGGCTATGGCTTTGCCAAGTAAAAACCTTCACCCAGATGACTCACTCTTCACAAGATTCATCATCTGATTTAAAAGCAGGAATAACAGTAAGAACTAGAAAAGTGAATTTTCGTGTCATATTTCAAAGAGATTGAGCTCTGCAGGTTTTACAAAAACTTCAAGGGAATTTGAGTTACAGTGTTTGAGCTCATTACAAGAGCTCCAAATCGAAGAAGATCAGAAATGCCAAGAAAAAACAAAAGATACGTCTAGCATCTTCCAGAAAATCTACTCATCTCTATGATTTTACATCAACATATAAAATGATAGCAACAAAAGAGTCAAACACCTTTGCATCAGGTTGGTTCTAAAAAGTGACATTAAAATACTGTGTGTTTGTGTGAGTTTGTGACAGGCACAGCCTCTGCTATCCATACAAAAGCTGAGCTGTGCAGCCTCGTGGAAGGAACCCAAGGGCCCTGCTTGGAGGGATCCTGTCCCATGGCTTTGGGCTGTCACTGCTTCAGTGCCACACCCTGCTCGTGGTGTCCCTTCTGATCTCTGCCTGCCTGCTTCACACTCCCCCCAGCTTCAGTTTTCTCCTGACTCGTGGTTCCTCCTGATGCCTTAGGTTTGAACTTTTCTCTGTTCCCAGCCCTGCCCTGCCCAGTGTCACTCTGCAGTTCCCTGGAGCTCGTTCAGTGCTGTTCTCTCATGCTCACACACACACAACAAAGCCTCTCCAGCTCTCCAAGGACACCCAGACCCTCCTAGGCCCAACAACTGCAAACCACAATCTTGGGGACAGGGGGGCAAGCTTGGGCAAATTCCATCCTTGCCTGGCTTCTGCTTGGGGAATTGATGCTGAGATCCAAGTGGGAAGAACTCGGGAGCTGTCCTTGTCCATGTTGGGATGCACTGAGGCAGGAGCCTCTGGAGCCCAGAGTGTACCTCTGAAGGCCTTTCCAATCAATCCCTCCTTGATTCCTTTATTCCTGCCTGCTCTCTGTTCCTAGGGAGCCATTTAAGGCATCCCTCTTGCCCTTCAGCTGCCCTGGGCTGTGGCAGGGTAGCTGCTCAGGGTGGGAGCTGCCCCTGAGGAGATGGTACCCACAGGGAAGCTGTGAGGAAGGCACAGCCCAACACATCCACACTGGATTTCCATTGTTCCTGCCTGAACAGTGAAGTTTCACAGGTACAGTGAGCACAGACAGGTGACTGAACCAACACCAAGTGCTAATGAAAATGAACATTTCCTGAGTTGGCTGCTGTGCTCTGTGCAGCCCTGGCATGTGACAGAGCTCCTGGCATGGCTCCACACCCTGGGACAGCCACAGGTTCCATGGAAAGCAGGGGAGGAAGGCAGCTTCTACACCAAGGTAGAGAGGGATACAGGCTTATCCAATAGTTCAACAAGAGGAAAAAGGCCTCTGAGGTCTCATCTTGTATTGATTCAGCTCTTCACACAACCGTTAAAGCAAAAATCTCTCTTCCTCTCTGGACGAAAAATAAAATAAATAAAAGTCAAGCAATCTCACAGCACAGAGATAAATAAAAATCAAGCAATCTTACAGCATAGAGATGTTTTGTTCAAGACAGAATTTACTTCTCAACAGGATTAAGCAGGCATCTATTCTCAAGGAGCACAGAGGATAACCTGGATTAAGCTTGTTGCTTCTCCTAGTGAAAAATAACTTGTTTGACAAATATTTTTGAAGTGACTGTGACATCCAGAAAGTCTGCTTGAATCTGGGAAGCAAAGAATATTGGTAGTAAAGAAAAAAGCTCAGAAAACAAACAAGCCATCAAGAAAAATAATGTACTGAATAGCTATATGGCAAATACTTATTGGTATATATCTATCTGACTTCCTCTGGAAAAATACACCAGGGGCCCATAGCTGGGGAGGAGGAAAAACAACATCCAGCAGAACAATAAGAGATACTGAAGGAAGCATATATAATAAAAAGAGCTATAAACACTTAGCAAGATAGTAACAATTGTTTCCTTGAAACTTAGCACCTCATTTGGTAACAAAAAGGATTTCCAGCAAAGTGAAATCCATGCATTTTATCGCTCTAATTCAGACTATCCATTCTGTAAGAACCCTTACAGCCATCCAAGGGTGTTCTCTTGCAGTTCTGCATGTTTAACATTCACCTGCAGGCCCCACAGCAGCTCCTCAGTGGGAGCAGAAGGCTTTTACCCCAGCTGGGGAAGGAGGAACAAACCATGTCTGTACTCTGACCTTAGGGTGGCAACACAGGGAATGCACAAACCTTTCCACAGCCCTGAATGGCCACGCTACGAGCAGAACAGCTCTTGTTTGTGCAAGCAAAGCCAACCCTGCAGAAATCATGTGAGATGCTGGAGGCACCCAAGCTCTGCAGGTGGCACCCAGGACTCGCTGAGAGCCACCATCCATCGCTTGCTCTGTTCATGTCCTGCCTGCTTTGAAGATCTGCCTCAGAAAATCCAGCTCCAGATGTTCAAAAAGCTGGCTAAAAGAGACAGATTCAAAGGTCTGTCTCAACAAGAAGTCTCCTGCCTTATGAGAATCTTCTAGCAAGGCACAGGTAGAGATATCTGTGAGATGCAGACAGGAGGAAGTGGCCACTGATGGGTGACATGCTCCAGGAGGGCAGCTCGTGCTCACTAATGCCTGCAAACATCTAGCAACCTGTCCATTGCAGTGAGTCACAGGAGGGACTGAAGCACTGAGAAATTATCTTGTTATTCCTGTGTGATGCTAAGATGAAAATAACAACCATTAAACCTACACATTTGTTCCTCTCTTGTTGTAAGGGTCTGAAAGGGCACAACTTTCTTGGAATTGTGACAGCACTTAGGGAATGGAAAGTACATGATGGTAACAGCAACTGACCCCCCTCCCTCACTGACAGATGGACAAATCTCTGCTAGCAGAGAGGTTTTGTTCCTCCCGTGCAGTCAGAGCAGACCCAGCTGCAGACGTGGCAGCAATAGCGTGAGCAGCACTCCCACTTCACTGCTGAGCATCCTTGAGAAACTATTAATTAGTTACAAAGTTTAAATAGGCACCTTCCACTGGTCTCTTTATGAAGCCATGTTATTCATCTCAATTAAGTGGAACCCCACAGAATGGCTGTGGGGAGTTCAGAACAACACCAACTTTTTCAGAAGCCTATTTTTTTTTTTTATTTCAGTGCTTTCACTTCTTTTGTTAATTGCCTAATTCCACCTTTTCCTGACTGCACTCCCCTTGGGAGGTAAAGACCACTTAGCTATTTATTCACACAAGCAATGGGGCTTTGGAAAAAAAAAAAAAAAAAGAAAAGCATTCACATTTTCAGACATCTGACAAATGAGACTAATTCATTAGTAATTAAAAAGCATAGCATTTCAAATGCTCATCTCACTGGCACACTGGAAGGTGGAGGGAGGGAAGCAGAACAGCTCTGGAGGATGGGGTGGTCAAATGTGCCTATGTTTGCTCACATGAGAAGGTGAAATTCTCACAGGTTCACCCTTCCCACTTCCCTGTGCTGCCACCTTCATCTGCAGGGACTGATCAGGCCTCCCAAAGCACTCCCATCTCATGGCTGCTGGTGGGCAGAGGGACATTCAGGCTGAAAAGTCAGAGCAGGTGGGAGTTTGTCATCTGAGCATCACACTTGGGGCTGAGCAGAAAGACCCAGGTGCAGGGAACAGGGCTGGGATCAGCTTCTGAAGGGGAAGCTACAATTCACCTGCTCCAAAGCAGTAATTCCATTCTAATTTTGGTTGTAAAGAGCTGTCTCAAAACTACACCCAGACAAGAAAAATCATCTCTTCCAGGATACTCTGCCCTCCTGACTTCCAGCACAAACCTCTGTTACTGCCCAAGAAATAACAGCAATGCTTTTGAAGCCTCAGATTCTGGAGCTGTTTTAGGATTTTTTGTTAAGTAATAGCTTTTTCACAGATCTAAAACAAAGCTGGGAAAGTTTTAACTCTACAGCAAGTAACAAGCTTAAAAGTTTGAAACAAATCTCTGTAAAGAAACGAACACATCGATCTTATTATTATTTGCAGTTGGTAATTCTGCATTAGACCTGATTTGGATTCAGAGTAGTTGGCTTCACCTTTTGTCCTTCCTCTCATATTCAGTATTTTCCTATCTCAAAAGGTACTGCAATATTCAATTTGGATATTCTGTGCTGGATTTGTACTTCAACTAATATTATGCTTTCACGTTTCTTTTCTAATGAATCATTTTTGCATGTATTGACTGAACCAACAATTAAAGTATGCCAGTTCTTGCAAGGAAGAAAGAGAATTTTCAGTCCTAGCTGCAAGTGGAGGTGCTGTGTTGGGCTGGAGTCAAAAGAATTCCTTTTGATAGCTCTGTATAGAATGTATCCAGAATAAGGGCTCTGCCACAGAGCAATTTCCAGCTTTCTGAGGGCACCAGTCACTTGTCCTTGCTCATTACCCCCACCCTTAGTTATCCATCTGCAGATTCCCTATAACCAACCCCAGTTTAGGAATGTCTGGCAAAGATTCAGGCTCCTGGTTCAGTACAATTTCTTTTTCCTCCTGCTCTTCATTCTGTTTTAATGCAATAAATAGTATCTCCAGACACTGAGACACATAAATAATGCACAGGAAACATAAAGCTGTGTGTTTCACTCCCTCTCCAGATGAAATGCTCAGGACTGGACACACTCCCAGGTGACCAAGGGTCATGGCCAACCCTGCAGGGTCCTGAGAGCTTTCCCCTCTCAGGACTTGCTCTGCTCCCTGGGAGCTCTTCTGGGACTCTGGGCACCACAAGGGTGTTGGAGTCAGGCCAGGTTCTGGCCAGTGCAGCAAAAGAAAAACTTTATATTCATCAGAAGGTAAAGATCTTCTTTATTTTATGTAGAGTAAGTAAGGTAAAGAGATCTCTGAAGAGAGATCTTGTGTTTTAGGCTTGGATGTTTCTCTCTGTATGGTCAGGAGCAGAGTGCTGAGAACAGGTAACAATTGGTTAGTTACAGAGAAATCTGTTAGGATAACAAAAGTAACAAATACTATCTCGAGATAGGTATTTTCAAAACATTTCAGATAGTTTATTAAAACTTTCTGTGTTTCTCAGCTTCTAGCAGTGGGAAGAGAATCACTCCCACACCTGGAGTGAAACTTCTCTGATGGTTGTCAGCTCTGTCTGTGGCAAAGGAAGCTCTCTCCACAGATGGATCTGAGAGATGAGAATCTCCCTCTGACCAAACCTGTCATGGTCCACACGATGGCTTTGGGTTCTTCCACCCAGAGAGCTGCTGCCTCCCCCACTAACACACCTGGAGAGAGCAGTGCTCCAAACTGGGGCTCAGGCTGGACCCAGGCTCCTCTCTGAGGGTTTTAGAAAACCTGAGAGTCCTTTCTGCACCTTGAAACTCAACTGGAGCCTCTCTAATGAGCTTTGTCTGGAGCTCCCCCTCCACCCACGATGAGCAGGACACAAATAGAGCACCCTTCGATTATGGTGTTAAGTTCATTATTAACCATGCAAATCTAAACTCAACCAAATCACCATTTTTATTAAATTATTAATTAGCAAATGGCAGCATAAGTGGTTTTGTATTGAGTATAAACCTCTGAAATCAATGAAGCTGTTTTACATGAAAGAAATGTATTCTTTTAAACACCTTAATAGTGTCAGGAGACTTGCATCAACATTAATCTCAGGCAGATAACATATTCAAAAATACAGCTCTCATTGGGTACAAAGCTCATTAATAGTGCAATAAATATTATGTGCTGAGACAAGCATCCAAGCTCACCAATTTTTGGTCTTTGCTGAATTCTTCTCAGCTACAATTAACCCAGCAGCAAATTTGGGCACTCCTAGGGCAGAGGTCTGTGAACTCTGTGCTTCGACCTTGAGTGCAATTATTGTCTGGGCAAAGAGGATATTATAACAGCAAGTTTGAAAACATCAGTTATTAGGGCTTGATCCTGAAATTGGCTTAATATTTTAAGGAGATGAGCAGAATGGGGTCAGTGGATGCTGCTTGTGGTGTGTGACATCATCACACAGCATGGGAGCATTGTCCCCATGTGTGAAGACAAAATGACAAGGCAGCACTGATGGGTTCTGCAATAAACTGCTGCTCTGCTGGGCCTGGAGACCTGAGCACTTCTGTGCTGTGAAATATCGAACAGGAATCCCATTCCCCATGAAATGCTGCTTTCAAACACCGAGCACAGAGGCAGGAAAGGGCTGGTCTGTGTCAGGGCTGGGTTTGCATCTCTGGGCCAGGGGTGATCTCTGTGTCCAGACATGGTGAGAGGAATTTGTTGTAAAATCACTTCCTCTAGTGAGGCCTGAACATCTTAAAAGCAAACCATGTTTTGCCTCAGCATCCAAACCATTTCCTAAGACACCACCTCAAGCTGTGCCTGGCACCACTCTGGGCCATGTGCTCCCTTCTGTGCTCCTGCCCCAAAACACAATCAATGGGAACTGCCCTACACAGGTGTGAAACAGAGAGGGGGCAATGACACAAACACCAGGCTCAATCAGCCCTGGCAACCCTGAGGAAAATAAAACACCTCCAAAAGACGCTGCAAGACAAGCTAGGGAGCCTTGCAGCAGAATCAGGGGCCAAAATCAGACTCCAAATGCAATTTCAGAGGACCAAAGTCTACCCCAAAATTACTTAAAATGCCTGAAAATATAAACAAAACCCAGTTCACAATGACACAGGTTTGTTACCCTTCCTATTATGGGCTCCATCAAAGTAAATCAAAAGCTTCCAAATGCTTTTTCCAGATTCCAATGGAATATTTCATTGTTGATAGGAGGAAAGAGTTTTGCATTGCAATAATAGCTGGCATAAAATAATTCCAGTCAGAAATGGCAACAGGATCTTCCTGGGGACAAGTCTGTACCTTTGGAGTATACTTCCCTTCAGCACAACAGAAGCCCAGATGTGGAACCTCCAAATTCAGTGCATTATTATCTCAGGGCAAATGACAAATTTATTCATAGTTTCTCTGTTTTTTTTTTTGTTAACAGGATAAAAAGACCTTTTCCATTTTGACCTCAAAGTTCTCATTCTTGCTGCATATTCTTCTGGCTCTTGTTTTGAATATTTTTATTATTCTGAGTAATTGCATGCTGGCAGTTTTCATAATCACTAATTGCACTAGATGACTCTTGTGATCACAAATAAAACATTCGGGAGGGAATAAATGAATGGAACCATCCTCCCAATCAATAACTGCTGAAGTCTTCCTACATACAGATAAATCTCTTTTTTGTGCACAGAATAAGTTATCAAATATTTTCATCTTCATTGTTGATGCAGGAGCAAACTTTTTTGCTCATTCTTGAATTTAACACCGTGTCAGATTTCTTGCTGTCTCTCATGTACAACACTTTGAACTGGCAAAGAAAATAATCCATTAGTGTTGGGTCCAGCCCTGTCTCTGGATAGTAGAAACTTATAAAATGAATTAAAGGAATTGAAATGAAAACAGTACAGAGAAAAATAATAAAAAAAAAGGACAACAGTACCATATTTCTTTGTTGGTGTTGGTTTTGAAATGATTCATAATTCAATTAGTATAGATCACAAGTGTGTTGATTTGCTAAAGAGAGCTCTCCAGGGCATAAAAATATTTAGATAATGATTGGAACAGCAAATAAAATTCATAAACAAAAATAATTTAAATTATAGCTGAAAATTTATTGTCCCTAAAGAAACATTTACAGTCTAAACAAAACCTACAACCCCAACCAACCTGAGCCTTCTGTGATCAAAACGCCTGAATTGCAACCAATTATTCCCCAGTACTTCTGCTGTGCATCACACAGAGCCAGGGAGATGCTCCACAGTTCTGCCTCCTGATGTCCCCAGCTCAGTTCCTTGGCTTGGCTGAGCTCTCATGGCCACAAGCAGCTGCTGGAATTGGCTTCTCAGTTTCCCCCAGAGTCTGACAGAGGGGTCCAGGATTACCCACAAAGGTCACAGCTAGAATGCAGCAGCTCCTCCCTGGCAGGGGAGGCTGCAGCATCAGACTCAGTGTGCAGGCATGGAAATGGCACTGACCTCTCCACTGCCACAGTTTCACTCTGTAAACGAAGGAGCAATTGGAAATCTCAACTATTGATTGCATATTTAATGTTCCTTCTGATCTAGGTGACTGCAGCCTGATGGACTCTCAGTCATTTCTGAAGTGGCCAAGTGATGCCTTAGGTTTGAACTTTTCTCTGTTCCCAGCCCTGCCCTGCCCAGTGTCACTCTGCAGTTCCCTGGAGCTCGTTCAGTGCTGTTCTCTCATGCTCACACACACACAACAAAGCCTCTCCAGCTCTCCAAGGACACCCAGCCCCTCCTAGGCCCAACAACTGCAAACCACAAGCTTGGGGACAGGGGGGCAAGCTTGGGCAAATTCCATCCTTGCCTGGCTCCTGCTTGGGGAATTGATGCTGAGATCCAAGTGGGAAGAACTCGGGAGCTGTCCTTGTCCATGTTGGGATGCACTGAGGCAGGAGCCTCTGGAGCCCAGAGTGTACCTCTGAAGGCCTTTCCAATCCATCCCTCCTTGATTCCTTTAATTATTTATTCCTCTATTCCTTTAAGTCTGCTCTCTGTCTCTAGGTAGCCATTTAAGGCATCACAATGGTAATCAATGACAGCAAAGAGTCAAGGTCTTTGTTCTGTCCTGCACCTCCCATTCTCAGGTTCCCTGGAATCCTCTCCTCACCCACAGATCACCACAGCAGCTCCAGGACTGCCTGGCTCAATCACCTGCAGGCAATCAGGACACTTCCTTCAAACACACACTCCCGATCCAAATCAAAATGCAAATGTAAACTCGTTCAGAGTCATAAACATCCACACAATTCTCTGTCTGTAGCTGCAATGATCTGCAATTAACAAATGAGAGCAAGCTCCAAAATCATTTTCTCCCAGGTATTTATGCAGGAGTTTCACGGCATCACCCTCATATCAGAACAAAGACCTAAATGCTTCATCCTTGTATATTTAGTGACACGTGGACAAAATGCAAATGTGAAATTTAAAGTTATAGAAATTAAATGGTAATCACCTCCTCCTCCTCAGTCGTCTGATCTGAATCTGGGAGAAGCTGAAGCTCCCATTCACTACAAAAATAAGTGATCTGTTCCAAGCTGTGTTCAGCAGCTGCAGCTTCCATTTGGATAACAAAACACCTACTACAAATAAATAAGTGTACAATTTCCAGAGAGTTCCAAAGGTACTGAGCTCTTCTAGAGATCTGTGACAGCAATTAATGTTCCTGAGGCGTGGTTAGCCGAGCCACCCAAAATAACTCTGACTTGTGCAGAGCTCTGGGAATTACACCAGTTATCCAGTGGAAAATGAAAATAAAAATTAAGCAAAAAATTTCCACAGAGTTGGGCTGAGGCAGACTTTATACAGGAATTTATAAGCAAATGATTAGAAATGATTAAACAATGGAGCTTAGCTTTAAATGGTGTGAAATTACTTCAGGACCAGCAGAACTTCATTACTTTCTCTGTTTGTGCATAATGGATTTTTTGGAGTATAATTTCTCTCTTGAAGAGCTCCATAATATTAAAATGTTTTTGATTAACTAGTCAAGAAGCAAAGCAAACAACAGACATTTTTATATACTGGTATCCAAATAACTCAGGAGAATAACTGGGAGCACAATGAAAACTAAACTGAGCCAGAAATGCCTTGTAAATATTACAGTAGATGCTTCTGCCAAAATATTCGACTAGTACAGATTGCACAGTGCCATAATTACAGTAGATGACATAAAATTATTATAAATTAACAGTTTATTGTACAAAGTCATGCATTATGTATTTTTATTAAGTAGCTACACAAGTGCATGAAATTAAGAACTATGAAATAGTGTAAAAAGTGATTAAACTGATCTAAACTTTGCCTACAACACAAATTACAGGCTCATTTTTTCCACAAGGTTTAAACTAAATGCATATTATTAGGCAAGAATTGTTGGAATTCTTGTGGGGAGAAAGGTGTTCAAGCCTAAAATTCCATTTCTATGTCAAGATGATAGAAAATAAAAATTTAAAAAAATTTAAATAAAATTTTTAAAATAAAAGCTATATACATAAATTTTTATCCCAAGGCAAAGGGTTTGAATCAAAAGGTTGAATCCCAACACAAGTACAACCTCAACAAATTTTCTCAGTAGAAATTATTTATTGTTGCAGTTTTATAGGAGAACTCCACTGTTCCCCAGTTGTGAGGACCTGACATTTAATTTGGGCTATTGATCTTTACATGTAAGTGTAAATACTCAGTTAGATTTTCTGTCAATGCAATGAGATGTATCTTATCTGTGTCTGTGAGAGCGTGAATATTTATTTTTAGACTATCTGTAACAAAATATTGTTTAATACATTTAGCAAATATCTTTCATCGACTTATAGAGAGATTTAATCACCTTTAAACTCCTAGTGAACAGTGATTCCCCCTCTGGGTTTTGTTTATTTAGAGAGACATGGCAATATCATGTGGCAAATTAAGGCCAGGTTTGGCTTTTTGCAGCATAAAAATGACTCCAGATCAGAATATCTTCTTTATTTCATGCATGTTTCATGCAGAGCAAACAGGCAGAGAGCACAAGGAGATCTCTGAAGTGATCCCAGCTGCTCTCTGACCTGGCTGCTGCTGCTTCAGCCATGGGCAGGAGCAGAGAGGGACCAGAGCAAGAGTAACTACAACTGGTTAGCTACAGAGAGAACTGTTAGGGTAACAAACAAATCCCACTGAGATAAATGTTCTCAAAGCATCCCAAACAGTTCACAAAGCTTCCTCAAGGTTTCTCAGCTTCTAGCTGTGGGGAGTGATTCTCTTTCCACAGCTAGAGAAACCTTGAAGCAAAGCTCCAAATTCTGCTCTGACCTCACTCAGTGCCCAAATTATCCCAGTGCTCATGGGGCAGTGACCACAGGCACAGCCCTGAGCCATTCCCTGCTGGGGCAGGGAGGATCCTGTGCTGCAGGTGAGCTCTCCCATCCCTGCCCTGGGTGTGTGTCTGTGGGAGCAGCACATTCCTGTCCCTCTGAGACTCTCGGAGCTGAGGCTGATCTCGGTCACTGCAACCCATGGGGAACTCAGCTTTCCTAAATTTGTTGTCTGTTGTGATGATGTGGCCTTAGTTCTCCAGGGCCTTTCTACAAACTACTCATGTCCATAGGTTTTCTCAGAAGGCTTATTTATTAATATTAAGAAAACAGGAGAAATCTTTCTCTAGCAGGCTCAGCTGCAGGGATTGTCTGTGTCTGTGTGTGTCTGTGTGTGTCTGTGTGTGTCTGTGTGTGTCTGTGTGTGTCTGTGTGTGTCTGTGTGTCTGACTGTGTCTGTGTGTCTGTCTGTGTCTGTGTGTCTGACTGTGTCCCAGTCAGGAATCCACAACAAGAACAGAGAGGAAGACATTTCACTGGTCAAGGCAATCACCTTACCATCAACATTTCTCTTATTTACATCTTCCATCAAAGTTTTCTCTTGGGAAGCTACAGAAAGTTCCCTTAGCAATGGATTTCAGGACAGGTTAACAAGAACTTGCATTTCTCCAACCTTTCTCTGAAATTTCTCAAAATCCCAGCAACGAGTCACCACCACAGCCCTCACTTCTGCAAACCAGGCAGGACCAGAATGGTGCTTTAGAGATGCATTAAGTGTTCTGAGTTTCCAGAACTGCATCTTAGTCCAGCAGAGGCACTCCTAGGAGTTACCTGGGCTGTATTTCTCTCTGTCTCAGCTGACAGTGTCTTACAAGAAAGGTTTTACATCAAGACAGACACTGCTTTCCTTTACAGTATCTCTGTATTTTGGCAGTGCTTGGTAACATATTTTGGATCAAGCCAAGACACAAAAATGCCAGTTTATTTTACAGTTGAAGATGGCCTTAATCTATTTTCTACTTGCAAACATTCACCATTTCTGGTCAACCTCACTTCTAAAAATAACTTTGCTTTAACTGAATTCCCTTACAGTGAATTCAATCTCTGATTAATCTATTAGAGATATTATTAATAATAACTTTGATTTATTGGATATAAATACATCTGTTATATATCAGTCAGTGAATTTATCTAACAGAAGTCATCTTGCAGAGGAAATGTGCCTTTCCCCAAGGAGCACTCGTGCACAGTCACAGTAGTTGTTAAATTCAGGAAACAAATCTGTCTGTGACTTGCCACTTCCTTCCTGCATCAATCTGGTTTATTAAGGATTAGAAATGGTCTTGTGTGCCATGGTACACATGCATGGCAAGAACCCATCCTGCACAGAGCCCACAGTATCCCACACCTGTTAAAGGAGGCACCTGTGAAAACCTCAGTGGCAAATCTCCCTCGCACACTGGGAACCACCAGAGCCTCATCAAAAACCCCAACTCGTCAGCATGAAGAGTTAAATGCAAATTATTCAGAGATTTTGGAAGTGTTGCAATCACCTGTTTCCATTTTTGTCACCAGGCCCAAGAAGATTTTGCCTCACCTTGGCCAAACACCAAGTTATTATTGCAAAGCACAGATAAATGAACAGTGATGGCAGGTGATGAACAGCGAAGGCAGAGCTAACAGAGCAGCTCCACCCAGGCTCCTGTCACAGGACATAATTCCAGTTTACAGAACATTGTGCCCTCATCCTATTCCATTTATCAGCAACAGTAGTCACTACATGGAAAAAATACAGATTTTCTACCTAGAAGAAATGCAGGTTGTTTGCTCATTTTCATGGAACATGACATTGCTTTGAGGAATTAGTGGCACAAAGCACTTTGGAGAAGTGAAAATCCTACTACACAAAACACAGCTCCTATTACACAAAAACATTCATGCAAATAAGTCCCTGAAGATCTCTGTCCACCTACAATCATAATTTATAGAACATGAGTACAGAAAAAACCTCAGAAAACCTTTTCCTACTTCAGCTCAAAGTCTAATTTTTTAAGCTGCTTGCACGTCTCCATCACAACCAAACAGGAACTTAAAAATCACATACCTAAAAGAAATAGCTAAAACTCTTCCCTTCCACACCTCTATTTCCCCAAAGAGTCCTAACAGAAGATCTTAGGCAGAGCACACACAAAATCCTCACCTGTTTGTGTTTTCTTCCTTCCCCAAAGCACTGATGCTGAAATGGCAGCAGTTCCTCCTAACCGAGGCTGTTTGTGAGCTGATCTCCTTCTGGCCATTAAACACCCCCTGGGACCCAGGGCTCCACACCAGCTCTTCCTTGCCATTGGGAAGAGCAGAGGGATGGTTTTCCTTGGCATGAAACTTCTACAAGCAGGTTTGAGGGAGCAAATCCAACCTCCAGCCCCTGAGATTTACCCTGCCCACGGAGCTCAGTGCTCCTGGAACTGCAACCTTTGCTACTTGTCAGGCAATTCCCCTGAACCAGGCAGGAGAATTTACACCTGGAAAGAAGAAAGAGGGGAACCCAACACTGAAACAAAGCATGGCTCCTGTGGCAGCTCGAATGCTGGCAGGGGAAGCACAGCTCAGGTTGTCACAAACAAAAACCTGGGGAGATGTGAAAAGGAAGGAACACCAAGAAGCTCTCTGGTTTGCATTAAAACTTAGCTACCATTTTCTTTCCATGATATTTTCTTAGTGTTTGATTTCTTTTCTGATGACAGTGTAATGCACACTGACACCTTTTCATTCCCACATCATCAAAAGTTCTCTAAAGGCTCACAGTGAAATCTCACTGCAATAATCACAGAGGAATCAAATTAGCATCCTAATGAATTCTCCATGGACTCGTGCCCTTGTGTGTTTTCCCCATTCTAATCTCCTGTCATAATGGCACCTTAACTGGGTCCCTACAGATTCCTACCAAAATTATTATGAAAGAGTTCATGTGATAGCTACACCACATTAATCTGAGCAGAGAGAGGGAGGGATTGTAAAAGAACAGATTCTAAAAGTAACTACTAGATGCAGTTACAATATCTGCTTTGCCCTTCTGGATTGGCTTTTTCCATACTATTCCCAAAGAAGTCAGGCTAGAAAAAAGCTACCTGGAAGCTCCCTCCAAAATTCTTAATATTTAAAATATTCCTCTGGAAAACTTTCAATCCTGCAGCACAAAAGCAGCTCAGCTGTTAGCTAAACCAGTGTTTAATGGTCAGGGGAATGAGCACCAGGAACCCAGAGCACAACTTTTTGAAGCAGTTCACTCCAGTAAAGGGTGAAATGTGAACAAGCAGCAGGCAGTGCAAGGCTGAAACCAGGATCAGTTCTGGGAGCAGCCCAGGGCTGTGAGCTCATGGTAACCACATTTATTGTATCACAGCAGCTTGGGCACGGAATCACAGAAGGAAAAAAATAAAATATTAATTTATATAGCTGCTGACTGATAAGAGGCACCAAAATATTTTGCATCTGTATCAGAGGCACTGAGCCTCTTCTTGCAGGGCCTCAGTGGTGATTCCCCTGTGAAATAGCTGCCAGCACTTTCCCTCCCTCTGAGGAATGTCACAGGGAGCTCTGAAAAGAAGCTGCACATCTTTCCTGGGGTGAAGTAAAAAATGGAGAGAAATCCAAGGGGAACTGCTAAAGTAATTTTCATGGCTAAGTAGAAATACCAATAAGATGGAGTCCCATAAATTGTTAGGAAAATCCTACATCTCCATCTCACTTCTATCTGAATTGGTGGATTAATTGCTTAGGCCTATCATATTTTAACAATCTGAAAGAAAAACAAAAAGACAAAACTTTGATGGTACTTATATTAGTAACAGAACAGAGCACAATAATTAAAAATAAATGACAAACTTGGTCATGACAGAGTGTTACTCAAGGAAAGGTTGAGTTGCTGATAAAATAAAAAAAAAAAAAGAGCTTATTAAACTTCCCAAGCAGCTCATGAGTTACAGTGGTAAGGGACAGCATTAATGACAGCTTGCCATGAGCCAGGACACTGTGAGAGCCCTTGTGCCACAGCCTTGCTCACAAAAGGATTCTGCAAATACTTTTCAAACTCGAATCTGCTGAGGGCTGAGGCTGGAAGGTAAGAAGAGCTGGAGATGGAAGTGGTACCCAGCTCACAGCACCTGCAGGATGCAGCCCCACAGCTGCTGGCCCTGGGAGGGGGAGAGGATGAGGGACACAGCCAGGGCACAGTGACACAGGGACACAGCCAGGGCACAGTGCCTGTGGTGGTGACTTTTTGCTGAGTTTTTGAAAAATTTCAGAGAAAGGCTGCAGAAATGCAAGTTCTTGTTAACTTGCCCCAAAATCCATTTCTAAAAAACCCTTTTGGGACTTCCCAGAAAAAAACTTGAATGAAAAAATGTAAATAAAAAAAATTGCTTATAGTAAAATAATTACTTTAACCAATGAAATGTCTTCCTCTCTATCTTGTTGTAAATCCCTAACTAGAACACAGTCAGACACACACAAAAACACATGATCCCTACAACTAAACCTACTAAAAAAAAAAAAAAAGGTTCTGTTTTGTTAATATTAATAAATAAACTTTCTAAAAAATCTACAAACATAAGTAGTTTGTAAAAAGGCCCTAGAGAACCAGGGCCACATCCCCACCAGTGCCCATCCTTCCCTGTGCAGCTGCAAGGGGCAGAGCCCAGGCTGTGCTGAGGAATTCCTCCCCACACTCTCAGGAAGCAGCACTGCTCTCCCCGCTACAAATGAAGGTGCAGAGAGCAATAATGCAAAACCCAGGCTGTTTTCTAAACTGCCTGGACACATCTCCAGGCATCCTGAACAAAATACTGACCTTCCTCCAGCTCTTGCTGCTTCCACGTGGTTGGGCCCTGGGCGACCTGAAGTAATTTCACTCACGATGCTTTTGTTTATGGGAACTTGCAATGCCTTGGAAAATGCTCAGCATAATTAAAGACACTGAGCCATTGAGCATTTCTCATATTTCTCTTTGTTAGAAATGCACTGTAAAAATCCTCTCCTTTCAGCCTCCAAACTATAGAAAACAGCAAGGGTGATCTCCTAAGCTCTTGCATCTTCTTTCAAGCACCTGTGGCTGTGCACAGAATTGAACCACAGCTATTTCTTTCCATTTTGCCATGACATATGAAAATGCTCCATAAAGAAGTGGCATTTTCATATGAGAAACCTTGAAGCTAAATGATTTCGAGTGCAATAAAGTCTTTGGTGATATGCTGACTTTCTCCTCTAAGAGAGCTCCATCTAATTGACAGGGAAAAAAATTGTTTTGCTACATAAGCTGTGAAGTTATACATGGAAAGCAATCTTGGTAAACAGGTTAATGGCTTAATTTCTCTGAAAAAGAAATTCCAGAATGTGATGGAATGATAATTTGAAATTATTTTCCTGATATTTTCCTTACCATGCTGGGGACTCAGTTTGCCCAGGCTTACAGCAGTGATTTTAATCTTTGCCTTATTATGGCGAGAGCAACAAATCATCAAAGGAAACATCCTCATAATGACAGAGGAGGAGAATACATATGAGCCATTGAACTACTTAGAGCCCAATTGACAACACATTTGTCTCTGGCCTGGCAATAAATTGACCAAATTCATTTTGCCCTTATACAAAGAAAACAAACCTAATTGATGGAGGAAAAAAATCCCTTCAGAAAATGCTACAGCCATCGACAACTGAAGTGTTATTAGCAGTCTAGCAAATGCATGCAAAAGGAAAAAAAACAAATATCTGCCAGTGTCTCACCAGTGTTCCCTTGTAGGCAGAAATTACCTTCGTGTTCTTGCATTACTCAGTGCAAGCTTTCCCTCTGAAAGTCTGCAGTGACTGTGTGTAGCTGCAGGACCCTGCCCTCAGTTTGTAGCTGCAGGACCCTGCCCTCAGTTTGTAGCTGCAGGACCCTGCCCTCAGTGTGTAGCTGCAGGACCCTGCCCTCAGTTTGTAGCTGCAGGACCCTGCCCTCAGTTTGTAGCTGCAGGACCCTGCCCTCAGTGTGTAGCTGCAGGACCCTGCCCTCAGTTTGTAGCTGCAGGACCCTGCCCTCAGTTTGTAGCTGCAGGACCCTGCCCTCAGTGTGTAGCTGCAGGACCCTGCCCTCAGTTTGTAGCTGCAGGACCCTGCCCTCAGTTTGTAGCTGCAGGACCCTGCCCTCAGTGTGTAGCTGCAGGACCCTGCCCTCAGTTTGTAGCTGCAGGACCCTGCCCTCAGTTTGTAGCTGCAGGACCCTGCCCTCAGTGTGTAGCTGCAGGACCCTGCCCTCAGTTTGTAGCTGCAGGACCCTGCCCTCAGTTTGTAGCTGCAGGACCCTGCCCTCAGTGTGTAGCTGCAGGACCCTGCCCTCAGTTTGTAGCTGCAGGACCCTGCCCTCAGTTTGTAGCTGCAGGACCCTGCCCTCAGTGTGTAGCTGCAGGACCCTGCCCTCAGTTTGTAGCTGCAGGACCCTGCCTGCTGCAGCTCTAACTCAGTTTGTAGCTGCAGGACCCTGCCTGCTGCAGCTCTAACTCAGTTTGTAGCTGCAGGACCCTGCCTGCTGCAGCTCTAACTCCGTGTGTGGCTCACAGAGCCTCCACACCATCAGTGCTCAGAGAGGTGGCACTCCACAGCAAAAGCAAACTGGAATCACCCTTGAGCTCGGGGATGGAAAGGAATGAGGCATGAACTTCAGATCAAAGAAGCCATTTATTAAGAAAATCGTGTCCTTTTTTTAACCAGGATTGCTGGAGCAGGACACAGCCATTGGTTCTTGGGTGAACACCTCTTAGCACCATGGGCTAGGCACAGAATAACAACTCAGGAGTAACAAAGTGCACAAAACATCACCTGTGGTTTACACAAACTTCTCCTGGGTCTCAGCTCCACTGTGAGAAAGCAACTTCTTCTCACAAACAGGGCTGAGAGAGCTGGAAATTCCTCTCTGACCAAACTTGTCAGCGTGCACAAAGCATCTCCCCCAAAGCCCTGCAGGGAGCTGCTGTGAGCTGTGCTGCTGGCACAGACCTTTCCCAGGGCACAGCTTGGGAGGGGAAGGTGCTTTTGGGGCCTTTTTGGGGCTTTTTGGGGCTCTCATCTTGCCTCCCACACCCCAGGGACGGTGCCAGAGTCAGCAGTGGGGGAATGCTCCTGGCACCCCTGAACGGAGCCTGCACAGCCCTGGCAGCCCTCGTGCCAAGCTGCTGAGGTACAAACCCAACTTCTCACCAAGTTTAATGGAGATTTTTTAGAGATTGCTCCAATCTCCAGGATGAAGCTGCTGCTCCATCTCCTCTGGAAGCACAGCAACACCTGCTCAGTGCACATCCCAGCTGATGGGCAGCAGAGATGTTTGAGAATAACACATGCCACAGCTGCAAGGACAGCCTGCTTCAACACCACCAGAAAGCTGCAAAACATTCTGCAAATGTTTCTTATAATTTAAACATTTATATGTAGCTCCTGCTATTGCCTTTAAAATATTCCTCTTAAATTCTACCACGCAAAAATTACAAACCTGGGCATATACTTAGAGAAAATATAGCAGTGTGTACCTAAGGAGGAGAAGAAAAAAAAACATATCATCAAGCCATTTGTGAATAAAAAGAGTTATTGGATGGAGTTTTATGTCCTGAAACATGAAGACCTGTTAGCATCTTACACTTCTAGAACGTGGTGATATTTTATATGCTGTTTAGATGTGCATAAGCAATAGAACCTATTCTACTTTGATAAGCACTTCTCCACAAGACAGCTCACAAACACTTCCTTTGCATCTATCCAGGAATTGCTATTTAAAAAAAAAAAAAAAAGAAAAAAATCTCAAAACATTTCTTAAGAGGGAAAGAAATGTAGAAAGCAGTGTCTTTTGCAGAGCACAGCAGTTCTACTGAGTGGCAAAGGTTCATTATTATTCACTGATATGCAGAAGCCATCCCTGACAATTCCCGTGTTCCCTCTTTCCCAGCCAGGCTGCTGATGGCTGCTGCATGATCCATCCAGGCAGTGCAATAGAGGAAAAACACCACAGACTGCACACAGGGCAGTGCAAAAGCCATGTGCCAAAACTGCTGCAGGGAGCAGACAGTAACTCTTCTTGCCTGCACACCATTCCCATTGTCAGTGGCATTATTTGGGAAGAAGTGCAAACTCTTACACCTCGCCAGGCAATTTCTGCCTTCAGAGACTCCTCAAGCACCTCTGGACTGCAAACAGCATTTCACTCCAAGTGCTCAGAGCTCTAAAAAACGGTGCTGATATGATGCTGTCAAAAGTCTGATTTTAATTCCTTGTGGTGCATGAGATATCACCTGAAAATCTACTTGTTTATGGGGTAAATCCATGGAGCTCTCCTGCCCAGACAGTCCTGAGTCACAGCACACCAAATCCTAGGGAACACGAATGCAACAGCAAAGCACCAAATGTGATGATGCTTTTGGACCTAAATATTACTTGTAGAGACATCCCTCATATAAATATTTCATTTTCCTGTCTCTACAAAGAAGCTTTTGGCAAACTGATTGTCTTAATGTCAGCTTAGGCCTCTAGGTGCTTTTGCAATGTGAGCCACAGATGCAATGAAAGTTGGAAAAATTATTATTAATAATTTGTGGCAAGTTTTATGATCTGTTTTGAAACTAACTGTTCACAAAGACTCACAATTCAGAACTGTTTGACAGACAGTGAAGTAATGCCAGTGAATAAGACCCTGGACACTACTCCAGTGTAGGATGAGAGCATCACCAGTTTGGAGAGTGGCTGGGGCAGAGGACAGGAGGTAAGGAAAATAATTGATCCTGCTTTGAGTGCAAGAGATTTTTCAAAGTGATCTTCCCCTTCCCTCCTTTATTTCCTTGAAAAAAAGAGAAAACAAATCCTTTCTTCTCTCTTCCATCATTTCTGTTTGATATAAAATCAAGCCAAATCCAGGGCAGGAGTTAAAAGGAGTTAAGGCTCATTCACCTTTAATTTCATGATGCTGAGGTATTACAGGCAACATGACCCTTGGCCTAAACTTATTTCTGCTTCCTGTTGCCATCTTTTAGCAGAAATCCCTTATGGTAACATTAAAAATACCTTGGTGCCTCTTGCTCCTCAAACACAAAATCTAATCTCTGTTTGTGACCACAGCAGCTCTTTTTGTGCAGCTGTAATTATACAGCTGGGATGGCACCAACATGATTTTATCAGTTCAGCTGAAGGGTAGACAAAGGAAGGCATAGAACACAGAAAGGAAGGCTCTGCTGTGATTTCAGTATCTTACCTTGCTTTAGTTACGTATTTGTCATTCCTCTTGGGTTAGAAATGTAAAAGAAATGTGAGAACAGCACTGTCCACAGGCCTGCTGGGGTATGGAACTTGCCTGGGTGAGATTTGTGCCTTATCACAGGAACTGAGCTCTGCTGAAATGTCATTATCAATAAAATGTCTGAATTGAATCAGATTTGCAACTGGAAAAGGCAGAACTCCTGTTTGCAGCCTTGGAACATTCACTGTGCCATCCCTGCTGCTGAGTCCCATCGATAAAACACAATTTGTTTGTTTCTTTAATCAACATATGGGAATTTAATTATAACAAAGCTGATGCACACAAAAAATTTTGCAAAAAGCATTGAATATACAGTAAGAACTAAACTCAGTTTCAGCTTCCCCAGCTCTGCATACAGTGACATCAGATGCATTTGTATTCCATTTCAAAACTCAGACATATGCATCACAGTTTCTTGTAATCAAGATATATAAAGGTTACAACCATCTGCTTCTCAGACTGCCTTGCTAAGTTATAAGACAAACCCAAGTTTTGAATTTTCATTGCATTTAAAGGGCTGATTTGTTGATATTTGGGGAAAAAAAAATAAAAAATAGAACCCACCCCAAAAAACAACAAAGGTCAAATCAATAGCTGAGCACAGCTCTAATGGTGTTTGTGGTAAAGTGAAAACATGACTGATAAGGTTGTAAAGTTCAGTACTTGAATATTCTCGTTCCACCTGTATTCCTGGGAAGGCTGTGCCCTTTTCCTCCTGTGGAATTGGCTTAGCTCTGCTCCTCACCTCACCAAGACCCAACTCAGGAAAACAAAGAAAGTTTCATCAAAAGTGAAGAACCAGAGCTGTTAAAAGGAGAACCCTTCTCTGAAGCACCAGCTGAAAGGAGAACAAACTGATGTAAATCATTAGCTGGGGTCATGCAGCATCAGCTTCCTCGTTTAAAAGTCGCAATTAAGAAAACACAAAATGCCACATGAAAGGCTACCTGCTCCTTCCCTTTGCAAAGTGCTCCCATGATATGTTTTTTAAAGAATAATTACATAATTGGCCCATATGCTGCCTGGAATACAATTGGGTCTCGTTTCTGCCTCAGATTCCTGATTGCTGCCGTAGCTAACACTGGCAGCTCGGTGATTGAAATGTTCTTCAGACAGACATAACACAAATGTGTACTTTTCTGAGCAACACATTTCGTTTCTAATTATTTGCCTTATGTCAGTTGATAATTTAGGATATACAGAGGACACATTTCCCAATTAATCTCTTGGAACCCTGAAGCGTGAAGTCCTTTTGTGTGTAACAGCTGGCATTTCCACATGCAGAAACCTAAAGCAGGACTGCAAAATCCCTCCAAGATACCTTGCAAAGAGTTTTTTGTAATATTGAAACTCCTGCTACTAAAAACAAATCCTTTCCAGCCCAAACAATGCAATTTTAGATTAATGGAAGAGATGGACCAAGGGAGAATGAGCCCTCCCTTCTCCAGAGCAGTGAATTTGTGTGTTTAGAGAATCACAGCACAGGTGCTGAATGTTTCACAAACCAGGAAGGTTTCCCCCTAAAACAGGCACAATGCCCACCATGGCCACAGCTAAGATGTTTAAAGCCCTAAGCAGTCACACCTCTACCAAAACTTGCTACTTTTGGTCCTTGCAGCTACAAGTGAGGGCAGAGGGATGACAAAAACTCTGGGGTGCAAACAGGGTTTGTGCAGCTTCCTCTAAGTAAAACTCAGCCAATTTCCTTGTCTGTAAATAGCCATTTTTGTTAGATCTGGACAGGTTTTACCTGTGAGTGTCACTTTGATGGAGCCAATCTGAAAATGGTTTTTATCTGCTTCTTAACAGAATGTCTGGTCAGGGACAGAAAGGTGCACACACACTTACTACAGATGGGTCTGAAATACTGAATTTCAGATTTTCTCTCCCTTCACTTCAGGCCAACACCACAATTCTCAATGTTCTAAATCTCCCTTGAGTGTATCAGACTCCCACCTGGTCTGAAAGGGTCTCAACCTTTCCTGCTGTGATGCCAAGATGATTTTTTACCTTTTCTTTCATACCCCTCCTATATATGTAGGGGGGTATATAGAATTTTATATAACATAAATAAATAAATTTATGAATTTATATTACATATGTTAAAGATATAATTTTATATATTTATTTTATATAATTTTTATGTATTCTTAATACNTCATTAAACCAAAAAACCAAACACCCTGGGAGCCCCAGACAACAAAGTCCTCTCCAAAACACCTTTTTATAAACTAAAATAGACCCATCCAAAAAGAAAATTGCTCAGAATGAAAAATTCACTCAAAAATCTTGAACAAATATATTAATCTGCAAAACCTAGAACTGTGTGTCTGGGAAAGAGCAGATCCAGGGCACACTGAGTCTGGGCTCACTTTTAGTGGATCTTGGAAAAAATCACAGCAACCAGCTGGAAAAAGCAGTTTTCTTCTTAAAGTGTGTTGGGTGGTAGCACTTCTCCCATTCCTAAAGGGAACATTTGCAAAGTTCTCAGGAGAAATTTTGGACAAAGAGTGTAAATAATAGAAAGCTTTGATAACATATCTTCCTTGGCCAGTGAAGTCCCTGATCTTTGTTTGTTTTTCATACTTTTGTGTTGCACTGGGACTCAGAGGACAATCTCTCTGCAAGCTGCTGCTTGCTACAGAGAAAAGCTTCTTCCTTTTTTGCTTTGCTCTCTGCATCTTTATTTAAATGCTGCACGAAACGAAATGTAAAAAATAAACAGCCTTTTGATTTTCTGAATTTTCCCATCTGTGCTTTGAGTCTCTGTGGAGAAGGCCCAAGCTTAGGGCCTCACACTGAGAGCATCCTCCCTCCCTCCCTGCATCCTTGTGCTGAGGAGCTTTGACTCTGCCATGCTGACACTCCTCCCCTTTCCACATGTGGAGAAAGAGTTGTAAATAGACAATTTGCATGGCCCTAATTTCACAAGAAAACATTTCTCTGCCTCAATTGGCACCTTAGAATCTAAATTTGATGCCCAAGTACACTACATGTACCTCAACGCCTTCAAAAGCAGATCCATCCCATCAGGGCTGCTGCCAATGCCTCAATTTCAGGAGTTTAGTTTTGTCTCAGATTTAGTTCTTTGTTTCCCATCTCCTGCTTTAAAGTCGGAAAACCTGACCTTTTTTTAATTTTTTTTTAATTAATTTATTCTGTTGCTATGGTGACAGCTGAGCTTGTCAATCAGTGCAGAAGGGGAAGGCACAACTTGCTGGGAGCAGCTGCAGAGAGGCAAAATTCTGTGGGCACAACAATTAAGAAATTGGATTAGTTTTGAGGAAATTAATACATTCCCTCACAGTAAGAAGTCCAAATGATGTTTAAGTGCCTACAACATTTATTTTTGTCATTAGAGTGCACGTGGGTAAGGAAATGCAATCATCTGAGCCAAGCTTTTGGATGCAGGTTCTCTCTGAGCCCTGGGGAGAGGAGACTGCTGAGGGGGAGATGGGACAAAAGAGAGGAAATTTTAAATTGCTTCTGCTCAACTTCTACCCTGTTTTAGTAGGTGGAATGTCTGGAACCTCATAAAATAGTGGGATGGGTGCTAAACTGAGCAAGCTGTGAGCACCAAGGAGAAGTCTTTCCATGCCATAAATGAAGTGGCCTCGTTCACAAAGGAGCTCCAGGGCAAGGCTGAACTGCAAACTCCATCTCCCCCAGAAAAGTGCCAGCCCCACCGAGGGCAGAGCTCTGGGGAGAAGATGACATTGCCATGGTCCAGGCTGAAACCTCTCCCTCCTGCCCCACACTCATCCCACTGCCATCCACCTTTACACTTCATTATTTCAGATCAGGAGAAGACACAAGATCATTTCACTCAGCCAACAGCTTTCAACACTTCAGCAGATTTCCTCCACTGGATCACTTACTTTTAGTGCTCACCATTAAATGAAATCTAGCAAAATATTGAATGAAAGTGGAATAGTTCTTTTTTTTCTTTATTTCAAGACCGTTCAAAGCTTTGCACTTCTCTCATGACCTTAAATTTCATGTATTTTTCCTTATAATTAAATATTTTACCCTGCTTATTCTTGCAGATATTGTGAAGAAATAATCTCACTATTGTTTGCACTATTCTTTATGCTCACCAGTTAATCATTTTCTTTTGCTTTATTAATTCAATTTAATTAAACTCAGTTACATTATCATTACTGCTAACAGTTTCCTAAACATTTCAAATTTCTCTATTAAATCATTCCCTACATGTATCATGGATACTTAAAATCTCAGAGTATTTTAATATTTCCTCAACATCAGCTGCTTCACAATCAAACTTCTGTTTCTTTATTTATTCTTGAAGTGTCTGTTCAGATAATATTGTTATCACTAGTTCCTACATGCACTTTTATTTGTGAGACTTGTCTTTTTCATAGGATTAGCTCTCAAATAGCCATGGATTGTTCCACAAATTCTCTCACTAGGCAATGCAGCATAGTCATCAAAAAATATATTTTAAAAAATATAGTTATCAAAATCAAAATCTCCAGAACAAAATTCCTCCATGATCAAAGTTCTGACTCTCTTGCAGAATTTTTCTCCTAAATCAGCAATACATTTTGCTATCTCCTTTTCCTATCTGCCCTCCAGGGTTATAATAAGTGGATTGCTTTATTGTTCTTATCTATTAAAGCCTTCTGATGTATCAGCCAAAGCACATTCTTATTTCAGAGTAACTGCCCAGCACCATCTCACACCAGCAGCAAGACTTTGCTTGCTTCTTGTTCATCCCACAACTACTTTTATGGTTTTCAGTGATAAATGTTTTGCAGTTTTTCTTTCTGGAGAAGCTGTGATTTCTGTTTAGCAGACTGCATTCGGTCCTGGCATTTCCTCTAGACAAAAATTGTGATTTTTCTCTTCACATTTTCATTGATTCTTCTAAGGTTAAGCACCAAGGGGACCAGGCTGGACTGGATCTTCATTTTTTCTTTGTATTTTGTCTAGAAGGGTGTGCTAACCCACACTGATGCACTAGAGGTGCTATGGACAAAGAAACCCTTGAACTCTTTGAAGTTAAACAGTGATATGTTTATTTTGCAGCTCTGGACACATGTGAGGTCACCCTTTGAGAGGCATGGGGGAATCTCTACAGCTTTGACTTTCCTTATGTTCACAAAGGTCTTACATATTCATCTAAGTCCCCTGAGACACCTATACATATGCAGCACCAATTTCTGCTTTGTATCAAAATGAGCTGAATGTTCATTATGGTTGTGCAGTTCCTCCATTAATTTGGGTCGTTGGTCTCTTGAAGATGAAGTCAGACATCTTCCTCTTCCCTTTGTCCTTCTACCAGGTCTTCCTGACCCTTGGTCACGATCCAGGCCTCATCTCCTGGTTCTAGTTACCTTGGAGGCCAGGTGTGTTCTTCGGTTCCTGCCCTTGTACAATGCTGAATGTCCTCCCTGTGGCTTCTAAGAACATAACTGAGTCGAATACATGATAATTGTCTTCGCTCCAACTGCTTCAACTATACCTAAATGCTAATAATTAAACCTTAGTTTCTTGCTTCTGCCTCACTAGTACAATATCAACTTTTAATTCTTAACCCTTGGTTCAACATCAGCCATCTGTGCCCCCTCAGCACCCCTGGGTGGCTCTGAGCAGCAGTGTCACTGCTGTCCCTTCCCACGGGAATGCAGAACCCCTCAAACCCTGCCTGGAACCCTGAGCCAGGAGGGTCCCCTTCCTCCTGTGCCACTGAGGGCTCTGCAAAGGGAAATTCTCAGCTTTCTGCTCTGGTTGTGGAACTTTACCACGGCCAGAGCAGAGCTGTGAGAGTCTGAGAAGCAAAGCTGCTCATGCCAGAGGATGGGAAAGTTATTGAAAACAATTGGAAACGTTTTGGGAACTCTCTGTCTCACCCAAGGTGTTTTTACTTTTGTTATCCCAACAAGTTTCTGTGTGATTGACCCATGGTGTGAGAGAGGTGTTCATGCCAGCACCAGTGCCTGTGTCCTGTGTGTCTTGCCTTTAGTGATCTGGGTTATAAAAATGGAGGATTTTTCTTAATAAATGGCTTTTCTCTGAAGAAGTTCATGCTGCATTTTGTCGTCCTTTGGACTCTACTGTGACAGTGCCCCCAGGAACAGAGCAGGGTGATGCTGAGAGGAGGGAAGGCACTCTGTGAGCAGGTGCAGGTACTGGAGCAGTGGAGGGACACGAAAGAGCCTCAGCTGCTATGGGATGCACACCCAGGGACAGCAGCACTTCCACTCCATGGGGACCAAAGGAATTCCTGTGCTGGGGGCTGATGGAAGCACCATGCACATGGTGAGGTGTCCAAGTGATGTTTCAGCTCCCAACACACACAAAAGAAGTGCTCTTAGCACAGTGATTATGTTACAGCTCCAGATGTCAGAGGTCTGTGCTGCTGGGTTTTAATCACAAAATGTGCCCATTCAGGCCTTTTGTGGGGTAAGGAAAATCCCCACCCCTCTTGCCAGCAAACGTGGGACTCCCAAAACAGACACACACAGGTACCAGCCACTCCTTTGAGCCTTGTCCCCACGAAATCCTGCTCATGATTCATTTTCCTCATCAACATCACCATGCCCAGCAGAGACAAATGCCATGTAAATATCATCCAATGTACTTTGGTTCACTCCTGCAATATGCTTCAGCTGTAGGGAGACAAGAACTTGTGTACCCAAAGCACATTAATTGTTAAAGGGATGTCTGAGGGATGGCAGGATCTGGGCTTGGTTTATTTCAAAAAGCAGCTCTGCTGGAAAATCCAAGACCAAAGCCTTGAAGATGAATACCCAGAGAGCACAAAACTGCATGACAAGGGAAGAAGCCAAGCAAGGACAGATGAGAGAACTCTTCCATTGACTCCCACTATGAAGAGTCAACTTTTTCACCTTATCTGCTGTGAAATTAATCAGATTTTCACGTTATGGTAGTACAAAGAGCTGCCACCTGTGTAATTTCCTGAGCTCCCTGCATTTTCTTTTGTCTGGCACCTTCTGTGCTGCCCAGTGTCATTCCTGTTTTGTTCATAGGCTCTGACAGTGTGAGTACATTTTCTCTCCAGAGCAGACAGCCCCCAGCTGTAGCTTTCCACATTGTGAAGCTGACACCACACAAATCAAGATGTGCCTTAAACTTGTCCTTGAAGTGCTTCACTTCTCTCCTGACCCTTCAGCTATTCGCTACAATTTTATACCAAACAAAAAGAGTTTGTACCAAACAAAAAGAGCTAGCACCTTGCCAGTATGTACAACCCATAAATAAATCAAAATAAATGAATCTACAGGAGAACCACTACAATAATATTTAATCACTCCCTCAGAATTCAGCTGTCAAAACCTTTTCCCACAGATATTCAGGTATATAAGGGGAGTAAACATAGAAATACCTGAGATCTTGAAGAAATAACTATACATTCTTCAAAATTTTGCAACTGCATAGAGAAGCAGTAACTAAAGAGGACTTTGGAGAAATTTACTGCTGTTTGAAGTTCATTGATTCTCATTCTAGACACTTTTATTTCACCAGGCAGTAGTTTCGGAGTAGTTTTACTATTGATCATCATCTGACACAGCAGGCTGCTGAGGAAAAGTTAAACTAACTAGAACTAATGAGCACTAAAACTCCCCAGCACAGGCCCAACAGTGGGCAGAGCCTAAATGTTGTGGTTAAATGTTTAGAAAGATCTGACCAGATTCATTATCCACACCATATCACACCAAATTGCTAAAAGGAGAGAATTCAACCCCATGTTGAAATGCATACCTACTACAAGAATTCATTCTGGAGAGAAGAAAATAAGCAATAAAAATTGTGCAAAGGATCCTCATTTTAACCTGATATACCTCTTTCCACCCAGAGTAAAGGTAATACCTTCCTGCTTTAGACAAAATTAGCCATGTCCTGTAATAAATGAACTGCTTAAGAGCACTCCTGACTGTTTCCATGTACTTTCAATCTATTTGAAACTTGTTTCTAAACTGAAGTTTTTCCCCTGTTTTTGGTACTTTCCTCCCCTAGTTCTTCAGCATTTCATCTCTTTGTCAAATGCCTTTTGGATCTCACTCTTTCCTTCCTTTCCAATGAAAAGGTGATTAATTCCTGCAGGGCTCACTGAAGACTTTGAGTGAGGAGGATGCTGCAGGAGGGAGGTGAGGAGGGCTCGGGAGAGCAGCAGGGTCACTGCTCCATCCCTGACACCCAAACCAGCCCAGCCCTGCAGGCAGCAGTGACCATTCCCAAAGCTCAGGCTCCATTCTTTGCACCCATTCAGGGCAGTTCTGCTGCTGGCCCCATGTTCTCAGGGGCTCTTTGTCCCCCCATGGCCTCTGGCTCAGCTTCCTCGCTTACTTCAGTGTCCCATGTCCCAAAAAGATGAAATGAGGTTTCTTTCTGCTTTTTCAAGGTTGTTTATTTTTCTATTATCAAAACCTCAGAGGCAGAGCCAGAGCTGTGACCTCCAGGAGCACAAGGGCAGAAAGGCAATGGCTGCTACCAGCAGCTAACTTTGATATCTACTATCGACCAGTTAGGAAATTCTGTGTATTTTGTTGTGCTCCCAACACCAGTAAACTCTTGTTTTATTGATATGCCTCTTCTATTCTAAATTTCTTCCACCAACCAACACACCACAGGAACTGGTGTCAGAGAAGAAAGGAAGAGAAGAACAAGAAAGGAGAAGAAGAAAAGACTGACACCCTGAAACCTCCATATTTCCTCTATAGAATACATAGAGCAAAACCTAAAGCTACAACTAAACTCTCTGTGGTTCACCAAACAAAAATCTCTTCACTTCTCTGGTGCATTCAGGTTCTCCCAAAAGTGAAGGGAGCTTCTCCCATCAGCTTAGGTCGCAGGCTAAGCCATTTTTTGAGGAGCTCTGGGGATAAAAGGAACACTCAGAGGAGCAGGAGAAGCTTCCAGGCTTTGCTGGACTCCAACACCAAGTGCTGAGGGTGCCTTGCTGCTGCTGAGGCAGCCACGACACACACGAGCCCCAGGAGCAGGTTCAAGCCAGAAAACCTCATTTATTGGGAAAATCTGCACCATTTGTAATCTTTTACTTTTTCATCATTCATGTTTCTCACCCTTTGGTTACTTATCTACAATACATCCACTGGCTACCACTGAACTCTAACATCCTCATTATTGGCTGTGCTGTTGGCTCCTTAGTGGATTGTAGAGAAATCACAGTAAAAACCTGGAGAAAGCAATTTCTTTTTTAACTTGTTTTCAGTTGTAATATTTAACTTTATTTCTAAAGGGAACTTCTGTAGGTTCTCAGGAGAAGAATGTAAATAATGGAAGATGTTTTAGTAAAGTGCTTCTTTTGACTAATGAAATAGCTTTGTTTTTCTTTGTTTTCATGTTTTGTAAGGCTGTGCTGCAGAGACACAAACACAGTCAAACACACAACTCACAAACACACAACTAGAGACCTCCAACTAACTTGGCTAAAAAGAAAAAAAGTTTGCTCTCTGTTTTCTTGATAATAAAAAGCCTTCTGAAAAATCCATGAACATAAAGTCATTTTATGGCCAAGCCCTAGAAACAAGGGCACATCTTATCCACACCTTCCTACAGCATAAGCATCCTGAGCATTTCAGGCGTTCACAGAAACACCAGTGCAGCTTTGTTGCTCTTTTCTCTCTCTGCTGTTTAGATTTCTTGCTTCTGTTCCCACCAAGTTTCTCACAGGTTGTCCCAGTTTGAGACAAATTCGGGGAAAAATTATCCCCTGATAGAAAGCAGGGTGTTTGTCCTGCAGATTTTAAGGGAAACAATGGTGTCAAATAGAACTTGGTCTTCTCAAGAGCTTGAGAAATGTCAAATAAGGAGAACATCAGATGGAAAGACAAAAAAATGGAACTTTTTGAAAGATGAGGAAAAGCCTGAATAGACAAGTCTAATGAAAGGAGATAAAATCTTACAGACCAGTGTAGAAATATTTGAGAACTAGATCCAAGACGAAATCCTCAGGCTACATGGGCTCCCATATGATCTGTGTAAGAAAGAGCTGGTTAATTTTCTTGAAAATTGGATTGCAAAAGCTTAACAGCTTGCAGTTGAAGATGACCCACTTTGTGTTGAAAAGGCAGACAAAAACCTTTAAAATTATAAAAGAAGAGGGAAAAAAAGAGAAAAAGAAAGAAATCCTGAGTAGGAGGCAGGAGGATGCTTGGCCTCTCAGATCAGAGATGTGGAGGAAGGATTCTCCTCAAGGCAGCCTGCAAGGACAGTTACCTTATCTAATATACTTCATATTTCTTCTTATTTCTCTTCATTTCTCATTCTTTCTGTCCCACAACAGCAAGGATTCAAAGCAGCCCTGCCACAGAAGAGACGTGAGGGGCCATTTCCACTTCTATTTCCCAGGAAATAAGGAAGTTTCCCTGATTCCCAAACAAGATTGGGAAGTGCACATAAACCCATGACAGAAAATGCAACACCTGCCCCAGCATTTGCTGTGCTTGCAAAGACACTCAGAGTCCTACAGCCCTGGAAAATTCCCAACAGAAGACATAGCCTAGCAGATCATGGTATTGATGAGCCTTCATCACTGAGTTTTAAATCTCTAAGAAAAATATCTCGGTGACTAAAAGATTTCCAGTCAGCTCCAGGTTTTGGCCTTCACCCCTGAATATCAAATGGTACCAAACAACAAGCAACAAACATTACATTGGAGACTGGTAATGACCACAGATATCCTGATTTTTGCAAACTTGCACCTGCCCAGCAGCTCTGAAGGCAAGAGCTGAGATATTTAGTGACCCATATGGAAACTGAAAGGAGCAAACCACCCTGACCTTACTCCCACCACACAGTGCTCAGCAGCCAACTTCCTTCTCCTTTTCTTTCCTTCCAAATTCCATGATTCCTCTCAAATCACACAAACTTTCCAAATCCCACAACCTTTCAGCAGCTTTTTCAAAGGAGTTCTGCATTCATTGCCTGCTGGAATGATGCAAAGAAACCTTTGAGACGTGTAGGATTCAAGTGCCATACTTGAATTATTACTTGAATTATTACTTGAATAATGCCAAGCTCTGGCATTATTACCTGACTTTCTATGCTATTAGGAGAGACAGAAAGACAGAACTGTAACTTTTTATGGATAACTGTGGGAATTTCACACTTCAAGGGATTTCCTCATATCAATTTTCTTATTCATTTCCACTTAGATAAATGAACACGGGATTATGCAACATCTCACAGCTGAACAGCTGCCTCAAAATTTTAATTAAAAACATTCCAAACATTATTAGTTTTTAAACTTTCCGAGCCAATATTTTTTGTAGTTATTATTATTATTTGTAAATTATTATTTGTAGATAGTTTTTCTCCCGTGCACCATGTTATTCCATTCCTTCAGAGATGGATTGACATTGTCAATTTAAACCCCTGTGTACCCCATATATTCACTTTTAAGGTACATAATTGACCTACAGTTGAAATAGTCAATGCCCAGATTTCTTTGACAGTCCTGTATAAATACACAGCCTGATTTACCACACTGAGATTTTTATTTAAATGAAACATGTTGTTTCTCACTGTGAATGCAATGAAGGGAAAAAGAGAAGATAGTTCAGCTTGAATACATAATTAGAAAGCTACATCAATGAATTTTGAAAAGATTCTCAGGCTTCTTTTGGGGTTCTTGTTTGTTTCTTTTTAAAATTCTTTAAAAGATTTTTGAAATGGTTAGTTGGAGAAGATTGGCCTGCGTTAAAAAATATAAAGTGGAATGCATAATCTAAGGAACACCTCATTTGTGATAACTATTTGAATTTTTGTTTTTAGATTGTCAAATCAAGTGTGTTTTAAAGTAGTCTCTGGAGAGTGTACATAATGAAAAAGATTTCTATTTCAGCAGATAATTTTTCAGGTGATTTGCTTGCAGCAAAACAAAATGCTCAGCTAAAAGGATAATAGAAAATCCAACATGTTATTTCCATTTTTTAAGAAATGAGTATTCTTATGGTTAGAAATGAGTGATTTCTTTATTGGTGACTGTAAAAACAAGGCAGTGCCACACTTCTTTGTGTTCAGTATCACTGAGCTCTAGCAGGGTCAGCATCCTAGGCTTTGGCCTCATTCTTTTCTTTACCTCCCAGACTGATATTCCTGCTCCAAAACATCCAAGAACCCCAGCTCCATGTACAGCCTGAGAGAGACAAAGAAAGCAGTGAATTTAAAACTCTGTAAAACTTCTCAGATGCCTCAGTGCCTGAAGTGCCACAAACCCATGGGGACAAATTTTTAATCCAGTTCACCAAGAGCTCTCCACTCTTCACATCTACTTTCCACACCTTGATATTTTCTTTTCCAAACCTTTGACAAAGTTACTTTCTGGATAAAGTTTGGGTCAGAACTATAGGGTGACACATCATTTTGTCCCTCCCTCAATTTCTGCTCAGGTGTATTTGTATTCTGCACATATTCAGAGCACATCCTGAACTCCCCTGGCACAGTTGTTCTTCCTCCTGAACCCCTGCATGAAATGTGCTTTCAGTTCAGTCATTTAAGGCAGGTTCCTTCAGCTCAAATTGAGCCAACTCAGTCTCTCTTGCTGATGCCAGAATGATTTTTGTCTTTTCTTTCACACCCCTCTCACACACTCTTTTATAGTTTGATGTGTTCTCAGTGCTTTTAGCCCCACACTTGTCACTCCCCAAGGCTGAGAACTCAGCTCAGCCCCACGGCACCGTTAAACCAGGAGAGCAAACATCCTGGGAGCCCCAGACACCAAGGGCCTCTCCAGAACACATTTGGGAACCTCAGCCAGGCCCAGCCAGGGGGAAGGTTCCTCACAACGAGGGCTTCACTCCAGCCTCTCCCTGGGGGATCTTTAATAAATAAGTGAATTTTACAACATCTAGAATTGTGTGTATTTCAGTGTGAGGTGTGCATGCATTTTCAGGGCATTGCACCTGGACCAAGTGCTGCACCCAAGTGCTGAAATAAATACTGAGATAAAAAACCCCTTTTCCCCATAAACTGTGTTTTGGTTTTAATTTTAAGTTAGCCTGAGTTATCAGGCTTGGAAGGTTACAAGTTTGTGGGCTAAAAGCACTAAGAATACATAAAACCATATAAAAGAGCATGTAAGAGGGGTATAAAAATAAAAAGCAAAAAATCATTCTGGCATCATCCCTCTGGGTTTGCTTCCAGCTAACCCTGGAGCACCTCAGACATTCCTGAAGTGCACAATCAGGGCATTAAAAACAACAACAGCAACAACAGAGCACAAAAAAATTGCCACTGAATGTAAAAAGCAGCAAAACCCCAAAGAAAAAAGGCCTGGGGCTCTGAGCACCCAGAGCTGAGCAGAGATCCTGGAGCTCTGCAGCTCTTACACACAGCCCTGGGTCATTGTGCTCCCTTCCTGAGGCTGCTCTAAAGACTTTGAGCCATGGTATTTGGACAAAAATACAAGCAGCAGTGAGTACACTTGGGCATCACAAATTACCCAAAACTAAAGTTTTGAAAAACGCAAAAGGTTTTGGCTTTTTTAAATAAATTTATGCTTAAACCCTAAGACTAGTGTGACAAACAGCAGCAATCCAGAATCATCCACTGTCCTACAGCACACAGAAAATCTGTGAAAACTGCGAGCACCACACTGTCTGTCAGAAAGGGAAACATTTTGCAGAGAGTTTAAACCATCCTTTCCTCATCAGAATAAAATCACAATACAGTTTCACAAGAAGAATACAAAGCCTTCTGAGCCACAGAACATTCAGCAAAATTTGAATCCAAACCAGCAAAGTAAGATCATCAACATCAATTTATGTCCTTCAAGCCTTACCTTGTCTTCCTGGATCTTGATTATGAAGCTGCATCAGTGCCCTTTGTACCTGGATGGGAGAGCAATGCTTAGTACACAAAAACTATTGCAAGTGATAAATAAGAGCTGTCAGCAGGAGTTTAATTTCAATTTAGCAGTTAAACATTTCAATTCTCTATCAGCAACACAACTAGAATTTAACTCTAATGGGAAAATTATGTTTTCTACCTTTATAGCATAGAAGGAAAAGGTGTTAAACTCATTCTGGTGTCATGCAGTTTCTGTTGGTGTAACAATTTTGGATTTCATATACTTCCAACATTTCGAAGTTGTCTTTTCCCAAAGAGAAAAGGATGACTCATGTGTCTACTGGCAACAAAGGAGTTGAGGATTTACTTCAAATAAGGAAATGGTGCTTGTAAGGACAGCACAGAAAACGTCAGGACAGGATTACCCAACACATTTTGTATCTCCTGCAGTCGTTTGTGGCCATGCAAAAGGAACCAACCTCCAGCAAATATCATTGTTAGGCACAATTTGGAGCCACTTTGCAAACTGAGGAATCCACACTAACTCACAGGAGTCAGTGTATTGTGATACAGTATTAAGCATAGTGAATAATTATCTTATTAGAAAACATGATTAGGCCAATCAGCAGCATCAAAATGTAACAATTTCCAGGTCTCTGGAAGGCTTTCTCCTTTGCCTACAAACCACTGCACTGCTGCATCAACAATAAACACAAACTCCTCCTGCAATTCCTATTCATGCTGTTCAATTAAAATCCATTTGAAAACATCTATCTATCCATTCAGGAGATTATTCAATTTTCAAGCAATTCATTAAAAAAAAAAAAAAAATAATAAAAGTAGGAGCAGAAGTGAAATCCCAAGTTCAATAATCACAGACACAGCTCACTTTATTTTGGCCAATCAGCCCTCAATCGTTTAGCCTGGTAAGACGAAAGTCAATTAGTACTTCTTTAATAGACTAATCCTTCTGCTTTTAATTGTCATATCAATAATACTGGCATATCCCTAAAGAAAAGTCAATAGTTATTACATCAGCTAATTAAAATCTGACTTAAAAGGTAACTCACTGAGGGTTCTGTTCAGAAATTGCAAGTTCCTAGAACTAAAACAACTCTTCCTGGGAGGGGGAAGAGGAAGCTCAGTTTCTTCTGTGAATCAACCAAAACTGTGTGGCTCTTCTGACTATCAGAAGTGACTTTTTGATTGGCATAATGAGAAGAACAGTAAAACAGATGGGTCTCCTGTGAAGTTGCACGAGATTCCCACTGGATAATATAAAATGCTGACAGATAACAAAAGAATTCCACACTTGTTATTCACTGCAGATTAAAATTTAAACATCGTCTGAGCAAGCCAAGGATTTAAACTGAATTTCTGAGCACGGGATTATAAAATGAAACAACCTGAACTGGGAAATGACTTTGTTTGAGGATACAGGTCTACTAATGACTCCAGGAAAAAGAAAAATAAATCCTCCTTTACCACAAAGAGAGCAGGAACACTACAAGGATGTTTCATGTTCTTCTGCTGCTCCCAAATTTGAGAAGCTTTTGCAGGAGCACTGCTCTTAAGGCAGTCTGGGGAGTCGTGTGCAGCAGCACAGCATTTGTTACTTGCTGAAGAGAGCAGCCAGAGCAGACACAAAGAAAGATCAAATATTGTGCCCTGTCAGACTTTTTTAGAAGGATGCTATTGAACAGGTTGCTTTATGCATTAAAAAAAGGCCCAAAATAGAGGATAGGATAGAGTTTGATATCTGAGCCTTAAAATTTTTGCTCTTTTTTCTGTTTTACTAGTGGATAATGAAAAAAAAAAAAATTAAAAAAAAGGTATGATATCTGGAACTGTAGGATTTACAGTTGGACTCAATCTTTATAGTGAAAGTAAAAAGCAAAAAGAAACTAAGCTAAAATCTTGCTTCCAAAGGGAGGGGAGACAAACTAATCAGAGAATAAACATATCTAAATGAATGTACAATAAGGAAAAAGTGGGAGGGGAGAAAGAACAACAGTCATTAACAGGAGGAACAATTTTAAAGATGGGTGATCAATGATGCTTTTGGAAACACAGCAGTTTGTGGAGATTAAAGGAAATTCTGGTGTGTCTGAGCTTGCACTGCAAGCTGAATAACATGAGAAGCTAAGATCCTTCTCCAACTGCAAGTGCACTCCAAAAATATATAATACTTTCACAGGTCAATTTATAAATAAATTATATGAATAATTGTACCATGAGCTCATATACAGGTTTATTCATGGTGCATTCATAGCATATAGACCTCGAGTTGCAATTCCAGCCTGATCAGTATCTAAGGAAACTTCTGCCTAGGATTGCAACACAAAATTGACCCTGATGAATGTCATAAAGGAGGCTCTAAATACACAGGAGGAAAGAGAAATGTCATTGGCACACACCTTTAAATATGTATGTTCTATATTAAATTACTTTAAATATGGTTTAACACAGATATTTAACAGTAAACTCAATTCTGTTATATATATACAGAATAGAATATAGAATTCTATACATACAGAATATAGTTTTGGCCTGATAAAACCAAGATGAAAGTAAAGCAAAACCATTGAAGAGTTGATATGAAAGGAGAAGTAGAAGAACAAAACACATCACAAATGCCAGATTTTTAATGTTCTACAACAGCACAAAGTGTTAGATCATCTCTAAAGGTGAAGACAAGAGATGTACAAAGGAATGAGCTCAAATTTTGGCAAAAAGAATTGCTAGGAATAGATTCTCTATATCCCTAGTCCTTCAGCTTCAGGGATTTAAATCTTTAACAATTTTAACAGGTATTTTTCTGAACATTCTTGATGGCATTATGGTTTTCAGTGTATATATATATACAGGTATGAACATTCACACACGTGCACACACACACTTTGGATGTTTTACCATAACAATAAATGGGAAGAGAAGCAACATTTGTGCTGTCTAGGAAAAAAAATAACTTCAATGATTCCCCATGCAAAATCCACCCATTTCCTTCCTGCACTGTACCACATTGTATTCATGGTTAGAAGAGCTAAAAAGCCTAAAAAAAATTACATTATTGCAGCCCTGGAACAGATTGCTTATGGAAGGTGTGAAGTTACTATCATTAGAGATCTTTTAGTATGAGTTTTGCCAGCATCTATTTGTGCTTTGATTCCATCCTGCATGAGGACAGGGACCAGAGACTCCCCTGGGGTCCCTCCCTCTCTGCAGCTCCACTCTTTCACCTCACGCCAGAGAAGTCAGGGGAAGTGCAATGGCATTTTTATTCATAGCAAATAATACTTATGAAAATAGAATGCAGGAGGGCCTATCTATCACCTCAGTGATTTGACTACTAAACCACAATACTCCAAAGCACATAATCTCTTCCCTCATGACCCAGTAATGTGCTCAGGAAAAAAACTGCCAGAGCCAGAGATTTATTCCCCTTCCAAGCCGTGCAGCTTGTCCTGTGAACCAACTAAAGCACAATATATATTAGAATTAAACCCTGTCCACCTCTTCAGAAACTACTTGAGGAAATTCGCATCGAAATCTGCCTGCAGTTAGTTTTTGTGACAGAAGCATTGCGGAGAAGCAGAGTGACACTGCTGAGAGGAAATGTCAAGCTGCTTTGAATTGGCTAAACACCATCCCATGTCCTCCAGGATTAGAGCCCGTTCTGACCCTGCCCTGCCAATCTGTTTAGCTTCTGACACTTCCCCATTTGGGGTCAGGGCAGTGATTCCTCCTGCAGTGCTCAGTGACCTAGAAAAGCTCGTGGTGCTTCCATGGCAAACGCTCGCCAGCGTCGGTGCCGGCAGAAAGCTTTAACAGATGCGTTTGGATGGAGCCTCCTTAGATCGCTAAATTTGACTGCTCTCATCCCTCAGGGGCCAGGATGGCCAAACCAACACCCCCCGGGGTGGGGTTCACAGGGACACTGCACTGATTCTGCAGATCTCCGCTGGGAAAGGCAGGAGATGTTCCTGACACCACTTGAGGCTTGGGCAGGGTCATTCTTCACTGGTTATGGCATCTCATGGAAATCATCGTGGCTTGGTTGGCTAACAATGCTCCTGGGGGAAACCAAGAGGAGGTGATAAAAATAAAAACCTCCTGTTCAAGCTTAAGAAGAGCATTCTGAGCAAATAGCACACTGAAGCAGTCAGGATAAGTAAGAAAAATACTTTCTTGTGATGTAGCTCAGCCAAGCAAACAGCAAGGTACCTATTCCAAGTCATTCTAAGTCAACAAACTATTCTTTTTCCTTTTTTTTTTTGTTTTTTTTTTTTTAAACTCTGCCATTACAACATTGCAAAATTTATATCTCTGAAGGCAGGAAAAAAAAATTATGCAAAGCTGAGCAAAAGAGATAAAAACTTTTAAGTCTTCCAAATGAGTAGATGCAAAGAAACTGGAACAATGTAGGAGCAAAGATGATCTCAATAAAGATGTATTAATGCATTCTTTAAACTTTCAAAACTTGTGGTTTCAATGGGAGTACCAATCTAAAAATATCCAGGGCTGCAGAACCATACATAAACAATGAACAGAAGGAGCTTTGAAAGCTGGAGGGTTTTATCGAGATTTTATTTCCCTTTTTTCATGAGATAAATTGGTCTGTGCTCATGACTAATGTTCATAAACTTATAGTTTAAACCAACAGAAACAACACAATCAAACATTGCATTCCTTACAAACAAATGACAACATTACTGCAACAAAACACTACTGAACTCTCTCCTGGAATATATGTGTGCTTTAATCCCTCCCATTAGCATGGGAGCTGTGGAAAATGGGAAAGCAGAGGAGAAGAGTGGGGGAGAGAAGTGATGCAGGGGAAATGGAGATGCCTTAGGTTTGAACTTTTCTGTGTTCCCAGCCCTGCCCTGCCCAGTGTCACTCTGCAGTTCCCTGGAGCTCGTTCAGTGCTGTTCTCTCATGCTCACACACACACAACAAAGCCTCTCCAGCTCTCCAAGGACACCCAGACCCTCCTAGGCCCAACAACTGCAAACCACAAGCTTGGGGACAGGGGGGCAAGCTTGGGCAAATTCCATCCTTGCCTGGCTTCTGCTTGGGGAATTGATGCTGAGATCCAAGTGGGAAGAACTCGGGAGCTGTCCTTGTCCATGTTGGGATGCACTGAGGCAGGAGCCTCTGGAGCCCAGAGTGTACCTCTGAAGGCCTTTCCAACCAATCCCTCCTTGATTCCTTTATTCCTGTCTGCTCTCTGTTCCTAGGGAGCCATTGAAGGACTCAGTTCCAGCAGTCAATGTGTCAAACTCCTTCAGCAGCTCTCTCCCCCTGCACCAGGCTGGAACATCTCAAATTATCATAAATGCCTCCACAGGGTCCCAAGGTGTTGGGATGCACATCTCAGAGCGATGTTGATGTGTTTCCAGGCCTGCCAGGGGGAGCAGTGTCACACAATACAGTGACTCTGGTTTGATTTTACAGACAACTGTGGCCAGGGCCCCCAGCAGCACTGCCCGGGCTGCAGCTGGGGCTCTGTGCCCCCCAAAGACCCCAAAGTGCTGCCAAACAAACCCACCTAGGGCTGCTCCCCCGGGGAGGCACTGGGAGAGCTGTGCCAGGTGAGTGACACACCTCAGCATGGAGAGAAGTTCTCAGTGCCTGTTAGGGCATTGCCTCGTACGCCTCTTTCTAAGTAATAATTGCCTGCTTCTCTTTGTCCTCACTCTTGCATTTTCCCTGTCCCTTCTACATCAAAAGTGTATTAAAATCGCATTTATTTCCCGATTTACAAAGTTAGTCTCCTGCACATTCACTGAGCCTCCCTATCCAGCCATTATTTATCATCCATGAGTCTCCTTCCCCACCTTTCCTTTTTTGTTTTTGCTTAAGGGAAAGGTTGACTAGAAAACAAGAATTCAATTTAACGAGAAACAAAAGAGCTGGATAGCTTAGAAATGTTTTGCAAAAATATGTTTCATCCCACACAAACAGACTGTGAATGTTGCAGATAAGGCTCTCACCTGTGATATGGCAGACTCATGTTGATCTCACTGCTCTCCCCAACAGACACACCAGGAGTGTAAGAACAGCCACAGTGACCGATTTAGCTCCTCTCTCCTCGCTGACAAAGGCAGATATTAAATGCCTTCACCTGTAAGACAACAACCTGCAACTCAGGATCTTAAATATTTCTGTACCCAGCTGACTGCGATGATCTGTTTTCGTTCCAAGAATTGGTGCAGCTCTGTCTGACCCTGTGCAAAGCTTCACACCCAGAGCCTCCTGTGGCAGGGGGTTCCAAAGGTTCTGCCAAAGAGACCACACAGCTGAGTCCAGTCTCCATCCTTTCAGGGCAGGGCTGAGTACCTGCTCAGGCTGTCTGAGCTGTCAGGGATGTGCCCCAAGTCTGGAGCCAAAGAGCTCTCCTGCTCCTCAGGAGGCATCCTGCTTGCTGCAATTACTGACACTTTCCCTAAGGCCCAGCATGAGAGATTTGGTCTGGTGATTAAAGCACTTACCAAAGGCCTGGAAGAACCCAATAAATGTCATTTTTCCAACAGAAAATGTATTTTGCCGAACAATTCACATGGAGGTGCTGGGACAGAGCAATGACCTTGGAGGAAATTCCACCTTTGGTGTTCATCTCCTTCGGAACCCACGGAGTGTCCCCAGGGATGGGAAGGCAGAGGCACAGCCCCGAGAGCAGCAGCTGGAGAACATTCCTGTGTTTGTAGGTGCAGTTCCCCCTGCTCTCAAAACACACTGCACTGAAACCACACACCTCTGGCCTCTACAAGACAAGAGTGTTTGTGGTATCAGCAATTATTGCACCCAAAAAATGTAAAACCACCACAAACTCCTTGGCTGTTTGGCTCCTGTACACACTGCCCTGCCCACAGTTCTTCACTGCCCCCTTTGAGAAAGGACTTATCTCACACAATTCAGAGTTTACTGCTCAGGGACAGGATCAAAATGGGGATATTGAAGTCCTCTGCAGTCTGGAGCTTTCAGGGGAGCATCAACAATTGAGTAAAGGAGACCTGCAGCCTTTAGGGTCACTTGGTACAGAACAAATGAGAAAGGCACTCACAATGCTCTCACAGAACCTCTTTGGCTCTATTTTCCTGTTTACTCCAAATACAGGAGTGCTCAATGCCTACCCCATCACTCATTTAACAATGATGAGCAGGGAAATTTAAATTCTGGGCTATTATGTTATAGACCAAAATCCACAATTTCTGCAAATCTTATTTCTTTAGTCCCATAATTCCAGAAAAAAATATCAGCAAGCACAAATGGCATTTTAAACAGCAATACTCACTGAGAGTATAGACAAACAAGTCAGCACCTATTACACTGACAGGAGCTCAAATTGGTTGGAGCTCTGACAAAAATCTGTCTAGACCTTTTCTTAAAAACAAGCACATCTAAAAAAGATCAGAACAGCTTTTAGGCTCGGGTGCCAGGTTTTTTGAAAGTACGCAATAGAACAAATAATTTTTGGTATGGGGAGAATTAAAAATGACTGAGAGAGATCAGAATAAAGGGGATTTGTAAACAACCATCTTCCTATTGCATCCTGGCAGGGTTCTCCCTTATTCCCAGGCTTGCTCTCAGTCGAGACATTCTGCAGAGCTATCACATGCTCTGGTCTATCTCCAGGTGAAATGTTTCATGTGCTTCCTCAGCAGTCTCAGCTCTGCATTGGAGGTTTCCTATTTTATTCCTGCCTCAGACTGCACAAAAGGAGTTTATTTCCCACTTGACTCTGTCCATGAGAAGGAGCAACCTCGTGCCCCTTGGCTTTATCCCACCCTACACCAGGACAAGACCAGCAAGGGATTGCTCTCTGCCCATCCTTTTATGGATGCTGCAACATGCAAGGAACAAAACAGGCTCTGGCTGTAATGACTGCACCAAATAACTCTTCCAGGAGTGATTCTGCTGGCAAGTTTCTATGGCAAAATAACATCAGAGGATTATAGGATTTGGTTCTAAAACTAACTGTTCTAGAAACTGATGCATTAGTCAGGAGAAGTTCTCAGATCAGTTGAACAGAAGGCCAGAAAGACTAGGTGCCAAAAGGCAGAACTTCAAAAAACTTGGATAAAAAGTCTACTGTGTAGGTAATCCATATTTTACGATCAATGGGCCATAAAAGATGAGATGTCAGTTTTGAGCTCCTCTCTGTCTTTGATGAGTTATTCTGAAAACTTTTTAATACAAGTGAATTATAGAAATATAAATAAATAAATGAGCCCAAATCAAAACTCAAAGCCCCACCACCCAAGGTCTTCCATCCAGAATTCCAGAACTGGGATATAACAACCATCCTTCCCCACTGCTGTTTGCTTCACACAGAATTGTTCTTCTGCAAAACACTCATGCACAGACAGAGGTGATGTGGGTGGTGGTTCCAGTTCATCCAAGGCATTTGTATTCCTTCCTCCTCAAAAGGACACAGACAGGGCCAATCTCATCTCTTTATCCCAGGCCAGAACACAAACTCACAGAGCATTCTGATGGTTTTGCCTCTAACAGGGAGGCACTGGTGCAAAGAAAAGGACAATCCTGCTTTTCCTGGGGCTGTCAAGCATTCCAGGAGAGCAACAGCTCCATCCATTAGGGAAGAACAGCAAAGGAGCTCCTGTGTAACAACAAACACCAGCAATAAAAACCTGACAGGATGCAAAACTCTTCCTTCAGCAAAAGAGAGCAAAAAATGCATTTTGTCCTCTGCTTACTCTTTACTGAGGGCAACAGCAGACTGAAATATTACCAGCTGGAAACACAGTTTTGAGATCAGCCTGGGCAACTCCACCTGGCCCAGTTAACACAATTTTCAACTACATCAGTTTAAGATATTCTCAAGGAGCACTTCCTTCACTGAACATATTTTGCATCATCTGAGAATCCTTCCGTTTCCTGAACCACACACAAGCTGGAGCAGCTTCCTGGAGCAGCCAGGATCACACACCATGGGCAAACCTGTTCAGATCAGGGAACCATAGCAGGGCAAGTGCACCAGCAACAGAATATTCACCTGACATTTGTTTCCTCTAGCACTTCCACTCACCAGTGCCTTGATGTTGTGTTTTAACATGCAAGAAAAATACAAGGACACAGTTTAATCCCTTTTTTGTTCTTCAAAAGGTCCTAAAACACCTGTCCAACAAGAGGTCTGGATTGCCCTTTTTTATCTCTTTTACAGTGTGTTCGGCATCTCCATTTTCTAACCTGAAGTTTTTTTTTCTGTTCTGTTTTGTTGGAAATAAGCCTCCAGCTCCCTGGAATACCCAGGCAGTGAGCACACAGCAGCTCCACAGAGAAGCTCCAGCCTGTGTCAGTGCCAGGCCAGCAGCCACAGAGGTGCATGTAAGAGCAAGCACAGAGCACTGCTCTGTCCTGCATTTGATGTGCCCACACTCCGGGGATTCTGCCCTCCCAGAGACTGTCCAGGGAGCCCAGAGGAGGATATACAAGCTTTGTCTTCACTGAAGAAGATAAATATGAACAAGAGCAAAAAGGAATTGAACCAGAATCCCTCAAGTGCTTCTGGGACCTCCTGGCTAAAGCACAAAATAACCAGAGGAGTAGCAGGGCTGTGCTGCTGATGTTGATATTAATCCCTAAAATTTAAAAGAAATGTGGCTTTTCAGGGCAGGACTCTGATGCAGATTGAAGCTCTTGAGAACACAAAACATAATCATGTTCTTGCCATCTGAAATTCATTACGCAGGCACATCTTTCCAGCAGGAGCCTGTCCTGCTCTGGTTACAAGGACAGGGAGCCTGAGGAGGAAGCTCCTTGTGTCTCCTGGAGTGGTGGCAGCCTCCAACCTCTGCTGCACTGGCCCTTGGCACTGGGGCAAAGCTGACCACGAACAAAGCTCAGGTTTAGAGCCTGGAACCAGTGAGTTCTGAGGTCAGTGTCTGCTCCAGTGCCAAGCACTGCTTCTCTTTCCCCATTGTTGGTGGAGGGGTGTGGGAAATGCAGAAGGGGAGAAGGTTTCAGTGACAAAAACAGCTTTTGGAAATAAAGATTTTCGGTTCAGCTGCAGCTGCAAAAGCCAGAAGGTAGAAGATACAATTATTTAGTAAACAAGGACATTAAACAAAAGTTAGTGGTTTTAGTTTTGGTTCAGAGAAGTCTTGAAGCTGCAGAAAATATGCTTAGCAAGATAGTTGAGTTTTAAGTTTAATAATGGAATATTGTGCATTGTTACTATAGAGCACACATTGTTTATAACAAGTGTACATGTGCCTTTCACTGATTAGTTAAAGCAGGTGTCTGTAAATTTTAGAAGCATGCTACTGGCTCAAAAACTTTTTAAAATGCTCTGTGACAAAGAAATTTTAGGCTGCTCTCTCTTATCTCATTCCAAATTCTGTTCTTTTATTCTTGTTTACCTTGTGGTGATGCAATTCCTGCTCAAACAGGACCTGGCACAGAAAGTCCCTGATCTATAGCTGACATTGTCCATGCCAGGAAAACCAAGAGCAGGAACAGGGAACAGCCCTCACCTCCCAAACAGATATAAGGTGATGCTTTCAAATAAGAAAGGTTACTCTCTTCAATCAATATTTGTATTTCATGAAGAGAAGCTATTTGATACTTTTTTTTTTGTTCTTTTTATTAAAAGAAACAGAGTGACTGAGAAAACGTAAAGATTATGGATAAGTAGTTTAATGTTCCAGCAAAATATGTTGATTATGCTTCTTGGTCTGGTAACTTGGACAGTGAATATTAATGAACCCAGAATCTGTATCTGCAGATTCCAAATGAATCAATTTTTTTTTTCTAAAGATAAATAAAATTGGAAGCAGTATTTCTCAACCTATGAACAAACTGCCACTATGGGAGAAATCTCCTGGGAAGTTGACTTTTTCATGGGATTTGATATGCAATTATGGGAAGATTTGTCCTGATTTTTCTGGTTTATCTTTGCAGTCAGGCTTGAGTATATCTGAGATCTAAAATCTGGACTATTTTAAGGTCAATTCTTCAGATGGTTGAGGGTTTGTGTTTTTTTTGGTGGGTGGTTGGGTTTTTTAATTGCTTAGGAGGTTGGGGTTCTTTTTGTTTTCATTCCATTTGGGGTTTGGTGGGGTGGGGTAGAGGTCTAAAATGTGCTAAATAGTTTGTACAAATTATTGTGTTAGCAGAGATAATAATTGAAGAAATCCATTCCCCTGTGGCAAACCTGTCAACTTCAGAATTATTATAATTTACCACTCGCATCATTTTAGAAAATGGGGTTGGATTTTAAAATGTGCAAACCATTGAGCATCGACTTCTGAGACTTTGGAAGTGAGAAAATTTGGGAAGATAGAAGCACAGAGCCCTGGCTGTGCTACAAACCCCCCCTCCAAACCCCAGTGCATTCTTTGATTTTATAAACAAGCAAAGAAATCATCAGGAAAATGTTCATTTCATTGCCACTGTAGAGTTTCACTGCTATAAGGCACTGAGCCTTGTCCTCAGCTGGCCCAGAGCTTAGTGCCACAGAAATGAGTCATTATTCTGGACTTTTGGGGTCACCCCAAATTGCCTTTTTTTTGCTCTATTTACTTACAAGTACAACTAACAAGTAGTCCACGTCCACCTGTAGGTACCACAAAGCATTTAACATGGACAGAAATTCTCTTAGCATTAATTAGCCTGCTTTCCTTGGGAAAAATCAAATAATTTTTCAAATAGCAAATATTTTCCTCAGCATTCAGATGATTTACTTTGTTTTCAGCCAATGATTACCTAAGATTTTCTGTCTAAATCTTTCTTCCATCCATCCCAGCTTCCATAAGATTGAAATTTGTGAGCATATTTTCCAGCAATATCTAGTGGAAACTATCAAAAGAGGGGCAGATAATATTAGACTTCACTGGCAGGCTACCAGGAAGAAAAAAATTCCTGCCAGAATGTTGTTACCTCAACTCCTGTGAACAGAACTGGTCTCAAGTCCAATGACCTTCACAGATGTCCTCTTCCTCACTCTGAAACTCTCCCTTATTCTGTGTAACAGCATCTGCTTGCTGTACCCCTGGCCTGGACCTCTGAGCTCAGGCTGACAGAGAAAAGCTTCTCACGTCACCTCAAAGCCACCCTTGGAGCTGGGAGTGCTGTCAGGGGCTCCTGTCAGACCCCATCCTTCAGCAGGGCTCAGAAACTGGGGAGCTTTAGAGCAGAGCTCAGAAATTGGGGAGCTTTAGAGCAAAGCTCAGACATTGGGGAGCTTTAGAGCAGAGCTCAGAAATTGGGGAGCTTTAGCAGCAGAGCTCAGAAATTGGGGAGCTTTAGGGCAGAGCTCAGAAATTGGGGAGCTGGGGAGCTTTAGGGCAGAGCTCAGAAATTGGGGAGCTCTAGAGCAGAGCTCAGAAATTGGGGAGCTTTAGGGCAGAGCTCCTCCCTGGGGGGAGATGCTCCACGTGCAGGCTCTGTCCCCGAGAGCGACCCTGTGCCTCCTGCTCTGCAAACATTTCCCTCTGCTTGCTTCTCAAGTGGCATCTCAGAGTGGAGCAGATATTCCCTGGAGTGAGATTTCTCTCTTTGCCATCACTCTTTTCTGCACAAACACCAGATTGCTTCTCTGCTGCCCTTTACATTGAGGGAAGGAGAATCCCACACTGCAGATGCCTGCGAGGCTGGGAGGGCTCCAGGCAAATCACCCCAGCCCTGCTCACTGTGCCTCTCCAGAGCTGCACACCCTGAGGTGTCCTCCTCTGAGGCTGCTCCTGAGCCTGTGATTTACAGAACTGGTAGATTTGTGATTTACACAATTGTTAGATTTGTGATTTACAGAATTGTTACATTCGTGATTTACACAATTGTTAGATTTGTGATTTACACAACTTTTAGATTTGTGATTTACACAATTGTTACATTTGTGATTTACAGAATGGTTACATTTGTGATTTACAGAATTGTTACATTTGTGATTTACACAATTGTTAGATTTGTGATTTACAGAATGGTTACATTTGTGATTTAAACAATTGTTACATTTGTGATTTACAGAATTGTTACATTTGTGATTTACAGAATGGTTACATTTGTGATTTACACAATTGTTAGATTTGTGATTTACAGAATGGTTACATTTGTGATTTAAACAATTGTTAGATTTGTGATTTATAGAATTGTTACGTTTGTGATTTACACAATTTTTAGATTTGTGATTTACACAATTGTTAGATTTGTGATTTACACAAATTTTAGATTTGTGATTTACAGATCTGTTAGATTTGTGATTTACAGAATTGTTAGATTTGTGATTTACACAATTGTTAGATTTGTGATTTACAGAATGGTTACATTTGTGATTTACACAATTGTCAGATTCTCCATTGTCCTGAACACTCCTGGGCTGGGCCATCATCTTTTCCTCTCCTGTTTTTCATCCCAGCACAATGATAAGGTTGCATAATTGTCTAGAAGGATTATGTAATAGGATTATGTTATTGACCAAAATCCAGAGTTTCTGCAAATCTAATTTCTCTAGTCCCATGGTTCCAGGAAGAATCCTGACCACCCAGGCTCCTGTGGGGCTGTGCCAGCTCCTTGGGGAAAGGAGGAAACACCAAGCAAGGCAAAGCAGAGTTTCAGTGCATGCACTGCAAACTCCATTCTCTGCTATTAGTTCATTATTTTATTGCAATGCTATTTGTACCTCCTGCACGTCCCTCATGGCTGGGACTGGTTCAGAGACAGGGTATCCAGAATTTAGCTGGACACCCTCCCCCAGCATATCTGGTGGAGTCTGTGCTCTCCTGTTTAGCTTTTTAAAAGTTATTTCAGGAACAGTTTTCTATCCTGAGTAAATGTCTCTCTTTCTTCCACAACCCTCTGCAGTGAATTAAATAGTAATAAAATAGTTAAAATGGCAATAATAAGAGATGTTGTGGTAGTAATATAACACATAATAAAAAAAGGTGAATATTTTTAAATATTTTCCCATATTTCTACAATTTCTGTTATAAATCAAGATAAAATTAGATCCTGCATTACAAATATTTTTGGTTTTGCATTTCCAAAATCAGTTCATTCAACTATTCCTAGTCTTGCTGGATTTTTTTTCCTTGTTTGTTTGGGTTTCTTTCTCAATTTGCAACTATTCTAAAGATAAGCAATTTCCTAAAAAAATTTTTAAAACTAAGAATAAATACCTTCACCCTTCACCCTCCCCCAAATCTGTTACAGGGAGAGCCAAAAGACTTTAGAAAGGTAATAAAGCAAGAAATGGAAAATAATTTGATGAGTAGCAGAGGAGGAAAGGGGCAGCAGGGAAATGAAATTTTCTCTATTAGAAACAGTAAGACATCCATCAGAGAAGGAGAATGCAGCTCAATTACATGGGCCAACAGTTACACACATAAAGAGATCTGCAGGTTTATGAGAATTAGGGGGGATTAAGGAAATTTGGAATAACTGCAACATCTTTCAACATATCAATGATCTGACTGAATTTTAGGCATTCATTAATAGAGTGTTAATATCACCTCTATTAACAGAAATTGGGACCACAATTTTCTTGCAACTTCTCTGTAGATTTAAAACAATCTCCTGGGAGTGGAGTTTAGATGCTGTGTCTCTTGAGAAAATATCTTTAAGTTCTTTCCCATAACTATTCTGAACAATTCCTGGAAGGACACCTCCTCCTCAGAGAAGCTGTTTCTGACACATGACAGAGAACAAAGATTTATTCTTGCATACCTCCATTCACCTCGACCTTCTTTTGGGGTCCAGGATCAACCATGTAATGTGAGAAACACAACCCATCAGATTTCTGTCACTGGACACAGGACTTCTCCCACTTTAGCTCAGCAATCCACCCAAAAGCATCTCACACAAACACAGCTCAGTTCAAAGAGCTTGTACAGACAAAATCCCTTTGGCCACAGCAGTGTCTGTATTAAAGGTGAAATCCCAGGTTCTCAGAGCACACTGTTAGTGTGTGTGATGGTGAGACCCTGCAGGGACCCCCTGTTCTCACACACATCCAGAGAGGCATTCCCAGCTCCAGGATCCTCAGATTGCATTAACCATAACAATTGGTGGTGGTATTTTTGTCTGAACCACACCATGGTGGTATTTTTGTCTGAACCACACCATGGTGGTTTTTTTGTCTGAACCACACCATGGTGGTTTTTTTTGTCTGAACTACACCAGCCCCCCCACACTACAACCCCCAGTCCCCTCTGCCCCCAGCCACGATAACTCTCTCTGAAAGTTCCCTCCTTCTAAAAGTGTAGGTTAGAATTGGGTGCAGAAAGCACAGGGCATGGAGCAGAAATCCCCTGGCAGTGCCAGAACCTCCCGGGGAGCTGCCTGCTGAAAACACCAGAGAGAGGAGAATTCTTCTCCCAGGCTGCAGAGTTCCTGCTGCTGTTGGTTTTTCTGGCCCTCCAGAGAGTGCAGATCACACATTTTTAAGGGGACATGCACTGCAGGTGTTGTCCTGCTTGTCAGGACAGCTGGCAGCCAGCACAGTGTGTCTGTGCACAGCCCTGAGGAGGAGGAGGAGGAGGAGGAGGAGGAGGGCTCAGATCTGCAGACACCACCAACCAACATCCACCAAACAGCAACAGCAAAGCAAACACTGACCTGTACCAGGCTTGGGATTTTTTTTTCCTGGAGTGTTCTCCTCTAAATTCTTTGAATTTGTTTCTATCATGATCTATTCTTTAGGAAGGCTTTTATATCTTTTCAGATATGCACAGTTTAATGGTGGATAAAAATCCCAGATTAAGAGTTCTGCAGGTGTAACATCTCCAGCCAGAAAAAAAGACCAAAACAAAAATAGGTCATGAGGACAAATCTCTTCATTCTCTTGCTAGAGAATACTGAACCTGTTTCAACATAAGATCCTCAAGCAGTGAAAACAAGTCATATTTTTGTTGTTCATGCCACTCAGTCATTAGTTCCTCCTCAAAGACATAAATGTTCAAACATTAACTTGTGCCAAACATAACAATTCTACTTTCTGACCCAAAACTTTAAGACCAAAGAAAACATCAGTTGATACCATGAGACATCACTGGCTTTGGCCATCTTCCACATGGGCACTCAGAGCTAAATAAATTAACATTTAATAATTCTATTTGAGTCCTCTTCATTTAACAGGGCTCAGTGTGATTGTGTTTCTCAGAAAAAATGATTTCTCTTTGCTTACTTCCCCTCTCCCCCTCTGTTTTCACACGATTGCAGCTTTCTGGAGGAAGGGGAGTGAATAAACTCCACTCACAAATGGCTGAGCCTTGCAGGACATCCCCAATTCCTTTGTTACAGCAACACTGCCTGCGCCTTGCCCACATGTTTTTTACCACAAAATACCTCATGAACAGTTAATCCAATAAAATAACAGTGCAATACTGAAAGGTTCAATTGTTTCCACAAGTTTCAACTGTTTCACTGCCAATATATTTCTGCTAGGGTTCCTGAGAAGTACTGAGCAGGCTGCCAAAAGGAGCTGCAAATTTGACAGGAAGGAGACCCTCCAGGAAGGCTTTCAAACCCCCAAAAGGAGGGAATAAGCAGTTTCATTTGGCAGTTATTCTCCTCTAGTTCTAAAACTGGTATCTTCCTGCTTTTCAGAGAATTTTTCGTGATGCCTTTCTTCTCTAGAAGTCAATGGCTTAGTCAATTTTCAATTTCAATGCCCTTAACAGCCATTGACTTTTTTAAAAAAACAAAGACTTATTTAAACCTCTGGCTATGATTTCTCCAGCTACTAAAGCCATAGTCAGCAGCCTCCACCACAAAAATAGCTTTTCTGCTTCCTTGCCCTCTAACCACTTGGTGATCACAAGTCTGCCATCCCTGATATCTTCTTTTGCCTCTCTGTTCTCGGAGAAATGTTGGGTCAGGAAGTTAAAAAATATAAGAATTTTCTTTTTTATCCTTGGTCATTGTGTTCCTCTGGGATTTAAGGGACATTAGCCACGAGCTATACTCTCACTACAGAGAAAGAGAGAAGGCAAACATCAGAGACAGATAAAGTGATGGAATAAAAGCCAGTAAAGTGCTTTGATGACAAAGGTTATGCAAGCGTGAAGGAACACTCTTACACTCCTCATCAGAAGGGAGGAAGGACTTTGAAGCACAATTTAATGGCCAAAAAAAAAAGTCAGGACCTGAGCAGAAGTTTGTGTTTGGGTGTGAGGTGTGCCAGGCACAGAGCACACAGTGGTGCCATGGATCCCCCGGGACAATTCTGATGTGCCTGAAGGAGCTGATAAAACACCAGACCTCTAAAAACACACAATTCTCAAGCCCAAAAAACCACACAATTCTCATTTCCAAACCTCAGAGGGTGCTGGCTGCACACCCCAGAACCCTTCTCTCCAGGGCAGGTGGGCTCTGCTGGGCACCTTGGGGATTGAGAACAGGAACAGAGCAGTACTGAAAAGCAGACAAACCCTGCCAGATCAGAAGCATCAGGACAAAACCAAAGGAATACTGTAAACATCAAAATAAATATCAAAAATTGATTCTGAGGTGTATTTTTAAAACACTTAAAATTAACAAATTTGTCCTGCTGCACTCTCCAAGGAGAAAAAGGACAACACGCCAAATAACATAAAATAAATTAAAATTGGATCTCTTGCTACATATGTTTTTTAAAACACTGGATAGGAAAGGCCTGTTTCTTGTTGAAACCCAGAATACCTGGGCCTGTTTTGTCTGGGAGGTGACCCCAGGGCAGTGCCCACCATGCCCATGGCCCTGCCCCTGTGGCACACACGCTCAGCAGCCAGGCTGTCACAAACTGCTCCTGAAATCCTTCCCCCCTTCATGACCACAGGAAACAGGAGATGGAAAATATCACATGGAGATCATTAAATCAAGCACAATTTGCTTACTTAGCAACACTTCAGCAATTAAAAGTTTGGAATATGTGTACGTGCATATAAATAAAAGTAATGGGAGAAAAAGGACCTTTAAATCACCCAGAAAGTTCAGTCTCTCCTCCTGTCTTCCACAACCTGATTTATAAATCTAGGATTTAAATTTCTAGCAACTAACCTTCCATGAAAAGGGAAAAAGAACAAGAAAAGAAAAAAGAAAAGAAAAGGAAAAGAAAAGAAAAAGAAAAGAAAAGGAAAGAACAGGAAAGAAAAGAAAAGGAAAGAAAAGAAAAGAAAAGGAAAGAAAAGAAAAGAAAAGAAAAGAAAAGAAAAGAAAAGAAAAGAAAAGAAAAGAAAAGAAAAGAGAAAAATGCAAGGCAACCAAGCAGAGGTCGTTAAAGCAATTTTGGTTTCCCATATTTTTCGTTTGCTTTAACTTTATGGTTGCAGTAGATTTTTCTGTCATACAGAGGTCATGTATCTAGAAATAATGGACTCTCTCAAGAAAAATAACCTTTATTCTTAAAATTCCAGAAAAATCAAATGAAGATTGTATCAAGTTCTCTTCCAAATTATGCCTTGAAATAATTTTGATGTATTTTAATAAATTTTTAAGTAATGTTTACTTCTGAAATGCAGCGATGGCTTATGACATTTCTTTGATCTATACTGAATTTTATCTATTTTTATTGTACTATAGAACACACCTGGTTCATGTATTGACATCTTTTGATGTACTGAAGTCTTCATATAATTTTTGTTACACACCGTATTTAAAAAAAATGGGTAAAAAAACCCATATGGAGAATATTTATATACTGTGTGCAGCAGATCACAAGTAAATTCAGTCAGTTTTTCATGAATAATAGAGACCAGAACTCTGACTGAAAACAACTGCGTGCATCTAAAACTAACAGCACTTGGAGAGGAGCCTGGGCCCTGTCCCAGAGAGGTACAGGCTGTGAGTGAATTCTCCCATGGGCACAGTCACTCCATGGGATCCAGAGCCATGGAATGGTTTGGGCTGTAAAGGAGCTCAGAGCTCATCCCATTCCAGCTCCCTGGATGTGCAGGGACACCTTCCACCATCCCAGGCTGCTCCAAGCCCCATCCAGCCTGGCCTGGGGCACTGCCAGGGATCCAGGGGCAGCCCCAGCTGCTCTGGGCACCCTGTGCCAGGGCCTGCCCTCCCTCCCACGGAACAATTCCTGCCCAATCTCCCACCCAGCCCTGCCCTCTGGCAGTGTAAAGCCATGGGACCTTAGTTTTGCATGCAAACAAGACACAGTTTTGTTCCCTCTTTCTTTCTCCTGTGACATTTCCTTTTCTCCTCTGAAAGAGACAGGAAAAACCCCAAAGTGGCATCCAGAGACCTCAGAGAAGAGGAGTGAGAGCAGCTGGAGTTTGTTCCAGGCAGAGCCTGTGCCTGTGCTCTCACTGCAGCACGCACAGCACATCTGTGAGCACAGAAATCCTGCCCAGAGCTCAGCAGCACTTCCAGGCTGAGCACTCCTGCATGGACCACGGGTCCCACACCATTAAACACCCAGGTGAGCTGCTCACCTCCCAGAGGAAGCCTCTGCTGCAAAGAATTTCCCTGGCAAAGGTGATTAAAAGGAGTTCTGCCCGTGCCTGCTCAGTGGGGTCACCAGGGGATGGATCCTTGGCAGCTGCAATCACCCCAGAAACTAACCACAAACCACAAAATCCTGCACTGGGCTGGGTGGGAGAGTGAAGGAATCACAAACAAGGGGCAGTGGAGACGCCCAGGACACTGGTGGGAAAGTGGGATACGAATGCCAGAGGTAGCCCAAGGACAGGAAGGAGCTGGAAAGATTCAAAGAGAAAAGGAGTCAGCACAAAGAGCATCACAGGAAGGCTGGACAGAGCAGCAGAGATGTGGTGGGAAGGCTGGACAGAGCAGAAGGGTGGTGGGAAGGCTGGACAGAGCAGAACTGTGGTGGGAAGGCTGGACAGAGCAGCAGAGGTGTGGTGGGAAGGCTGGACAGAGCAGAAGGGTGGTGGGAAGGCTGGACAGAGCAGAAGGGTGGTGGGAAGGCTGGACAGAGCAGAAGGGTGGTGGGAAGGCTGGACAGAGCAGCAGAGGTGTGGTGGGAAGGCTGGACAGAGCAGCAGAGGTGTGCTGGCCTCCGTGTGTCCCCTCTCATGGAATGCAGCAGGGCAGGGCATGGGGAGGAAGGAAATCATGACCATGGATCCACCAGGAGAACACTCTTGAAGAGGAGAGTTTGTAACAGAGTGGAGAGAAGATGGAGGCAGAGCTGTGAGCAGGTGGTGAAGCACATGCACTTACACAAAATTCTGTATATCATACCTCATGCCCACATGTCTTAAACGAGCATCATCAAGTTCCACAGGTTTTATAATCCCTTTGATGACCTGATCTTATTTTCAATTGTATTATCAAAATCTGCTGTTTCTCCTCTCCCCTTTCTTGTTTAAATAATTAGTTACCATGGAAACCAATATATTCCTGGTGCCAAGTTGTGCCATGGACATTGATGTGAGGTGTCCCTGCTTCCTGCAGATAGGTGGGGACAGGGGTGACCCTGGAGGAGACTTCTTGTGAGGAACAGCTTCACACTGCTTGTGACAGCAAAGCATTCTAAATAGGGATAATGCTGCCATGCTCTGCAAATAACAGAATAAAAGAAGAACTTATCATTATTTTTCTTATTTTAATGGAAACGGACTTGGATTATATACTGAACAAGCACTTCATGTTCCTCAGTTCACAGCTGTTTTAGCAGACTCCTCACTCTCCACAGGTAAATCACAAAGGAGGAATCAGGCATCTCTTGGACCTCAGATGACAACAGGGATTGTGCTTTTTTAAATTCAAATTTTTCAAATTGATTTTGCTGAAGTTCCACCTGGCTGGTGGAGAGGAGTTTCCTGTCGTTTCGGGAATCTCCTGTATCACCTCAGCAGACACAGATTCAAGTGAGCAATCAGAGCTCTCTCACCATCTCCTCTCACCCCGAGCTGTAAACGTCCCTGGGAAATGTGGGAGCAGCCCCCCCGTGCCACCCTCCCCCCTCCCAGGTATTCCCGAGGCAGGGATGCTCCCAGGAGTGGCAATGTGCAGCCCTACCCCTTCATCAGAGCCCAGCTCCCTGCCGTTTCAAAGCCATTTCATATGCAGATGTGGCAAGAGACATCTAAATGAAATCATTTATTCCTGCCATTATTTCGACGTGAAAAGGAATGTCAGAGTATGAAACTGTGACTGAAAACTGACACAGCTCTCAGGCTGTAAATACTACCCTGGATTATCAGAGTTGGAGCTGCATAAATACAGTGCTTCATTTAATTCTTTTCTTTTTTTTTATTTTTTTTTTTGGCAAGGGAAGGGAAAGCGAGATAGTGATTTAGGAAGATACAAAATAATATGGAAAAGAAAAAGAATAATCATTTTGAATGAATTTTGCATAAGATCACTTTAAAATATTTACAAGCTCATAATTTTGAGTAGTTTTCTCAGTCTTACAATTTCTTCCAAGTACTGTGCTTCACATTAGATTGAATTATCAATTCATTTCGAGTGCTTTTGCTGTAACCTATGGAAATGGACAAACTGGGAAGAGTAGAAGGAAAAACACAGTCAACAAGAATTTTTAAAAAAAAAACAAGTCCTGTTTCTTCAACATATTTCCTCAGAAGCTAAGAAAGTGAATTTCTCTAAAGGAGCTAAAGCCAGCAGAAATTGTGTATACAACCCAGTGACACAAACCTAACGTGGGCAAAGGTTGGACATCCCAATTAAAATCTCGTGAGGGATTTTTGGCACACCCACCTATCTCTGCCATTTCTTTTCTGAGAGGTGGAGAGCTCTAAAGACATCTTAAGCAGTCCTGACACTGCATCTGGAAGAAGACACCTGGAAGTTGCATTTGGAATGTGGCAAGAATGTGCCAGCCTGCCAGCACAAGAGTAAGACAGGCAAAGGGAAACATTAATACATGGAATGTCAACAGTTGGACTTCACCTTAAGTTCTAGCAAGAAATTCTCTTAACACAGACTGCCAGAGGAGTTGGAAAATGTGAATTATTTTCCTTATGTTGTTATCATCCAATAATTACTCACTTATTAATTGTGCAAAATGTGTGGTTTCATGCAAATTAAAAGACAACAGAAATGAAACCAAATTATTTTGCTAAGGTAGTGGACACAGTAAACCTTTGACTATCCATCCAGACAAATCCATAATTAAGCTTTCAAATCAGGATCGATTTTTGTGGCACTGTACATGATATTGGCTCTAACCCCTTCAGCAGTCAACCAACAGTTCAGAAAGAAGATTAAATGTGTAAGCCAGCACTACATACATGGGCTGAGGCTGCAGAAATACAGCACTTAAATAGCAGCAGCTCATCGGCTTTTGTTCTTTAGCACAAAGCTCCCAGGGCTCAGCTGAAGAACATTTTTACTTCTGCATCTGTCACATTTCAGGAGGATGATAATTTCAGCGGCTCTCTCCATCCTCCAGTTACAGTCACAGAGCAACTGCATTCCAACCAGGACCAGGGGGAGCTGTTAATGAGATAAAAACCTCACAGGTGACCCCCTCCCCATGCCCTGCTGTCTGTGGCAGAGCCTCAGCCCAACCCAGTAAAGATTTATAGAGACTCGACAAAAATATCTCCAACTATTCACCAGAAACCATCTCTAGGTGTTGTCAGAAGGGCATTTTAAATATATTTGCCTCCTTTTTCTCAGGAAAGACAGCTGACACAGTGCCACTGTGAAGTGCAAATTGGCAGTTTAAGCAGCCAGCACAGTGCTGGATGTCAGTCATACCTGATAACTCTGGAGCTGATTGACCAATTACAACCACTACCACAAAAGCACAGCAGCTTCATGGACCATTAAATTCCTGCCTGGGAGGGGTGGGGCTGGGTGGGCAGAGGGGACAGGGAATTAGCAGACTGATAGAGATATGATATCAAAATTAAAATGCATCTTGCTGCAGAGAAGGCTTCCGTGTCAGCTCCATAGTTCTCCCTTCAACCAACCAACAAATAATTAACCAGAAATAATTATGGTGCTTGTTATTTATTTTTCAGCTGGAACACGGGAAGGGTTTGAGAAGAAGGGGCAATTGGAGGTGGGAGGAAATGGATGAGCTTGTTAACACTTCAGGAGAGCTCAGAAAATACGGAACATGGTGCTGAAGTGGAAGAGGCTAACAGAAAAACTGCAGGAAGCCCAAGTCCATTAGGCACAAATCAATTTTGTAATCATCTGCCCGCCAAGCACTCCAGGATGTTTGAGAGAGACTTTCTTCTCATAGCAGAAACCATGTTAAAAACAGTATTTTCAGAACTAAGTTGTGGGGTAAGAATGTGCTGGAAAAGATTCCATCATCATCAGCTGTGGTGTGCCCCTCTCTGACTGCAGAATCTCATCACCTATCACTTAATTCCATGCTCTGCTAACCACCACGGGTGTGAGAGTGACTGACCATGCTCAGTGGCAGCAGAACAAGGAATTAACGTAATAAGGAGAGGAAATGCACGAAGGCTTTGGAAATGCACAGTGCAAAGAGAGAGAATGTCCACGGGAATGGGGCAGAAGGCAGGAGCAGAGGCACCAGGCTCAGCAGACAGAGCAGATGCTGGGATTTCAGAGGCTGGAAAAGCCAATCCACCTACAGGACTGAATTCCTGAGCATTCCTTCTTCCCCCAGCCCTGGCTGCTTGTCAATCAGATTGTATTCCAGCGAGGAAGGAGCCAGCAGTGGCAGTGGCAATGTCTTTGGGGAGACACAGCGAGAAACACTCGTGCTGAGTGCATGAACAGCTTGTTGATCAAGGGCTGAGCTACTTCAGAGCCATGATTCCTCCTGAAGGAGCTGGGCTCTGCCTTGGCCCATGGGGGAGGCACGGAGTGAGGTCAATGTTTGCAAGGGAACAGCCTGGGGAGGGTGCAGCCCCAGGAAAGCACTGGTGTGGTAAATCATGCTGGGATGATAAATGATTCTGGTGTGATAAGTGATGCTGGGATGATCAGGTAATAGAGAAGCTGAGGAAGGTGGAACAACACCTGGCAGTGCTGCTGGGGAGAAGAAGCAGGGGCCAGTGACCAGGCAAAGGAGTCGTGCTCCTGTGCTTGCCCTCAGCTCCCAGTAGCTGTTCCAGCACGTGAAGGAAACAAACCAGCTCATCCAGTGCCACTTTCCACCAAAAAACCCCAAACCCAGGAAACAGAAAGGTAGGAGACAACCTTCCACCATGTGCTTGGGCTCTGCACTGTTCTGTTCCTAAATCTCTGTGTGGGAGCAGCTGTGATGATGTGGCCTTAGTTCTCCAGGGCCTTTCCACAAACTACTCATGTCCATGGATTTTTTCAGAAGGCTTATTTATTAATATCAAAAAAACAGAACAAATCTTTCTCTCTCCAGCAGGTTCAGCTGCAGGGATTGTCTGTGTGTGTGTGTCTGATTGTGTCTGTGTGTGTCTGACTGTGTCTGTGTGTGTCTGACTGTGTCTGTGTGTCTGATTGTGTCTGTGTGTGTCTGACTGTGTCTGTGTGTGTCTGTGTGTGTCTGACTGTGTCTGTGTGTGTCTGACTGTGTCTGTGTGTCTGATTGTGTCTGTGTGTGTCTGACTGTGTCTGTGTGTGTCTGTGTGTGTCTGTGTGTGTCTGACTGTGTCTGTGTGTCTGACTGTGTCTGTGTGTGTCTGTCTGTATCTGTGTTTCTGACTGTGTCCCAGCCAGGAATCCACAACAAGAACAGAGAGGAAGACATTTCATTGGTCAAGGCAATCACCTTACCATAAATATTTCTCCTATTTACACTCTTTCATCAAAGCTTTCTCCTGGGAAGCTACAGAAAGTTCCCTTAGCAATGGATTTCAGGACAGGTTAACAAGAACTTGCATTTCTCAGATTTCTCAAAATCCCACCAACGAGTCACCACCACAGGAGCTCCTCACTGTGCCTCCCTCACTGTCAGGGCTCTGAAAATCCTCTGCTATTCCACAAGTGGCTTTGCCACACTCCCTGCAGTGGCTTCATTTCCACCTTGGCTGGAGCTGGGGTACCAGGAGCTCTCTGGGGCAAATTTCCTTGGCAGGAATTTAGGCCAAGTGCAGTTCTACAGGAGTGTTCAAACACTTGTGTGTGAAATATTTATACATGGATGAGGCACATATTTTGACACAAAGAGTTCCAGACACAGGCAAATATCTATGATCTGCCATCTTAAGTGGAGGAATAATAATTCCATTTCCTTTTGCACTATAGTCTGTTTGACAGCTCCAGTCTAGAATCCACAGCGCTGACACTGAGCCAAACTGTCACTGACATTTCCATGTCTGAGAAATCCTGAATCTCACAGGTAAACTGTGAAAGCTGAGAAGCAGGGAGGGAAAGTGTGAGGCTCAGAGCTACCACAGCAAGCTAACTCTAAAAAGTCACTTTGTACGACCTCTGCTTTCTTATAACTAGGGGCAGCATAAAGCTGGGAAAATGGGAAGGAATGAAAATCCACTGAACTTTTTGCAGACAAAAGAAACATATGCTCAAAAAAGTAAAAGACAAACAACTTATATGTGATACACTGGATGAGCCAGAGATAATTTAAAGTGAAATATACCCCTTAAATGTAGATAAAGAATGCAAGAAATACATTTATGATTTCATTTTTTTGCACTGTTGAGCAGGCAAAAAGGAACCTATGAGAAGTTTGAATTTGCTCAGCTGATTTTTCTTTCGTTCTGGTAGGAAAGGGCTTTCTTAGGGTCAAAAGAAGAACTGAGACCTACTGACCTCTGTAATTACAACTTATTGATTTAAGTGAGGTGTTTATACCCCAGCAGCACATTTAATGCAGTTAACACAGTCAGACATATCTCCCTTGGATGACACTCACACTCTTAGCATTCTCTGCTTCTCAAAAGAGAAAGAAATAAATCTCTCCCAGGTAAAAGCACACACTGGGAGAATTTCAGCACTTCTAAGGAGGTAACAAATGTGGCTCAAGAACACTACAAGTCTGGAGGACAAATCACATGCCCCCTCAGAGCCTGAGTAAAGCTGAAGCTCCTCACACAAAGCAGAGGCACAAAAGCACATCTTATCTGTGGTGACTCTTTATCTCCTCATTCATACAAAACTTCCAGGCACCAAACAGCTCCCACTGAAAAGGAGGGCTGGGGATATTTGCTGGGAGCATTAAGGGTTGGTGCTGCAGGAGATATGTTTTGTCAAGTCAATTAATCTGCTAAGAAAACAACATTTTCAGAAAAACACAGCAAATCAGTGACTGCTCGAAGTGTTTATTTTAAGCATACATCTGTGCATTGTGGAAAAGCAGGAAATGTGCCCAAAGGCATCAGTTAGCATTTCATAAAAAACCCCAACATTTTTACTGGTACAGGACCTTTCTCCTATGAACAGACAGAGGATGCTCGGAGAATAAGGAAAAGGTTTATTATTCTCTTATTAAATATAGTGAAATTAGGTGTAAACCCACAAAAAAAGTCTTACAGCAAGAAAGAATTAGGAAATTTCTTGAATTTTTGATCTCCTGTTCTTAAAATAGGATGATTTTTCCCAAAAGGTCTGAATAAAATCCTGAAAGAGATATACCTTGTTTAAACAAACAAGGAGAGTATCAGTTCCTCAAAGTCTGTTGATTCATAGTCTCTTTGACTGAAAGAATGAGAGGTAGCAAGTGCAAATGAAGACACATGACATTTCATCTGGACACAAGAAAATGCCTTTTTTTCTCTCTCTTATGCCATGTCTTTCCAGACTGGAATTCATTTAAAACCAAAATACCACCCCCATCCCAAGCTGCACTGAGTTCTTCCAAGAATTTAATGTTCTTCAATAACATATGCTTCTCACTCTTCTGAAATGCACTCTGGAGGTCTAAGTTTTATCCCAAATCTGCAGGAAAATTTAGGGACGTTTTTTTCACTCCTATTCTGCAAGGCACATAATTGGCACTTGCATAATCCTGTCCAAATAATCTGCTACTTCCTACTAGAGATTTTGTATGCAGTGTTTGTACCAAGTTGGCTTTTCAGAGTACTATCACCCAACCCTGAATTTTAAAGCCAGTTTATTCATGTAAGCAGTCTTAAAATACACATTTTACAGGGGAGAGCTGTCAGGCATGGAGGAGCTGAGTAACAAGCTAAATCAGCAGTACAAATAGGAGCAGGAGAACTACCTGCTTCAACAGCCTGAATAATTGTGTGATGGATGAGGAATAGAAGAGGCACATTTTCCTTAAGAAGCCATGGAAGGCATGAGAAGGAGCAAAGACTGAAATTCTCCGCTGATCAGCAGAACCAGAGCAATTTCAGATCCTCGTTCTGCTGTTCCTCTGTCCTTCAGCATAACCTAAGAGACCATCTGCAAAGCAGAGCAGAAAAATGTGCAGAAAAGTTCCAGGCTCATTAAATTCCTGGCCAGAATGGGCAGAAATACCTGTGTGTGAGTAGCACTGCAGGAAGGACTCGAACTCTGACCTCCCAGGAACACTTCACCAATTCCCAGAGGTAGAATTTATAATATGACCCAACCTGGTATTGCAGCAGCAGCAACAAAGAGCCCTGACTTGAAAACAAATACACATATTTTTCAGCTCACAGGAGAGGCAGTTCAACGTGTTCCTGCTCAAAAATATAAAATAAAAACACATAACCGTGACAAAAAGACATAACTGTGATTGCAAGATCAGCCTAAGTGACTAAAATCAGCGTTTAATTTAAATTAGCAAAGGTCACAACAAAGCTCTGCAAAAGTTTGTGAATGTTTCCCAGAGTTGAGCTTCGTGTGAGGAGCCTGCAAGGCTGCCAGGATGGAGAGCCAATTTGGATTATTAGGGGTTGATAAAGAGTGACATTTTGTGTTCAGGAGGCATCTGACAGGAGCTGCCATGCACCTTGTCACACTGCAGAGACTACAGCTGCTGATAATGCTGGAAAACCTGCACTGCCACTGTTCCCAGACACACACACATTAAGGAGAAATATCCACAGTGGTGTCTTCAAATCAACAGCAGAGCCATGTATTAGTGGCCTCAAATGTTCAGGATTTGTATATTTTATTCACTGAAGAAAGAGGTAAAATAGGAACTGCTCACCTACTGTGCCCTTTTTCACTTTTCTTGGGAATATTATACTAATTTCTTTTCTAGCTCTCCTGGAAACAAGCCCTGTGTCTGGAAATGACATTTGGCACTGGACAGAAATGCACACATTGAATAAACACAATTATACAAGTGATATTTGCCACTATTTCAGTTTATAGCTGGCTGTACACAAATGACTTCTCCACTGCTCTGAAACGTGACACCACACAGAAACCACACACAATGGCTCAGTTTGGATTCCAGCCTCTTAATATCATTAAAGCTCAGCACAGCTGAGAATTTCCCATATTAAAACACAAAGAATGTGATTTCCATGACCTGTGAGCTCTGCCAGGTGACAGGGATGCAGCAGGGTGGCTCCGAGTCTCAGGTCAGAGCCTTCCCCTGGCATCTCACGTGGGTTTACTGCACCATGGGCTGCTTGTGGCTTATCCTGAGAACATAAAACTGACTGAGACAACAACTCAGGAGCTGTGTGCCACCTCCACATCGTGGGGCCTGGGCACCTCAGCCAGAGCAGTGACTCAATCTTTGCCATTTACCCAAACTCCCACACCACAGACAGACTCAAGTGTCAGGAAAATCAATCCACAAACACCAGAGCTTTATGACCAAAAATGAGACAGAGGAGTGCCTTTACTTTATTTGAATAAAGGCAGAGGCCATGGGGCATTCCCCTGGGCTCTCTCAGATTTTTGGAGGGCTCAGCCTCCTTTTTATCCCAATTTCCTGGCCACCTTTCCCTCTCTCTTTCCCCTTGGCTGAGGTACTTGAGAGGTACAGACTTCCCGGAACAATTAATATCTAAGATTCCCCTCTAATGTATAATCTCCCCCTTTAAATCTTAATTCTTTATGGAATTCATGGTTTTTCCCCATTGTTTCTTTCATCTTTCAATATCGAATTTCATTTATTCATTTATATACTGCAGACCTACAGTGTATTTGTAAAGGCAAACATCTCTTTCCATTCATCAATCAGTGGAACCCTTCCCATGGTTTTCTTTTCTCTCTCAGTGCTGATTTTGTCTGCCAGCAGACCCAGGGTTTGTTTCTAAAGGCAAATCTTCCATTTCTCTCACCAGGAACACTGAACCTTCTGCAGGCAAGGAACAACTCCTGTCCCTGGTGCACCTTGGCCAAGTGCAGCTGAAACCCAAGGTCCATCTGCACTACAAAGCATTTACCTGAGTAGGAGCACCCTGGATTCTCTCTCCCCTATGAGACAAATTTATGGATTTCCATCAGTGCCAAGCAAGCCTCTAAACCAAGATGCAGCCTCACTGCTGCCTTTCAAGCTCTTATTGGCTTGCTAGATTTATTCCTACACAAAATCTTTCTTTACTTTTAATATATGGTTTAGTATAGGCTGCTATGAGAGGCTTTTAGAGAATCCAATGAATCTTTTGCTACAGACTCTGCAGCTTCAATCAGCTGATATTAAAACATGATTGTTATAAGGACAAAAGGAATTAATATGGCAAAGTTCTGTGTACCACATTAAGTTAGAGAATATTTGGCAGATGTGTATTTATAGCAGAATTACACAGACATATAAATTCCTTGCACAATGAAATGGTTGCACAATAAAATGTCTGCACGTTCAGTACACTGCTGTTCTATTCCATTTATGTAATGATTTGTAGTTTCTAAAAGTTGTTAGGCATTCTAAAAGCCAACAGGATTACAATCTATCTTAAAATTTACTGCATTCAGTAAAGTAGCAGAGCACTCAGGCTTTGAAGTCATGGACTGCAAAGGCTGTTTATTCCACACATAAAGTGTTCCAGGATATTGTAGGGACAGAGATAGAAGGGCTGCAGTAGAACAGGCTGCTAAACAGCTCAAATATTAATTCATTAGCTCCCAAAGTTGTGTTCAGAGAGCATAGAGAATGAAATAAAATGAGGGATTGGGGAAAAAAAAAAAAGAGTAAAAAGAGAACAAGAGTCTGGCTAAACTGCAAAGAGCCACTAACACTCTGAGGCTGGGAGCTGTGTGAATGGGAGATGAATGTGAGCAAATGGATTTATAAAGTAGATTTTCTAATACATATCATTGAGGCTATTTCATTTCCCCACACTTACATATGCAAAAAGAGGGAAAAGCAAGAAGAGTTTTAAGGAGAAAATACTGGAACAAGAAAGGGAAGAGGAAAAGCAGCTTTGTAAAATATTATTTCCCCTCCATTAACCTGCCTAAATACCATGGATTTCCTCCCCAAGTTTGACAATGATCAAGAAGCCATGTTCTTGCTTCTACCTATTTCTTCTCCCATATATTCCTTGAATCATGAGCAGGAGAACAAATATTCACACTGGTGTATGTACAGCAAACACCCAAAATATAGGTCCAGAAAGCCAAATACCCATTTTTAAAACAACCATGATGAGATTTCTGCTACGAGGCAGCAGAGTTGAATTTCTCCATCGAGGTGGAAGCCTCCACTGAGGTCTGTGTGTGTGACTTTAGCATTGTTTTAACACCTGAACAGCTGCAGGGCTTCTCTTGCTGGGTTTGCTTTGGTTTTGCACAGGTTACATAAAAGGTTTGGATATTACCTGCAAGGGAACCTGACAAAATAGTGACCTTGTTGTCCTTTTCATTGTGTAAAGCTCAGAGTAATGTGCATCACAGGTGGATGTGTTTAAAATAGTTTGTTCTAGCCTGAAAACTCCTATGGCAAATGACCTTACACATGGCACCCCTTCCATACTCATGGCCTGCATCTGCAGGAGGGAGGGGACAGCTAAGGAGAAAGCAGAGGCTTCTCCTGGCTCAGCCTAACTCCAATTTCAAAGAAACCCAAGAACATAAGTTTTCAGCAAGCAGCTCTCATTTCTTCAGAGTCTAAACCCAAAAGTTTACCCACAGAATCAGAAATCGAGCCCTAGAGTGAGAGAACCTAAAACTCAAATGCTCTATTTTAGCCAGAAGAACATTTTTTCTCTCTGAAAATTAATGATGATTAGTTCTAAATGAAGCATAGTCTTCACAGGGTGATTTTCCATACCCAGCAGCTATGAACACTAACGAGACATCCAATTGATATTAAGAACGCTGCTGGCTCCTGTAACATGGGCATCTGTGTGTCAGGAACTGAACTGACAGGCCAAATCCTATTATGTACTTCACTGAGAGCACCAGAAGAAATCTCTGTGCAGACAAATGTCTGGTTGGAATCCATGATTGGGCTGGTAAACATCCCCAGACCTCTCAGGATCCAAATAATAAAATTCTAGTGCTCCGCAATGCCAACACCTGAATCCTTTAATAAAAAGCTACTTCCCAACGTGAATTGTATATTGGAGATGTACTTGCAGTGCAGTGAAATTGGCCATAAGATATCACATAGCTGAACCAACCAACCTGCACATTCAAAGGCAGCAGCTGCACAGCCAAGCCCCTCAGTGAATCCCTGCCTCTGCTGATAGTGCTGGGTTTTGTTGGTTTTTTTTTTGGAAAAAGAGATCATATCTCTGACAGTAATTCCTGTGCAGCTGAAACCTTCTGGGCCAGAAGAAGGTTGTACAGACTGTGTTGCTGCTGTGCATACAGGAAAGGAAATGCAGGAGCTGAAGAGCAGAAACTTTCAAACTACAGGTACCAAGAGGATCTGGGAGTCTCCCAGATGTGCACTGAGTTTCCTGTACTGGACGTGGCAGCTACAGGAATTTTTTTGCAACCATGCTCTGTCTCAAATTTCAAGATCCACCATATCAAGCCACAGACAATTTTCTTTTTCTTGCAGGAAGCTGGGCCAAGTTACAGCACCAAGGAACAGTCTGTTCCCAGAGTACTCTGTGTGGCACAGCACCAGCAGAAAGGAGACAGGAAATCTTTTTCCTGCTAGAGAGAAATTTGCCTTTTTTATTTTTTCAGCAACAGAAAACCAACTCCCAATACTAGAAAGAAACCCACTTCAAGCAGGAGACTGAAAGAGAAGTGCCATCAAAAGCCAGTTTGATGGGAGAGGCTTCTGGCTCCTCACTAATACACAGCTACAATCCAGTCAGAAGCGACACAGATGCTTAGAGCAGTTGCCTTCATGGAAATTTGTCTGAAAGAAATAATTATTTGTCAGCATACTGTTCCTTCTTAGAAACACACAGAAGCCATGAAAAATGTTTGTATGGATGAAATCTGGCAAGTTTTCATCAAGAAAAGCCAGTCTGCACCAACCAATGCCACGTGCAGTGACAAGGACTGTGACTGCTGTGGATGTCCTGCCTAAACTCCGAGCACAGTGGTCACTCTCACACCTTCCAGGAGGAGCAAGCATTAATGAACTGCTCCAAGAATATTTTCACATAATTGATAAGTCAGATCTCTTCATCAAGTACTTCAAAACTGCCGTAAAAATCCAAACCAAATTTATTATTTACCAAATAATATGAAGTTATTATCGTGATGTCTTAGGGGTGAAGAAATTTAAGAAAAACCCAAAAGTTAAACATTTGCCAATGACTGTATCTAGAGATCCAAAATGAAAGTATTTTTCTACTAAGTTTTCTGAATGGCCTGCAGAGAAAAAGTCATGTGAAAGCTGCATGCTCAGTGCCCAGACCACTCTAAAACACACACCAATTCTCACCTCAACAACAAAAAAGAAATCCAGAGAGTCTGGTTCCCTTAGCAACCAGTAAAGTATTATCTACATTATTCATATTAACATTATTTACAGTACCCTAGAACCAAGAGACACCAATTCACAAGGAGCATACACATTCCTCGTTACACAACTTGTTAGCTTTGAAAGTTTGGTGATGCTTTTAATTCAGATCCTAACACTCCCATGCAGTTCTTCTGCGAGAAACCTCCATCCTGCTGCTCGTGCCAAAAGTGATCACCTGTTTGTCTCCGAGTGCAGCTGGGTTCCACAAGGACTTTAAACTCAGTTCAAAGACATGTTTGGCATGAATGAATCTCCTCGTGCCACTCTGCTCCCAGGAGCGCTGTCCTCGCTGTGCCCAGAGCGCAGCTCACTGCAGGCCCAGCTCTGCTGGCAAAACTTCTCTACAGACTAATCTCGGTCGGATGAAAATCCTCCTCACTCTCGGGTGTGCTCCCAAGGGATTCTGGTGTTACCTCTGCTGTGCCTTTGAGAATGCAGGTGATGCCTTAAATGGCTCCCTAGGAACAGAGAGCAGGCAGGAATAAAGGAATCAAGGAGGGATTGATTGGAAAGGCCTTCAGAGGTACACTCTGGGCTCCAGAGGCTCCTGCCTCAGTGCATCCCAACATGGACAAGGACAGCTCCCGAGTTCTTCCCACTTGGATCTCAGCATCAATTCCCCAAGCAGGAGCCAGGCAAGGATGGAATTTGCCCAAGCTTGCCCCCCTGTCCCCAAGCTTGTGGTTTGCAGTTGTTGGGCCTAGGAGGGTCTGGGTGTCCTTGGAGAGCTGGAGAGGCTTTGTTGTGTGTGTGTGAGCATGAGAGAACAGCACTGAACGAGCTCCAGGGAACTGCAGAGTGACCCTGGGCAGGGCAGGGCTGGGAACACAGAAAAGTTCAAACCTAAGGCATCACAGGCAGCCACTGCAGTGGGACACACAGCTCCAGGGTGTTGTTGACTCGGAGCCATTAAGAAGCAGTAATGACTTCTCACCATTTCCAGAAGAAACATTTCCCATTTATGGCCTCAGACATCTATCACATGGCTGCCCCAATATTAAAAATAATGAATTTCATTCCCTGTAGGAGTTATTTACAGTAGTGAAGGAAGTCACCTCTTTGATTTCCACAAACACGCAAGCAGAAACGCCTGAAAACCAATACTGAGGGTAACATCCCACTAATAGGTTACATGTCATTAATCAGTGTTAGCAGCTGCTTGTGGCTGAACATTTTGAGCAGGAAATGCTGGAAAGTTTTGAGTTCAGAGGAAAAACATTGATTGAAATTTCACTTAAAAGAAACATGTAATTCCCTCCCTGAACAACCAGAATGTTAGGTCATGTAATGTTTGTATCACATCAACTGCCCAGCTCTCAAGGTGCCAGAGAAGTGATCCCCTGCCCTGAGGAAGTTCTGCTGGGCTCCTCATCATTTCAGAAACAGACACATAAGGAAACATGTGAAGGAAGAACTGAAGGAAACTTTTTCCAATGTCTAAAATTAAAAAATGCACCGAGACCTGGATGGAAGTTCAAGGGTTGAAATGAAGTTCTCGGTTTCCCTATTTGTCTATTGCCTCCAGTTCTCCACTGCACATAATGTTTGAATGAAAATGTAAAAATACAGCTTCAGCAAAAGGAGCCCACAATGGTTATATCCCTTATTACAAACTGCACACGCATCACAAATAAAAATCAGCACCCTGATTCCATTAGTTAGCAACAGAACCTTGCTACCAAAAGGGTTATAAACACTGAACTTCAAAAGAGTGAAAAAACCATTATGTTAATCATGTGTTCTTGTGGAACAATTAAAATCAGAATCAGGATGACACTAAGATCTAAACCCCCTGCATAGGGAACAATTAACCAAAGCTTGAACTGATATACTGTGAGATTCTTTTTACCAAGGGTCATTTCAGATGCATAAAAAGGATGTTAAACTGAGGAAATTTAAAAAATAGCACAGCTCTTCAAGCATCTTTTACAGGAAAAGTGCCTTTTTCCTTAATGATTAAAATTTTATTTATAACCAATACAAGATACTCGTGTGGGTATATCTGCTGCTTAGCTGCTCCTCACTATTGATGTTAAAAATTTTTCTCCTCGGTGCACTTTGAAAAGATGAGTTTAAAGAGACAGGAGGAGACTAAAGTGTTCAACAGCAGATCTGTAGGCGAGTGCTGAAACTGGGCCAAGACATACCAGTGTTCTGATCAAAGAGGGTAAGAGTGAGGTTTGTGAGGGAAAGAATGGCTTTTAATGAGACTAACAAAACCCAGCACCACTAGGAGCAATCAATAGCCCAGGGCAGTGGCTGCTCAGACCCTGAGCAGTGGAGGGGACAGCAGCTCTCCCCTTTGCTAAGGTTTCATTCCCATGCACCTGAAGAACACCCCCAGAGCAGCTCCAGGAAAGGAAATCACTTCACTCATGAAGAATCAAAGGGGAAATCCACTCCATGTGCTGGACATTCCAACCACAGCACTCCACACCAAACCTCAGCTTGCCTGGCCACAAACTCGAGATCAGTGATGCCCAGGGAGGGCATTGCCTCCTCAGCACAAGCAGAGCCCATTTCTTGTGAAAGGCACCATTAGCAATAACTCATTCACCTCACCAGACAAGAGCCCTGGTACAAGTCAGGTTTCCTTATGCATTCCCTCTCCAAAAATATACTTACTATTTTCTCATTTAAGTCTGTTTTAAAGAAAGAGAAAAAATAATCTTCACAGTCAGAGAAACTTCAGAAAAAGGGCAAATGACATAGGAACCTTTAGTCCTGTATTTTAATATCTCTTTAAAATACTTGCCAACTCCAAAGGGAGAGTTTTCAGTGTTTTCAACTACTTATTTCAAAGTCACTAGAAATTAAATGGTTAAGCACTTAAAAAACCCAAACAAACAAAGAAATACCTACCAAAAATCCACTCCAGAAAACAGTAAGAAAAACATCCCTAAATTCTCTGCATCAGTTTATAACTAAATGGCATTATCAAGTGGAGTTGGCTTACATTTTTTCCAACAGCCCTAGGCTACAGAGATGCTTTTACACATAAGTGTTTTTCTGCAACCTTATTTACTTCTCCAACAAAAATGCTGATTTCACACCTGACAGAGTGTATTTATAATAATTCACTAAAAGAAAAACTAAAAGGGAGCCTGTTTAGTTCCTGTTCTCATTTGATTCCCTTCACTGGCACTTAACACATCCTAACACATCCAGTAGTTTTTTTTTTGTATTCTGGCATTTTAATTTTTCCTTTTGCACATTGGTTAAACACATCTCTCTCATCATCATCATAATTTAATCAGGGGATATCTCAGGATCCACAAGTTCCTACAAATCTTAATGCCACAAAACATGTTTCAAGGTGCACTCCAGTGCAACTCTTAAGGAGGTGACAGGAAAAGCAGAGAGAGAGAGAAAAGGTGTGAACTTAATGTTTTTTACTGCTAATCCTAAATTAAATATAGATAGTGTTACGAAATTGCCTGAATGTCCTCCTCTCTCCTTTTAAAAAATCTAAATCCAAGATTAAAAAAAAATTACCCATTGAACTTCAAAGTTCGCAGAGGAAAATTCCAATTTCCCTTCCACCTACACAGAACAAACAAAGGAAAAAAATAAAGCTTAAATATTCGAGCACATAAACTTATCATCTCCATTTTTTAAGAAATGCTATTTTTGTTTACCCCACAGGGCAAAAGATTGCTTGTTTTTTTCCTAGATAACCTCTGCCTTGTAAAAGCTTAGCCCAGATGGATTAGCAGCAGTGTAAATAGTTGTCAGTAGTAAACAATCCCAATCTTGTGTTTCTGCTTAGACTTTTCACCTAGACCCACCTTGTACACCCAGGAACTCACACTTGCACTACATCAATACCCTGGCAGATCTTTCAGCTTCTGTGTTTAGCCTTGTCCTTCAAATATAAGTTAAAGGGGCAGATTTACAATCTGAAAAACAAGGTGCTTGAGCAGTAACAGCTTTGGTGGAGCAGCCCCAGAAGGCTTGCAATAATTCTGCACATGCTCTTGTACAGTTATTGGATATCCTTCCTGGAGAGGAATGCTTGACAAGGGATGCAGCTTGTGTTCCCAGCCCCTTCAGGAATTTGATTTAAGGTTTGCTGGAAAGCACAGCGAAGGCAGTGTGAGTGCTCCTCAGCTGTGCTGTGCTTTATTCCCAGCAGCAGCCAGGTGAGCCTTTACCTGCTGCCACTGCTCCCTGGCACTCTCAGGGATCTACAGCAGGCAGTGGTGTCACTGCACATCAGTCAGAAAGGACCAGGACATGGTAATAATGACATAAAGGTGCAGAATTCACCTACAACAGGACTCGCCTACACACATTGATGCCAGGATGATCTTTTGCTTTTTCTTTCACACCCCTCTCACACACTCTTTTATAGTTTGATGCATTCTCAGTGCTTTTAGCCCCACACTGTACCTCCCCAAGGCTGAGAACTCAGCTCAGCCCCACGGCACCGTTAAACCAGGAGAGCAAACATCCTGGGAGCCCCAGACACCAAGGGCCTCTCCTGAACACATTTGGGAACCTCAGCCAGGCCCAGCCAGGGGGAAGGTTCCTCACAACGAGGGCTTCACTCCAGCCTCTCCCTGGGGGATCGCTGATAAATATGTTAATTTTGCAAGGCCTATAATTGTGTGTATTTCAGTGTGAGGTGTGCATGCATTTTCGGGGCATTCCACCTGGACCAAGTGCTGCACCCAAGGATCCTGAAATAAATCCCGAGGTAAAAACCCCTTTTCCCCATAAACTGTGTTTTGGTTTTAAGACCAGGGAAAGGCAAAAACATAACCACCTTTTACATGCTTAGTCCCAACCTGGCTTTAACAGAAAATTATTTACGAAATCACTGGTTAGATACAAGACATGACCAAGTGACAAACCATCCATGGGGAAATATCCCAAAGGACACAGCAGCCTTAAGGATTTCCACCCAATGTAAATGAAAACCCAATGTTTCACAGCTTAAACAACCTTTGAATCTGCACCAGAGAAGGAGGCTGCATGTGGTGTTAGAATTCTGTGTGTTTCTTTCAGCTCCCTGTGGGTCAGGTATGAAAGGGCCAGAGGATCACAGCTCTGCCGTGTGACAACACCAACATCACACACACCCCATGCTCACACTCCTGCACTGCAGGCTCCCAAGGTTCTCACACCTCCTGAAGCAGAGATTTTCAGGGATGTGGTGCTGCATAAACACTTATGGACAAAATCACCAGGAAATCACCAACCAAAACTTGCAGTAACCACGGACAAGAACCAATCTACATCCCAGGGCTGTCCCAGGAACTCATTGCTGCCTGCCATGCATGGACAGGTGAATTACACCTCCCTGAGTTCTGTGCCTGCTGCACTGACCTCTCTCTGTTCATTTGCATTGTTGGCCACAAGTACAAACAGCCTGAACCCATCACTTGTCTGCATCCACCTCTAATCAATACTGCCCATACACAGCAGAAGAAACCTGTGCAGGACATGGATTTCCTAGGACTCCTCAATCTTCTTTCTTCAAGTCCAGCTGCCTTACATAACTTCAGGGAAAACAGATTGACAAAAAAGCACAGAATCCCAAAATAGCCACCATGACATAGAATTATTTTTAAACATTAACTTCTAATAACTCTGTGCACTATGGCAAACATTAATCTTGTTCTCTGAAATCTAGTTTTAGGGAACATGGTTATATCCAGGCTGAGACTCAGTATAAACTTAAGCATGCTGCAATTGAAAAAAATTAATTAAAGAAAAAAATGGAGTCTCAGAAATACTGCATCAGCCTTTGTAATGAGAGCAAAATGGTTGAAAGATTCTGCAAGCTGTATCTGATCCAGTTTGAATTTATTGGCAGAATCGTACAGGCAAGAGACTAAGCTACTTTAGAATATAGAATTAAATGGTTGGGTTTATTTAATATCCACATAATACTACTTTGAAAAGAAATCCTTTATTCTATTGCCACTAGAACAAGGGAAATGCAGATTTTTCTCCACTGGCTGTCAAGGGTTTTTTCTCTTTTTTTCTTATGTACATGTGCTGTGTGAAATTCAGCAATTTCATTTCACAGGGTGTCTCTGGCATTAGGCACAGTGTAATGGAACTGGAACTACTGAAGTTCATCTGATTTCACACCTAACCCATGCAGCCTCACAAATCAGACATGACTTCAACAGAAAGAATCATAAATTGCCTAAGTTCTTCTGGAAACAAAGCTCATATTCCCTCGAGTTTCCTGATCAAGACAAGCTTGCCACTGAACCCAACACACATTTATGCTCCGTGACAAAATGCCCACATAGAACCATGAGATTTTCATGTATTTTGAGAGATTTCTGGGTCAAGCTGTGGTTTGGAGTTTGTTTTGGTTTAGTTTTTCCTCAGAAAACACTGTATAACGATGACACAGAAAAAACATATTTCATGCACAACTTCTGTCTCAATATTGTGGAGAAGCAATGTAAGGCTTTCAAATGAGGACCAAGAGTTTCCCTACATCAACAAATGTGAAGAAACATGTTTGGAGGAGACCACACAGGAGTAGTTACTGAAGACAGCAGCTCTAAAAGCCTTTCACAGTTTCATCTAGAGCACTGCTGCACCCTGGATTTGGTGATCCTGACCTTGTGTTCCTACCAAACTGCTGCCACAAATCCTGAACTATTCCCACCTGGTTGTGTGTTCACTTTGCAGCCTTCTCCAGCTCCAGTGACACATTCCTTGTCCCTGCTTTTGACTCCTCCTGTTCTGTGCCTCACCCACGGAGGCAGATCCCAGCAGGGATTCCACCTCTGGGCAGGAGCTGCAGAGAGAAGCAGCACAGGAGCTGAAAGCTCATCCCGACAGGAAGCAGATATCTCATCCTTGCTCAGCTGTTTATGGTGCCTCAGCCAGGCTCTTACCTTCGAGCATGTGCTAAACTGAGAAATAGCCCTCAAATTATTCCCATTTATTTCAGGGTAAAGTGCTCTGCATAGTCTGGGATCATAAAACCACAACATTGATTTGGAAACAGCAGAGATTGTGGCACAGAACTGGGATGAGGCAACTCTGCACTGCTCATCTTTGGTTGGTTATGGATGTTTTACAGCATGTTTCTGGAAAGGCAGGAGGAGCAGGGTAATGAATTCTGGCACAGCCATTTCAGCTGAAGGATCTTCAGAAAGCAGCTTGGGGCAGAGGGGGGAACGAAGCCCCAAAACACACATAGCAGTTTTCAGGGATAAGGATAAAAGGTAAGAAGATCTAGGGCCATCAGAACATATTAATGTAAAGCAAGATGTCTCTGGGGGAACTCTGCTTGAAGGATGTTCACTGCATATATCTTTAATTACAAGCTGATGTACATTTTATCCTTTAGCCACAATTTATATTCCTTTTATCACCTCTGTTGTGAAACAACAATGTGCTTTCCCACTTTCATCTAGAATCCACACCATTAGACACCCAGCACTGTCATTCCATTTCTCTGCAACTCCCTTTTCCCTGAACAGTCAATCAACACCAGCAAACACACACACAGATGCAGTGTGATGTACAGTTCAACCAGAGCCATTTCAGATGTGAAAAGACAACTCTCAGGAAGAAAGAATTATACATCAGTAGGTAGGGGGGGAGAAAGAAAAGAAAAAAAGAGAGAGAAGGAGGTGTATCTATTCTCTTACATCTCCCTCTTAAGATGCACATTTTATTTCCCTCATTTGTTTCAGTCTTCATTTCTGGCTGCAAGGGAGAGCAGCTTCACTCCATCACCCACCCAGTGTAGCAGCAGCCAGCTCTTTATTTCAGCACCTTCTTGCTCCCTGTTAGCCCTGGCAGCCTGTCCAGGGGCAAAGGGCAGGGACAGCAATGCCAACAGCGAAGTCACAGAACCCATCCTGACATTCCTGCTCCCTCCTGAAGCACAACCTCCCCCCAGCAGCCAGGAATGGTGGATGCATGCAGTGGTTACCCAGCAGACACGCCCTCTTTTACAATATAATATCTTCTTCCTGAAAAGCTGATTCTTTTTCTGTATCAGCATTTTCTTCTTATAAATCACAGAGAAAGACTTCACAGGAATAGAAAATAACATTCTGGATAAACATCCAGTGTCACTTTGAGACTTGAAACTCTGCATTTCATGCAAATAAAGTTTAGTTTTTCTCAATTTAGAATCAACTATTTAAACTGATATTGAAGCACATTGATGAATTTAATTAGGCAGCCAGCTTGCAGCCTGAAGTTATGAGAAGCACACACGTTCATGCCCTAAGTGACATATTCACTATTTTTATTGTTATTGTATGATAATTTCCTTTCTTTATTTTTTCTACAAAGCTCTCTCTGGACTAAGTAATTGGTAGTTGTTCATGCATGTTTTAATAGTCTCTGAAAAAAAGGTTTCCCCACAAATGCTATCTAGTTGGAAAGACTACTTGAACTGCATTTATTCCTATGGCAGATTTCCCTCGTTGGCCAATTAATTACAAAGTATGAGAGTCTTCCTGAAGTCACTCAGAAAATGAAAAAAAACTCCACACATAACCTATGACTTCTGGTCCATTGTTCCTATCTTGAACTGATTCTGCTTGGTGTACACAGAACTGCTAAAAATGGGGTATTTAATATTTCTGGTATGAGCCTTTAAGGCATCAAAAGTAGCACACAAAGCTACATTTCTGCATGCTCATTTCGCCCTCTTTATCCAACACGGATCACATCATTAACAGCAGTGCCACAGATGGGTCACACACTGTGCCTGTGACTACACCAGCAGTTGATAATTTTATGTGTGTGCAGTTTATTTGTTCTGTGTGCAGTTTGTATTGTTCTGTGTGTGCAGTTTATGTTGTTCTGTGTGTGCAGTTTATATATTGTGTGTGCAGTTTATATTCTGTGTGTGTAGTCTATGTTGTTCTGTGTGTGCAGTTTGTATTGTTCTGTGTGTGTAGTCTATGTTGTTCTGTGTGTGCAGTTTATGTTGCTCTTTGTGTGCAGTTTATTTTCTGTGTGTGCAGTTTATATTCTGTGTGTGCAGTTAACACTGGTCTGTGTGTGCAGTTTGTATTTTTCTGTGTGTGCAGTCTGTATTGCATGTGCATTTTTTATTGTTCTGTGTGTGCAGTTTGTATTTTTTTGTGTGTGTAGTATATGTGGTTCTGTGTGTGCAGTTTATATTCTGTGTGTGCAGTTTATGCTGCTCTATGTGTGAAGTTTATGTTCTGTGTGTGCAGTTTATATTCTGTGTGTGCAGTTTATGCTGCTCTGTGTGTGCAGTTTATACTGCTCTATGTGTGAAGTTTATGTTCTGTGTGTGCAGTTTATACTGCTCTATGTGTGAAGTTTATGTTCTGTGTGTGCAGTTTATACTGCTCTATGTGTGAAGTTTATGTTCTGTGTGTGCAGTTTATACTGCTCTATGTGTGAAGTTTATGTTCTGTGTGTGCAGTTTATACTGCTCTATGTGTGAAGTTTATGTTCTGTGTGTGCAGTTTATATTCTGTGTGTGCAGTTTACATTCTGTGTGTGCAGTTAACTCTGCTCTGTGTGTGCTGTGCTCACAGAAACCACCACTGCCAGAGGAGGCTACAAACCAGCACAGCAAACCAAATGTCATTCTCAGGGACTGACACAGCTCTTGCAACAAAAAAAAAGCAACTGCAGTGCAAACCCAAAGCTTTTTTGGGAACAAAAGACAGCACTTGACTCAACTCCATTGCTGCAGTGTCCTGCCATGGTAATTTTGGTGAACTTTCAGCTCTTCCACTAATAATTTTTGCATGCAGAGGCCACAAAAATAATGGCAACAAATCAGGTGCAGCAAGAACCTTCATATTTGACCACTTAGACTTGCACATTCAATAAACAGAGGTGGCTCTCCAGCTGCCTGGGTTACAGGGCTGAGCAGCCAGAGAATCCAGGCCTTCCTAACCCTGTGAGTTTTATTTTGGTAATGTTGAAGTGAAATTTGTAACAATCTGTAGAGTTCAGGCATCCCAGCAATAGAAGGCATGGCACACACAAGAAACAATTCTCCATTTATGCAGCACAGCAGTTGGACCTACATTCTTGATATTTAATTCCACCACAAACACCTCATAAATTCTAAATAGCTGCTGCTACCAGGGTCATGGTGAGGAGCAGAACATCAGAGAAAGTGCTCAACAATCCAACAACTATCAGAGGCATTTGGTTTGGGTGGGATAAAATTTTAATCCATATGGAAAAACTAAAATTCAGACCCTGCAGAACTGTAATGAAAATGCTGGTGGTTATGTTCCAGGACAAAACCACAACCACCCAAGAAATGACAATATGCCCTGAGTTCAGGCATGGTTTTGCTTTACTTGTGAACACCATTTCTTTTTGTCCATTCATGCTCTTTGCAGAGCTTTCTAGAACTCCTCAAGGAAAGAATGCATCTAAAAAGAAAAAAATTAATATAGTAAAAGTAGTGTACTGGGATTTAAGGGTGTGAAAAAGATACCACCAGATTAATAAAAACAAACCCAGCAAAACAAGACAGAAAAATTCATTGGTGGAACCTCACTTGAATTTTCATCAGCACCAACAATTGATGAGGAACTGTCTTAGGATGGCACTAATGGCAGAGGGGAAGAAAATGCAGATTGTGGAGAGCTTTTCTGGGTGTGTGTGTGCTGTGATAGTGCCTGGCCTGACACAGCAACAGGAGAAGGTTCCCAGCAGGAATTCACAGGATATACACATAAAACAAAGGCTTTGGACTAAATGTCCTGTCTTAACCTACTGCTCCTCACTCCAGGCTCTGCAAAAAACAATACCCAGAGGTTAACAAGCTGTTTCCAGAAACTCAACAAGCTAAAATACAAGGAATGACCCAACTGAAGCTGCAAATAGGGAATTAATTGCCTGTCTGAATATGGCAGTGAATCAAGATCATGGAAATAGGAAACTTTCTGAGCATGACCATCCTCTTTTTTGTCCTTTCCTTCTGGGACTGTGGTAAAATTCTTAAATCATTTGTTTGTTTTCTGGTAAAAAGAGATGTGGTTGCATTTATTTTGCTTCCTTATCCTGTTTAATTAATCTATTCTGTCCCCAAATTCTTAGCAGCATTATTTTGTTCCTGCTCAGTATCGAAGCTTCAGGGATGAATGGAAAAGAGTGAGTGTTTGTTATGGTTTTTGGGGGCTGTTATCAATTTTACTTCTTCAGTAAAAACAAAGCAGCACTCAGGAAAATTAGTAAAGAAAACATCCCAGAAATAAATTAGTCTAAATGAGGTTGACACTGTCAGTAAGCTTAAACAAATTACAGCAGTTAATCCTAGAAAATCAGTCTTTTTCCATGGGCAGCACATGAGCACAATGAAGAGCACACAGAACATCTTGCTGGAGACTGTTCCCTTGACAATGCACTCCAAAATCATATATCAGAGATAATACTGTTATTATGAGATTTTTTATCAACAACTAAAAATCAATAATCTGTGATCACTCAAGCTTGCTGTAACTCATACAACATATCAGAGGAAAAAAATCTATAGTAAACTTTTCAGTATTATGATTATTTTTGGAATGAGAAAAGGATATAAATGATAACTGAAATAGTTTCCAACTCTAAAGCACAAAATGATGCACAGTTTTCTGATAAAATTACCAAAAAAAATTCTCTTTGTGCCTGGAAAAGGCATCAAATACATAAAATAATGTAGGACTGCAAATACATAAAATAATGAGTTAGCCTAGGTCCTTTCTGCGTGCACTCAGTGCTGTGGGTGTTCTCCTCTGGGGATGTCTAAAGGCTCTATCTCAGATCAAACAGGATTAACTCTGACATGAATTGGACATTCTGGGATCCCAGAACCCACTCAGATCTGGGTGGGCTCCCTGGCACGGGAGGGATGCCTTAAATGGCTCCCTAGGAACAGAGAGCAGGCAGGAATAAAGGAATCAAGGAGGAATGGATTGGAAAGGCCTTCAGAGGTACACTCTGGGCTCCAGAGGCTCCTGCCTCAGTGCATGCCAACATGGACAAGGACAGCTCCCGAGTTCTTCCCACTTGGATCTCAGCATCAATTCCCCAAGCAGAAGCCAGGCAAGGATGGAATTTGCCCAAGCTTGCCCCCCTGTCCCCAAGCTTGTGGTTTGCAGTTGTTGGGCCTAGGAGGGTGTGGGTGTCCTTGGAGAGCTGGAGAGGCTTTGTTGTGTGTGTGTGAGCATGAGAGAACAGCACTGAACGAGCTCCAGGGAACTGCAGAGTGACACTGGGCAGGGCAGGGCTGGGAACAGAGAACAGCTCAAACCTAAAGCATCAGGTGAGCTCCTGAGCTGTGTTGAAGGATCTGCAGGGACACAGAATCCCTCGTGCCCACTCTCAGGCAGAAGCATTTCTGCTCAGCATCTCACCAGGCACTCAGCAGAACATTCAGAGTACAGGGCTCTCAGCAAAGGAAGATTTCCAGGTTAAAGAAAAAAATAAATAAATAAAAAATCTGGCAGCTAAGAGCTAAGAGCTGCTTTTTAAGCTTTAATGAGTATGTTAATGACCCAAACCAAAATGAAGAAACCCATAACCCCAGACACTCATTAATTCTGTACAAAATATACTGGCCAGAAATCATTAATGTTGCGAGAAGCTTCTGCAACTGGAGCGGTTTTAATCAACTCTCAAATCTTCTGTAATTATACACTTATGGCACAGGTTACTTTATTTATTTGGATTTCAACTTCATAACAGAAATACCCATCTCAGATGCTGGATTATTAATAGAACAAAAAATTATTACAGACCTGACATATTACTTACAAGGTAAGCAGAACTTCTTATGGATACAAAGTCTAATTTCATGCATCTGTAACACTCAGTTCTCTTTCCACAGCACAGTCCCCTCAAGTGCTCTGACAAAAACCTGAAAAGGCCCCAGAATTAGGCTCTGGGTGTTAAACAAGTTCTGTCATCTCTTGCACCCTCCATGCTCATAAGAAGCTGTTCAGGTTTGAAAATCAATATAAGAAATCTTTGTCTCTCCATTTGCTGCCTCTGCCCACTCCAATTCACAGCTCCCTGTGTGAAACAAGAATGTTTTCCTTGGGATTTTCCTTCCCCATTCCCTGCCCCTTAGATCTGATAAAGCTCTGAGTTAAAGGCAGGCTGGTCTCAGTGACACACTGACAGAGCTGTTAGACAAAAATCAAATTGGAAAGCAAAATCAGTGCAACTTCTAGTTCTTGGTGCAGATTCAGGAGTCTAACCAAGGATAGATTTGGCTGGCAGGGCTCTGGCTCACTTTCCTGATCTCCACACAGGCTTTTGAGACATTTTCACTTAAAAGAAAAATAAAAATCGTCTCTGAAACTGTGAAATAAACTGAATTTTCTCTGAAGTCACCAAGTCGATGTGAGATGTTGAAAGACAGTAGCTTCTCTTTCACAATTTTAAACATGGAACTCACTTAAAAAAGGGCCACACTTAAAAAATAAAAACGTTGCTATTCACATGCAAATCTGCAGCTTCAGGGTTCCCGGGAAGGTAATGAACACTCCCCTGTGACCATGCACAGCAACCCCAGCTCGAGGGAAGGCAGTGAGAGAACCTCATGGTCTCATTTGGCTGCTGCAGATGAGATTCCAGCCCGTGGCAGCCAACAGGAACCAGCAGCCCCTTCACAGGAGGGGAGAGTTTTGACAAATGGTGACTGACAGCTCCAGTTCTTGTCCAAACAACCAACAAGCTTTGGGCCCTGGTGGAGGAGAATGGCTTTTTTTCCAAGGGAATGGCTTTCCTTCCAAGGAAATGGCTTTTCTTCCAAGGGAATGGCTTTCCTTCCAAGGGAATGGCTTTCCTTCCAAGACAGCAGCTCTTTGAGTGGGGAGAGAGGATGGCTCCTTGTGTGAGACCTCTGCCTTTTCATAATTCTTCCTTTAGCTCCATATGTGACAAACCAGGATCAGGGATTTTTTTTTGGTTTTTTTTTGTTTTTTTAAATGACTGATCCTAAGGAAGACTTCAGGAAAACGAAATAATGAAATTTAAATTCAGTTGATACAGTAAATACATGCTTTGGGGAGATACCCGTCATTTTTGTCAGTTTTTTCCTCTAGGATAAATGCTAAATATTAGCTTTAAGAGAGACAGAAACAAACCCCAAGACATAAGCAGAGTTTTCTTGCACAGCATTTCCCTAAGGAAAAAGTCAGGCTCTTTCGTAATTGCTGTAATTGTTTTTGATGTTGGGTAAGTTAAGTGATATAAACAGGACACAAAAATGCTGCATTTCAGCAGAGAAACTTCTCAGTGTGTGCCCTCCAGAAACACAGCTCTGCTTCCATCAGTCAGCCTTTCCAAAAGTGCTCACTTCTTTTGGCCTCCAAAGGAGCATTTTCACCCTGGGCTGCAGACCTGGGGTCAGATCTCCCCTCCCCAGGGACAGAGGCTGCTCCCAAGAGCAGAACTGGGATTGTGTAGGATTATGTCCCACTTTGGAAACCTGGGAGCCAAGAGAAAACAAGCATGGGTGGAGTATGAAGGAAGAATCATCCTAAAAATGCTTGACAACAGTCATCTAAGAAATACATGCACTTTTCAGGATCTGGCTGACATATGACATTTATTTCTAGAAACATCCTGAGGTAGGTGAGATTTTTGTTCTGTGTCTAAAATCCTTGGCCTCAGATGGCAAAAAGGGGATAAATTCAAGGCAATTTGGAGAATGTGCAGCAATAAAAACTAAAACATAAGACTTAAAAGTAATAAAGTTTGGAAAAAGAGACCAGGCTGACAAAATATTCATATTTTACAGCAAAGCAATTCACAGTTGGGTGATGAGGACTGAGCAGATCCAGGCACAGCCCTGGTGTCGCTGTTGAGTCCAGGGATGGCAAGAAATGCAGCATAAAGTTCAGATGAGAAATGTCATTTATTGAGAAAATCTTGCCTTTTATGTCTCCAGGGTCGCTAGAGCAGGACACAATCACTTGGGTTCTTGGGTGAATCACAGTCACAATCACAATCACAGTCACTGTTCTTGGGTGAACACCTCTTTAGCATCACTGGCTAGGCACAGAATAACAAGTTGGAATAACAAAATGTAATAAAAAAAACCCCACCTGTGGAATTCAGTTTACAAAAACACATGAAAGAGTTTCCATAAAGTGGTTCTCAGCCCCTCCTGTGAGAAAGCAACTTCTTCTCACAAACAGGGCTGGGAGCTGGGAATTTTCTCCCTGTCCCCATCCTGGTGCAGCTCATCCCACCCAGGGCTCACCACTGCACACCAACCTCTCCTGCAGAGCTCCTGCTTCTCTTCTCCAGCCCTCTCCTCCCTTCCTCCCCACAGCCCTGCCCCTCCTCTCGCCCCCAGGACTAATTCCTGCCTGGTTTGTCATGGAGCAAGTCCTGCAGAGTGAAATAAATCGTTTTCCCTTTATTTCACCCCACGAGTTGCTGGCCAAGGCAGGAGCAGCTTTGTGTCCCTGCTGGGCAGCACCCACTGGGATCCCTGTGAGGAAATCCCAAACTCCCCAGCACACTCTGATGCTGACACGACCCCAGGCTTTGTGGAGACCACTCCCCACAGATGAACTGAACACTCTCAGCTCAGAAGGTGACATTCACAGCAGAGCTCATCTGCAATTTCAGTGTTTTAACAGCAGCCACCCTCAGAAGCAGAGACAGGAGCCCTGAGCTGTTTATTTACCACCAGAGCAGCACCAGCACGGGAAGGCAGCACAGGCTCCATGTGTGAGTGTTTTCTCCATCTCTGCCATTTGTTTTCTCTGGGTGACCTGCTGTGCATTATTTGTGCCTTGTTTCTTCCACAACATTTCCTCTTCCTGACACGCTGTCCCAGCATTTACCAGGCTGTCAGTTCTGACATCCCAACTTTTTATAATAAGAGGAAGGGCAGGGAATGGGCTTCCTTGCAGACAAAGCTCAGGAATAACCAGCAAACCCTGCCTACCCTTACAGCTTTTGAGAGTTTCTGTCAAATCCAACACAGAGAGAAGCTGAAGCTACTTGTCTTTTTCAGGAGACAACCTCTTGACCCACTGAGGCTTCTGTGTTCCAGAGAAACTCAAGAACCGTGCTAAAAGGAAATTTTGCCTCTGTAGTGCTTCACTCAAAGAGAGCAGTGATGGTGTGCAAAGCAGGCTGCAGGCGTGGGGCCAGCTCCATGCCTTCCCAGAAATACAGAACCAAAACCCCACAAAAATAACAGTAACAATAATTAAAAAAAAAAACCACATTGTAAGAAGTGGCAAAGCAACAAAGGCAGTGACTATGATTGAATATTCTTCTGTCAGTTTGCCACTGTGAGTAAAAGGGCTTGGGAGAAAAACAAATAAATTCATTTCCAGGATGTGTTATGGCACCAGGGCTGCAAATGTTGAAAATACACATTACTACCAAATGAATATTCAAAGTTTCTACATCAATTGGATGTAAAATGTAAAACTCTATTTTAACTTCAGAATCCTGAAAGGCAAAAATGAATGGGAAGATCCCAGGAGGTTTCCATTTAAGTGCCATTGCCTCCTATCACCAACACTTTTCCTTTTTCTGCCTATCAAAAAACCTCCCAAACAAACAAAAACCAAGCAAACAAAACCCCCCTGATGCTTTCAGTGAGAAGCTCAGGTTGTTCCTCTGGCTGGGCTGTCTCTGCAGGTGGGACAGAGCCCTGCTCTCTGCTCAGAGGGCTCTGAGGGACCCCTCCTGCCCAGGCAGGATCTGCTCCCCTCCCTCCCCAGCTATCCTGACTTTGGGAGCCAAGCTCACTGTCCTCCATCCCTGCTCGCTGTCCCCCATCCCTGCTCGCTGTCCCCCATCCCTGCTCGCTCTCCTCCATCCCTGCTCGCTGTCCCCCATCCCTGCTCGCTGTCCCCCATCCCTGCTCGCTCTCCCCCATCCCTGCTCGCTGTCCCCCATCCGTGTTCCCTC
>VZTN01011138.1:834223-893124 GCA_013400515.1 Erpornis zantholeuca
GCTCGCTCTCCTCCATCCCTGCTCGCTGTCCCCCATCCCTGCTCGCTGTCCCCCATCCCTGCTCGCTCTCCTCCATCCCTGCTCGCTGTCCCCCATCCCTGCTCGCTCCTCCCAGCCAGGGTGACTTCAATCTCCACTTTAATGAAAGTCTCTCCAGCGCTTCTCATTAACCTTCCTCCCCACTCCCTGCCTCTGCACTGTCTTTCACAGTCACTGCCTTGTTGATTCAGGGCCTGACCTGGTGAGCTTGTATGCTCATGAATAACTGCTCCCCTGGGAATAGCCAGGATGCCTTTTGTACATTTTCTCCCAGAAGTGCAATCACTGAGGTGCATGTGGTGAGCAGGATTGGGGATTTTTGTTTGTTCGAGCTTTTTCCTTTCTGACCTTCCAAGTCTTGCTTCTGGCATCCTCAGGTATTACTGATGTCTTCTCTTATTTTATTTGTGCCTTTCAGGCTTACTGCTTAGACCTTGGTGAATAAATTATAAAGCTTAATTGAAAAATATTGGAGGTATGGACATGCTAAATGCAGGTAAGGGCACTCTCATGATTTCACAGTTATCGTAGATTCTCTGAATTTTTTAAATTCCATTTGACAAATTTCAAATATTTTAAAGAAAAACTAACTTTTCCTCAAGTCTGTGAAATACAACATACAAACTTCCAGCAGGTCACAAAATAAGCTATGCACTGCCTGCCTCATCCATCCCTTCCCTGCAGGAAATGCTCTGGAATTGCAGACACCCCTCACACACAGCATTCCATTCCCCTCTGGGGAGGTTCACCCCCGTGGTTCACTCCAGAGTTTTGACAGTTTGCAGAAAGAAATGAAAGGAGAAAGGGAGTGAAACCAAGAACATTGGTTCAGAAACCTGAATGTTAATTTTTTCAGTATTTCTACAGCTTTATTTTAGTGCTAGTTTCTGTACATTTCTGCCATAAGCAGTTAATTTTATCCCATCTTCTTGGAATTATTATCCCCTGGTTTTGCAATTTTTCATGCTTTTCCACCTCTTTAATCATGTTTCCCTGATGCCCCTATGTTCCTCCATGCATTTTCACTCACTTTACCCTCACAATGTCAGTACATACTTTCTGATTTACTTCCCATTCTTTTCATCTTTATAATCTACCTGATTTATATTATTTAACTTACTTTTCATCTCACTTTACATTCTTATTTTTCATTCTTGGTCCACCATGTTTTCCTTTGCCTAAGTTGCTTTCCCCACCCCATACCCAGGCAATTGAAAAAACCAAAAGTCATAACTGCCAAAGTGATCCTTTAACACTCATTCTCACTGATTTTAGTGTTAGAATTAACCCTGAATTTTAAAAAATACTCTTGATATGGGTGTCAGGGCAACCCCCTAAGAATATCTTCAAAGAAGCACACTCTGCTGCAGAAGCACTTATTGCCAGTGGTGACATTTGGAAAAGGTGTGGCTTTATATTCACACACTGCACACCTAAACCTTCACATTTGGTTCTGGAGGAAATCAGGAGACACAAATCTGTGCACGGGGCAGGAATTAAGCAGCAGCACACACACCTGAAAAGGCTGGGAAGGGAAGGGAAGGGAAGGGAAGGGAAGGGAAGGGAAGGGAAGGGAGAGGATTATGTGCAGCCTGACAAGGAGGCTGACAGGAGGAGCTATGCCAACATCCCAGAGCAGCCTTGATCTCCTCGCTTCACCCCTTTGATTTCACCATGACTACACCTTCAAAATTAACTCTGGCTCTCATCGTGGATGCTGTCTCATGTGCAGACAATGAGGGAGAGCAGATCCAGCTCCCCTGCCTCGGGAGGTGCTGGGGAGGGAGCTCTCCACAGAGAGCAAGCCAGAATCAAACAGCAGAATATTCAGATACAGAGCAGGCAACTCAATCACATAAAGAGACACTCATGCATTATTCATTCCATGAAATCTGGGAGTTTTTCCAGAGAATATGCCACGGACTAGAGATAGGGTTTATCAACTGTTTTAAATCAGCATGTTTTATCTAATACAATAACAATTTATTTACTAAGGATATTTATACCATTGGAGCTTTCCAGGCTTAATTGATTCTTTTCATCAAGATCCCGTGCACTGGGAAAATCAGCTCACAAAGGGATTTGAAAAGACACTGTGCTGAATATCTACAAAATGATTTAGATAATAGTGGAGTGAAGTTATGGATCTGTTAGCATGTCAATTACCAGATTCTTTTCCTTTGGAGCTATTCTACAAGGCCATCCTCATCCCAAGGATGTCAAAAATAGTTTTTCATTTGATAAAAGAGTTTATGTGGACTTAAATAATCAATCACCAAAGCTAGAGTTAGGCAGGTGAGTCTGTAAATATAACACTTGCACGGACAAAAGTCTTAACACAAAAAGAAAAGTTTAGCTGTTAGTGTATCAAGAATATTATACAGGTATGGACCAAGCACAAGCCACTGCAGTGTTTTCCCTCTAAGCCTGACACCAACCACTAGAGTAGGATGAGTTTTACCACAGCAAGAATACAGCTCAGTGCTTATCCTTGCAGTATTGCCATGCCCAAACTTCACATCATGAAACATCCATCTAAAATTAGGAGATAATTTGAAAAGTAAAGATTAATAACAAACAGTCAAGCTAATTCATCACTTGATGTTCAACCTTAAATCTGTTTACTCCAGGAGCTGGTGTTTTAAGACATGAAAACATTAACTCATGGCAGATAAAAGATATCACAGAGTTTAACTGGACAGGACTGTGCCAATCACAAGAGCTGGAGGCAGCAGCATGCCAGCAGTGACTCTGGCTGGAAGTCAGACCCTCGTGCCAGGGAAATCCAGAGGAGATAATCAGCATTCCTTTTAATTGTAACTGAGGCTAATACAAGAGAAAAGCACTCACAGACTGCCTTCTGTTCTAACTGAAAAGAATAATCACAGAATAAAGTTTTCTGCACAAAAGCAAGGACACTTCCCAATTACCAATCCTCAGATGCCTGAGTGCCTTATAGCAGAGTGAAGGATTCTGCTGCAGATGCAGTTTGGATAAATGGCAGTGAAAAGGAAAGACAACACAAACTCCTCTGACATTTCAGGTGTCCAACAGAATAAATGCAAGCAGCAGGTGCAGAGCTTCCATGGGCAAACACAGACTAAATATCAGAGAATATATTTTTATTTATGTATGAAAATCTCTATATACAAATTTTTGCTTCAGTGTGAAACCCTAGCTAGAGAAATTAGCCTCACTGGTAGAGAACTTCCCCCCTGCCATTTTTAGTGGTTTACCAACATACCCTAGTGTAATCTGAAGAGTATTTTTGATCTGATATTTCTAACAAAACTGTTTTCCGTCCTTTTGGCCCAGAATGTGATCCCTGCTCAGCCCTGGCTGGAGCCAGGCTGGGGAGAAGGGCTCAGGGCTCAGGGGGTGGCAGCAGGGCTGTGCCCTCCCTGCCCTGCCCTTGGCCCTGCAGGGGCAATAAATGCACTTTGCTTCTCTGCACGCCAGTGCTGGACACACATTTCTGCTCTGCAGCTGTTTCAGCTCAACCAGAGCAGGGTTTTGTTTGGTTTAGGGGCTGCTTGGTTGTTTTTTTAACGATGAGTTTGTTTATTTGCTTGTTTTGTTTAAATCCAGAAGCCCTTTTCTCTGGGCAGGTAGATGTTCTCAGGTTCCACACAACACAAGCTGTTGATTTTTGAGGCCATTTTTTTCTAAGGCATAGTTTTCACAGCTTCTGAACCCATCCTGTACTAATCTGTCTGCAGCTAGCACCACATCCAAGCAATAATTGCCTGTCCTAGTAAGGCCCACTAGTCCCAAAGGACATGTCTTTTAAGGCAAAATAACTTGGAGAAGGGACAATATGCAAAGTGACAGCAGATTAAAGAATGATGGAAATTAAAAGTTTAAAAAGCATGAGAAAGCAATTAGCCAAGGAACAAAATGATGTTTCTAAGCATATAGAAGCTCAGAGTCTGTGACAGAATCAAAGTCTCCTGGAAAAAGAAAAAAAAATAGTAAAATAAAAAAAGCAGCTAGTGAAACTACCAAAAAATGAAAGTTTTTATCTCCTTTTTTTTTTTTTTAAGAGTGTAAGTAAGTGCTATTTCAGCTTCCAATCAATGGTACAAGGACAGAGATAGAAGTATTAAAACCAGCAACACTAGAATAAAGTCATGTAGGAATCACCAGCAAGGCTCCAGAGCCAGACTGGGCTCCATTAACAGTGGCTTGCCTGTTTCATCCAGGACACAAATAAACTGTCAAGATGCTAATAAAATATTCAAATGAACTCTGAGAACCCGAATTCAATAGCTTCCTGGTCTGAAATGGAAAACAGATCAATAGATTGATCTCAGCCCTGGTTTAGTCTTAGGGCATTCTACATATTTTCCACGGAAGAAGGAAGTGGCAGCTTTTTCTCTAGACCCTGAGGGACTTGTGCTCCTCTCCTCATGTGGGTCTCTTTCCCTGAAACACTGCAAAAATATCTGACTTCTTTCAGAAATCTTGTAACCAAGTCCATCACAGAAGTTTGTTAAGGAAAACAGTTAGAGATGAGAGGTAAGACATCTCTACTCTCCTACTGGCAGAGAATGCCAAATGCTCCACAAATCATAACTGGAAAGAGACCTGGTGTGAAAAGCCAGTGACACCATTTACTCCTACAGTAGTGGATAAAGGCAAAGAGAATTAAATATGAGATTAAAAAAAACATCTGGAGAAAATCTAACCCCATGAGAAGTGAATAGCACAGCCTCCTGTGCAATAATCCATGTTCTTGTCACCTCTTTTAAGGAACAGAAGCTGTTAAATGGACATGAACTGCCCCCCAAAAAATGAAATACCAATTTATTTTTCTCAGAGGCTGTAGTCCATCTCCAGCTGAACAAAGTGTTATCACCACAGGGTTGGGTTAGAACTGTGTGCTAAAATAAAGCATGGGCCAGCAAATTAAAGATCTGGGCTCAACGACTTCAAACAAGTTATTTAACCTTTCCTTCCCACAGTTTCCTAACCTTTCTAAAAGGGTGAAGCACTTTTTGTTCAAAAACCTCAGGCAAAACCCAAGCTGTTGTGATAGTTATTGAAAAATTAATAAACATTTAATTAGGCTAATTTGAAAAGTTATTTCTAAACCCTTAATTCTGTGTAGATGAAAACATCATTTGTAACCAGACAACCATCTGAGCAGAAACCAATATAAATCAGCAAGAGCTATTCCAGTAACAGAAACTGTAGCTACATCATTAAGAACAATTTTAAATGCTTACAGCTTTCGTAATCACTTGCATTTTATTTTCAAACTTTTTTATTAGAACATCGACTAGTCATTACCCTGGCACAGCTAAAGTGGGACAGAATCAATGCCCTGCTGACTGTCTCCTCTGCTCTTTGTGATAAACACTGTCTCACAAGTTTGAAAAAATCCATTTTGATGCTGCTTTCCAATTAGACCTGTTAAATGCTCTTTGAATGACTAAATTTTGTTTGGTTTTACACCTGGGTATGTTGCTAAGCTAATATTTTAAGTAGAAGAATCCTGTGCTATTTCTGGTGGTTTTCTTATCAAGTTTCAAGCTAAGCAAGTTAAATTGTCATTCTTTTCTTAGGATTCACTGTGATTTATGATGTCCTTGGTAACTTTTGGCATTCTAGTCACTGCTTTTCACACTCAGGAAATGGTGCCCTTAACGCCGTGGTAGGAGACAGCTCTTCCACGAGAGGCACAAAGCCACCAAAATAAAACCAGGGAAGGAGCAGAAATGCCAGCCTGGTTTAACCATCACAGAAGGCACTTTTCTTAGAACCATGGGATGATTTGGGTTAGAAAGGACCTTTAAACCCATCCAGTGCCACCCCTGCCATGGCAGGGACAGCTTGGACTGTCCCAGGCTGCTCCAAGCTCCATCCAGCCTGGCCTTGGGCACTGCCAGGGATCCAGGGGCAGCCAGGGCTGCTCTGGGCACTCTGTGCCAGGGCCTGCCCACGCTCATCCTAAATTTCCACCCTCCTGTCCAACCTCAGCCCACCCTTTTTCAGGTTAAAGCCATGCCCATCTCCTCTCCCCACAGGCTCTGGTGAAAGCCTTTCCCCATCCCTTCTCACACAAAAGTCTGCACTGAGCCTTCCCCAGAGCCTTCTCCTCTCCAGGGACAATGGGAAGAAGTTTCCTTCACTTTTCTTTTGGAAGCAGCCCCAGTGCTGTGAGCCCTGGCCGTGGGGAGCTTCCCTGCAAACCTCCCCAAAGTCATTCTAGACTTAATTAGCAAATTCCAATAGTGCTGTAACTGTAAAATTCAAAACAATGCCTACCTCAGATCAGTTAAACGACAGATTCTGAAATATTCTATACCCATTAAAGACTGTCTTGCACTTGAAACTGAAAGATCTGGTTTTTCCTTCTGCACCACTGAACTTGGGAAACATTCATTGTTTTTTTCTTTTGCTCAAGCTGGCCTCTGTCCTTCCTTCTCTTGCCCTTTCACCCTTTCTTCATGTTGTATTATTATCTGTCTGCATTAAGCTTATAGCTCTTTCCATTTGCAAATTCACTTAATCATCGATGTAAGTTGCCTCTAAGTTATGCATACTTCAGTTAAATGAAACTGTATTTTCACATCTTAACAGTCTGGGTCACCAACTGAAATGAATATTAAAAATGTAAGCAAGCATATCAAGGTCCAGCTAATGGACCCATTACAGAGAAACAGGAATAAACCAGCCAACCAGTACTCTCAAAATCCCCTATTTCCTGAGAGTTATTAAGAAATAATATTAAAAAAAAAAATAAAAATTGAAATGGTTGTTTTATCAAAAACCCCAAACTCCTGTGGAAGTTACTAGGCTCAGCAGAGCAGCCTGCCAGGATGGTTTGTGTCTGCTCAGTGCACTCAGAATGTTTAAACCTAAAGGAGTTCAACACCACCTAAATTTCTGTTCCCTCACTGCCACTGCAGTGCACTGAGCACATCCTCCCTGTGCACACAGTGCTGTCCCTGCTCACAATATTCCTAAAGCACTGCCTGAGGCATTGTTAACGACCAGGAGCCAGGAAATATTGTATTGGCAACCTGGAGCCCAGTACAGCAAAATGATCCAAACCTGGCCCAGGCAAGGGCAAGGATGTGCTGTGCTCATTGCAGGCTTGGGCTGAGTGTCTTAGGGAAAAAAATGTAAAATTTGGAACCACAGAGTACAGCATGGAACAGAGAATGTTTAATTAGGGCACAAAGCAGCTCCACGTGCAGGCTTACATTCAGCATGGATAGATATTCTCTTGTTTTACATCAAATGATTATTAAAACTGCACCAAAGATTTAATTGGAAAGGACAGAAAACCTGAATTCAACTGCTCTTTATATCAGGCACTCAAGAATAAACTACCTTAAATCAGACCAAAGAGTTTCCTCCCCAGATACTTAAGAAAAAAGAACCATACAGGTTGAGTGTTCAGAAAGGGTTCTTGAAATAATTTTCCATAGTAACTAATGTCTGTTTTTCTGTGGTAAATTTTTTTCTGCTGCTCATATTTACTTTTACTTTGATTCTTTCATATTACATGCATACAGTAAAAAATTCACATAAAGATTTTTGTAGATTGCGAGATTCACCATTTGTTTCAAGAAAAAAAGAAAAAGAAAAGACAAGAATTTCCAGGCAAAATGCAGAGAGGACTCTATTCTTATTCAACCAAGAGGAGCAATGAAGGAAACTTGAGAGATTTCCCAGAGCTGTGTAGAGCCCAGCAGCACTTGCAGCCAAAACAACACCAGTTCACAGGAACAAAACTGAATTCTTAGTCTGAAATCCAAAAAAATTGATCAGAGCAGCATTTCTTAAACAATTAACAGTGACACTGCTCAGGTTTAAATGTTAGGAAGTACCAGTGGCAGCTATCAGGAACATTTTACTGTGTTAGGGCAGAATGGGGAGAAGCTCTAATTACTGAATGCAAATGTTTGCATTAGTGTTTGCATTGAAAACTGTTAATTACCTTGAATTGCTAGCAGGGTTTCATATGGTTTAGGGCAAAAATGAGCATAAACACCTGTAGCCAATATAAAATTTAGTTGTCATTCTCTCACCCCGGAGAAGCTGAACTGCTGCACACTCAGCACCAGCAGAAATGAAAGTGTTCTTGCAAAGAAGCTTCAGAAAGTTCTGGTTTGGACACCACACATGACAAAATAAATCCATGGGACATGTGCTTGCCTTTTGAAAAATCGGTAACATCTAAGCAGAAGAAGAAAATTCCCAGCATGATGATGTTATTTCAGCAGCTAAGCCTCTAAATTAACTTGTAATGCAAGTGCTCCTGGCACTGGACACAAGCCAGATTGTGACACTCAGACTTCCCAGACCTTTTTGCTGAGCTGTTCCCCCAAAACTGCAGCAATCCACTGTGGGTATTTTTCTATTTTCTAAATCTGTTTAGGAATTTGCATTGATCTGTGTGCCAGTAAAATTCCTAGAGAAAATACATGGGTACACAAGAACTGGACAATAATATTCCAGAGCTGTTGGTTGTCTCAGCTTTTTGAAGGACACATACAATTGTGAGATCCTTTGCCACCGAAAGAACAACACCCTGAAGGAAGCTGTTTGTCTTTCTTTCAGGAACAAATTAGGTCACAGCCATGAAGTAGACAGTGGAGCAGCCTGAGTTGGATCTGTAATTAGCAAATGGTTCATGGAATTAGCTCTGGGTTTTGTCTTCCCTTTTCCCCAGCCCTCTGGGTTATGGAAATGTGTGTTCACATGAGGATTGGATTACCAGGAACCATTTGTGTCCCAGTGCTTACACTGATTGCCCATGACACCCATAGGATGGCAATACCCCCAGCTTGGGAGAGTCTCAATGCACACCACTCTTTCCAGGTTTAGCCATCATTTGCAGCAAAAGCAAAGTGAATTTAACATTCAGGACTATTTCTCCTCTTTTACCATGCTCACTTTACTCATGAGCAGCCAACTCACTGCACAAAACTGACAGTGAGCATGTGAAAACAACCAAGTGGTGCCCAGACAGAGCTCATGGCTGCCCTCGTGCTCAGACAGAGCATTTCCAGCTCTCTTTTTATGGATATTGGATTTCCAAGCAGTTTTCACCCAGTCCATTCCTTAACCCCCACCGTAAATTCAGTTCGGTGCCCTTAATTTGCTGCATTTTGTATTCTTCAGGAGCATCCTGCCCTGCAGAATTTACTGCTCACTTGAAGACCTCCAATTTCTGCTCCTCAGATGAGCCCTGGCTGCAGTGCTGATTAAACAGATTGCCAGTGTTTCAGCTGACATATTTCCCTGAGCCCTGGAGGTGTGTGCACGTGTGTCTCGCTGGTGACGATTTGTGAATGCTCATGAACTGATCCACATGCAAAGTACTGAAAGAACTCATAGAAATGTCAGCAGGGAGGCACCAGTGACCATGGCTTGGCAATGTCATGACATCAAAAAGGGGGAAAAGCAGGGAGGACAAGAACAGTCACCTCTGAAATGAAAAGTTTTGAAAACAACCAAATCATGAGCAGTGGTAAAGGCTGGGGAAGGAAGCTAGGACACAAAAAGGGAGGGAAAAACAAAACCAAAAATTAAGCTAATAAGCATGGTACTAATAAAATTATAACTCAGAATTATAAAGACTGATGAGGAGACTGAAAGCAATTAGCACATAAGGATCTACAGGTTATTAAAATAAATGCACAGAAAAAAAAATAAAATCCATCCAATCGATTTCCTAAGGCAAGGCAGGCAGTGGAAGGACTGAAAGAGCAACAGTGATAAAAAAAAAGGACTAAAGCATGAACATCTGATCAAGAACAAGTAAGTTCTTATTGAAAAGACAGGAGGAGGTTAAGAAAGACACAGCTGGGGTAGGAGGAGAGGTCAGGAGGACAAGGAGTGGCTCCACTCCATGGCCACAAAGGGGAGACCCTTCAGCAGTTTGAGATCCTTCAGCAGAGGCACAGTGAACTGTGCCAAGTAGGCATTTAGGCAACAACTCTGGAATTAATTCACCCTGGGGATAAACAAACAGATCACACCCACACCCCCAAATCAATCAATCAATCAATTATATCAAAAAGCCTACAACGCAGAGATTAAAAAAATAAATTCTAGAACTTTTCACAGAAGTTCCAACAGAAATTTCAATGAGAGGTTTTGAGTTTTAAAGACTGAAATACCCCTTTCTTTCAGAGGTGTTTGGCATATGACAAAAAACAGAATAGAAATATTCTTCTGTCACCACTTACAACTGTTAGATAACATATCTTAAATTTCCAGGGTTAGCAGGTTGTCATGAGCCCTATGTTAACAGAAGGAGTATTTTATTCTTGAAGACACTCGCTATTTCTGGAAGTTAAACAAGATATTCCAATAAAGTAGAAAAGATCAAGCAGGAAAATTAATATTCCATCTCTCTCTATATACTGAATTTCAAGTTATGTATTGAATAAGAAGAGGCAATTAAATCACTTTTTTTTTTTTTTTTTGGACAGATATTTTTATTCCAACTGTGCCAGGAGAATTTTGAATTTTGATTAAATAATGTTGTTAACTCTGCTTCCTACTCGGCACAATTTGTGGATGTTTAATGTCACAGCAACACTGAAATGGCCAGATTTGAGAAAAGTCACCTTTCATTACAGAATCCTTCAGTTTTTTGCAGAAAGATATTCAGGAGCTCTCCAATGTTATTTTCTTTTTCTACTTCTATCATCCTGGAGAGTCAATAAAACCTCTGCTCAAAAAGAAACTCATCTTTCTCTCCCCATTCAAGCAGCTCTGCAGGGCTTCACAGCAGGGGCTTTGCTGCTTTTTTAAACTATGTATATTGGACTTCATTGCAGAAGCCATTCAAGGGCTCGAGCAATAATAATTTATCCATAAAACCTGAATGGGATCACAACCTCCACGGTCACCCCTGCAACAGCTTTACAACAGATTTGCTTTCAGAGACACTCCTGGTGTTGGTAGGAAAAACAAAACTTCTATGGCCAGGAACATGTCAAACAGAGCTTTTAAATGAATGCTTTTTTTTCCATGATTGTGCAAGTTTCTCGAAGATTTCCAGCATTTTTCTGCAAACAAACAATTGTCCCCTACTCAGTTTAAATCAGACCATTTGTGTTTCTATTTTTGGCAAACTTTCCCCACTGGTTAAACCATTGCCTCCTGAGGGCAACAGAAACTGCTAAATTTAAGGTAAAACTTGAGAACTCTCCCAGCATCCTGCAACATTAAATTAAGAGTAAAAATCAAATGCAAATCTTCTGAACCAAATAAAGCTCAATTAGAGACTTCTCCTTTTATACTTTACACTGAAACATCTTCTTTTGAGATTTGCTGCTTCTCTTTCAGGGCACTGGAATGGGATGAGTTCCTCCCAGGGTTCTGCTTCTTGTCAGAGCTAACAGAAAACCCTGAGGGGTATTAGGGACATGCAAGAATCTGCAGAGATCAGAGGTGAGCACAACCACTACGAAACTCAGCATTTTTGATCATCAGAGAGCTCTGAATGTGGATCTGGTGTCTGGTCCCCCCTGCCCTGCCATAAGCCAGCAATGCACAGAGTGTGCCTGGCTGAGGACATTTGGAGTTGTGGGGACACCTGCACAGGACATTAATTGTATTTTCTCCTCTCACACAGGGCTTGGGTAGGCACCCACATGCCCTCACCACCTCCTGCAGGTGCCCCATAACAAAGTGAACTGTGACTTTCTGGGAAATATTACTCAGCTGAGACAATGCAAGTTGAGATCTGTTAAGATTTAAGAAGATCCAGCATAAGATTCAATTATGCAGCAAAGCTCTGAAAAACACTTTATCTTAATTGAATGTTTGCAAGGAAATTCATATGGTGTTTTATGGTACAATTTTATGCATCATCAATTAGCAATTGAACCAGTTTCAAACTCTGAACTCCTGAAAGCTCCAAGCACAAAGGAAATGCTGTAGCCCACGTTCATTTCAAGCACAAACTGACACGAAATGCTGAACCTGTTACATCTTCTGCAAGAACTTACTCGTGTTGCTTCCACACACACAAAAACCCAAACAGAGGAACCCCACACAGTGAGAACCACCTGAGCAAAAAACCCCAAACCTTTCTCATCCAAGGTATGAGGAGAACCTGAACCACACATTCTAAACAAATGACATTTCAGTTAGAGCTTCAGATTATTCATATTTTTATCCCTTAGGCTCTTCTAAAAATCCTCACCAGAGTTGCATCAAACTCTTGCTATATATGCAAATTTACTGATTCGAAATCTTTATAATTCTGTTCTGAAGGCCCACAGGGCACCAGTCCATAATGTAACTGTGGTTTCTGTGTCACACACAGATATTTGTAACAGAACTGAGGGAACTGAAGGGAAGACAAGAATGAAACACCAGAGAGGTGGGAAAATGCACAAGTTCATAGCAGATTCTCTCTGAGGCAGCTTTTCCAAATTAAGCTAATGCAGACTAACCCTACTTACATGGGAATAATTATGTGCTCGTTAATATTTATTCTCTGTGTATGATTTTCTCTCAAGGACAGAACAGTTAATGACTTGGTCTTGTGATCTGAGTCAGAATCAGGTCTGGCAAGAGCAAAGAAAGATCACACCACCACTTGAAGAAAATTAGTATGTACACTGATATTTTCTTCATTTTACCTTAGCACAGGAAGAAAATTGATCTCATACATCAGGAAATCCTGCACTGCATTAGCTGCTATTGGAGCTATTAACAAAACTGACCAGTGCATCTGTTCCTGAATAAGAACGAGACAGGGGAGGAAAAAATGCAAAATCCATTTGTAACTTGGCTTCTAATATTTTCTTTCACCTTTCCAGAATGTTTATCAAATAACTTTTTTTATGCTTTGTAAACCTGTGTGAGAACAACTTGGTGTTGGTGCTGTACTTCATTCATATGAAAATTTCAAGCCAAGTAAGGAAGCAATAAAAAGCAAAGAAGAAATATGATGAGAATTTATAATATGATCTTAGTAGGCATCTTGCTTCTCTGATGTTCAGTGTTGTCTGCAAAAATACAGAGCCAGATTAATGAAAGGTGTGAGAAGAAAACATTTTTCATGGTTTTTTCCCAGTTCTAACCAATAAAAGTGCTCATACAGCACCAGCTCTCAGCACTCAACAAAATATCATTAGCTTTCATTTCTATGTAGACAAAACAGCAAGTGTAGCTGTTTAGCACTTTCCCACATTATTTAAACGAGTGTTTTCCATGGGTTTGTGTTTATGCAGTGGGCACAGGCTCTGGTTCTGTGTGGATGGAACAGCACTAGTGCAAAGCAGCTTCAGCAGAAGGGGTGGGCAGGAGGCAGTGAGGATATTGCCACGACTCTAACCTGCAGCCCCAAGCTCTGCCACAGCACACAGAGGTACCAGGCAGCCAGAGGAGAGCTCAGGGCAGCCCTCAGTGCTGCTCTCACCGCTGGCAGGGCTGAACCAGCCCTTAAAGCAGCAGAGCCCAGCAGCAATCCTGTGCAAGGGAATCCATCCTGCAGCAGCAGCAGCTCTGAGCCACTGTGCAGCAGTGCCCCATCTCCAGCTGAGGCTCAGTGCAGGACAGGGCACCCCTGGATGTGGCTCCTTTCAGCAGGCAGCACATTCCTTCAGCCTGAACTTCCATTTGGTGTGTTCTGGCTGTGGCTGTTGATGCTGAGCAGGATGGAGCTCCTGTTCTGCAGCACCACTGATTTATCTCAGCTCATTTCTCTGTCCTCCCAACGTGGGCAACTGAACCTGAGCTACTGATGCCTTAAATGTCTCCCTAGGAACAGAGAGCAGGCAGGGATAAAGGAATCAAGGAGGGATTGGTTGGAAAGGCCTTCAGAGGCACACTCTGGGCTCCAGAGGCTCCTGCCTCAGTGCATCCCAACATGGACAAGGACAGCTCCCGAGTTCTTCCCACTTGGATCTCAGCATCAATTCCCCAAGCAGAAGCCAGGCAAGGATGGAATTTGCCCAAGCTTGCCCCCCTGTCCCCAAGATTGTGGTTTGCAGTTGTTGGGCCTAGGAGGGTCTGGGTGTCCTTGGAGAGCTGGAGAGGCTTTGTTGTGTGTGTGTGAGCATGAGAGAACAGCACTGAATGAGCTCCAGGGAACTGCAGAGACAGGGAAAGCAAAGCATTTAATACCTTAACATGCACATAAAAACAAAAAAAAATGCTTTCCTTCTCATCAAAGTAGCATATTCCAAGGAATATTCACAATGAAAAAGCTCTTGGAGACTGAAGAGCAGAAAGTGAGCATTTTTTCCCTTCTGTAGTCAAAGAATCTCATTTATCTCCAGTGATTCCCTAACTGGATAAATGGAAGAGCACTCTGCTCCTTAGGCCTCTCTCATATTCCCCTCTTATTCTCCAGCATAATTTTGTCATTTGCAATATTACACTCTAAAAAAAAAGCCTAAGTTTTCTTCTCCTAACTGCAGTGAAAAAAGTTGGAAAGGATTCTTTGCCCTCCGTGTTTTAGAACATGAAGATTGTAGCTGGATCATGTTCTCAAGCTTTCTTTGGAAATATCATATCCAAAACCATCATGCACAATCTGAAATACTTTTAAAAATTATTTCAATACTGAATGATTCTAAAAACTTAGAAAAATCTCACCAGAACTGTAAGTATTATCCAAGTGACTGGCATGTCTCATTCTAACAGTGTCTCAGCCAGTTCACTCCTATCTGCTAAAAAACTAGGCTAAAAAACTCCACTTAATGTTTTCACTCAATTTAGCCAAGACTATCATCTCCATTTGCATTTTTACTTCCACTCATTTTTCTCTCTCTTTCTTACCTCCTACCTTCCATGCAACATTTTTGACTTCTGTATTTATTTATCTTCTTCTATTCTTAAAGATGCATTCCACATCCCATTAGTGACTGGGGTTGTTTTGCATTTAAAACTCTAAGAATCCCAATTCACCTGTAAGATCTCTGCACAACATTTACAGCACGAGGCAGGCAAATCCTTCTCTCCCACCAGCACGATCCATTACTTACAAACTATTTCTGAGATGAAGAACTGAGAGCAAGAAAGTTCAATTCTGACATCTGTGTGCTTTCCTGAGAATTAGCACTTCACTTTTGCTTGCCAGCAGTATTAATTTGATTTTGATGAAAGACTTTGCTTTACATTGGTATGAGTTACCTGAGTTAAAGACCAAGAGACAATTTCTTCCCTCCCAGCTCAGCTCCCCCTTTCACACAGTGCAGAACATTTGTTTGTGTTTATAATTGGCTCTGTTCAATAACAATAATTCTGCACCTTGGCCTGAAGAGGGAAGCTGGAGGAGCACAGGATGTGATAGGGAGAAATAGCTTTGTTTAATGCCTTCGTTGTCACTGGGTGGAAATCAAACTTACAGTATATTTTATTGATTCAACTCTTAATAACTCTGGACAGTTTTACAGATCTCCCCAGCTGGCAGCAGAAAATTCATCCTTAGAGCTCCAAAAAAAAAAAAAAAAAAAAAAAAAAAAAAAAAGGCCCAAAAAGCACCTTGGAAGCGGCAGTTNGCCAAAAAAGCCATCTGAAGCTGCAGTTTAAAACTCCTCTAAAAAGAAGACAAATAATGACCCATTTGGAATGTCCCTGGTACAATTCATCAGGCACTGCTTGAAGATAACAGAACAGGCCCTGGATCTCAAAAGGGAGACAGAGTGGATCTGCTGCCCGAGTTAACAACATTCATTTCAAAACCTCTTTCATGGGCACAGGCAGTAACCAAATAAATATTGATATTTGCTTATTCATGGTTGAAAACCAGAACAGGGATTACAAACATAATTTTTAAGAGAAAAAAGAAAAAAAGCTAAGGTTTTTTGCAGCAGTGTGAATTATATTGAATTCAGTGTGCATTAATACACAGGTGTTTGAATAGATATTTTGTAATAAGAATAAAACAACGTTAAATCAGTGATCTCCAAAGCTCTGTTTGTTATTACTCCCATAATTGTTTTATGGTTAAGGGCTACTCCCATGACATGGAGTTCAATAAGAGCAAGGTAAGGACATACATGAACATTTTCCTCTCCTTTATGTTCTACAAAAGCTTGCTGAGTGTCTTTAAAAAGGGCAGTGAATACATCACTCAAAGTTCAAATACTTCTGGAAAGCATTAGATACAATATTTGCTTAACAATCCAGGAACAGATTTCTCATATTCTGACCAAAAAAAAACCCAAAAAACCCAAAAACAAAACAAAAAAAAACCCCAAAAACCCAAAACCACAAACTAATAAAACCCAAAACCCCCTAACCACCCCCCAAAAAAAACCCAACAAAACCCCCCCAAAATATAAAAGTATAGAAATTATCTAGTAAATAATCCCTAAACCTGAGAATGTAATAAAATAAATTTGGTGTAACAAGAAATGTCTTTTACAGGTTCTCTACTCCAGGGTCCAACTTTGGCAGGTCAAACACGAAGTCTCTTCAAGCACTGTAGATAGAGAAGAAGCATGCAGACAATCAGAAAGTGCAAGGCAGAAGGGATAAATTGGATTATGGGGTCCCTGATAATATATCCTCACTTGGGGCAAGCCCTGAGGTCACAGCCTGGCTTTGGAGGACCTGTGCTGCTGCCCTGCAGCTTTGTCACCAGAATGATTTCAGTGTGTAGGAAATGGCACATCACAAACCTTCCAACCTCCCCAGTTTTAGCCACACAGGTCCTAACTTCCCCTCTGCTCCCAGCTGTGTAAATACACTTCCAGAAATTTCATCTAAACATCTCCTTTTCCCCTAAGCAACCCCATGAACCTGGGCACGTGCTGAGCCTGCTGCTTCTTAATGGACAACTCTGTTCTGCTGACATCTGATCTAACTCAGAGGGCATCCTGAGACTGGAAGGCTTTTACCTTGATGGGAAAAAACCACAAAAGTCAGCACAGATGTTGCCTGTGTGCAGAGTGAGGGGCACACTGCAGTGTGGAGGATCACAGCAGTGCCTGCTCTGCTGCTGAGGCAGGAACAGGGCCAGGTCACATCACCTCTGTGACACCCAGGGCTGGAAGGATCACTCATTTCCTTTTCCCATTCAGACTGATTTGCTATTAATTGCCAGTTCTTTTTCTCTCTCCTTACATATGCTGAGGATAGTATTGGGAAATGGCTTTTCTTCAATTTAACTAAACTTTTTACATCCCTCAGTTATCCAGCTATCAGAATATTGTGTTTATTTCTCCCCTGCCTGTCCCCCTGGGGGCCTTTGCAAGCAGGTAGGGAACAGTAAAAAATAACAACAAAAGCCACTGATTTCTAAGTGAAACATGCAGCACAAAAGCAGCACATGAGCCCAGGGAAGTCAAAGCAGCTCACAGGTGTCCTCCAGCAGTGAACACTGGCAGGCACTGCAGTGACTCCAGAGCACGTGGAGTTAAACACAGGTTAATTCTGTAACACACATCCCCTGGAGCTCCTGCTATGGCTGAAATCTTCTCAGTGGATGGGAAAAGCTGAGTTTTGCTGCTCCAGGAGCAGAGGGCTGGGCCCAGCTAGGGCAGGGCAGGGAGAGCAGAGCTGGGGCTGGAGGGACCTGCAGAGCCTGACTTGTCCTCACTGCTGAGAGGGTGAGGGGACACAGCCCAGGCTGCAGAGAGCCTCAGCCCCTGTATGCTGACCTTTCCTGCTGTCCAGCAGCAGCAGCTCATCTCTCCAGAGCTCTAATGCAGCCAAATTAGTCAGAAAAACCATTCTGTTGCCCCAGGCAACTACATGCAATGGCTTTGTTTGTGCAGCCATGAAACTTTCTGTAATGCTCCTTTCAGTTTGGGTCCCTTCTGCAATCCCATTAAAGAGCATTCATCATTAGCACCCACTTAACATAAAGGTCACAGCCATATACAAGTCCCTTTTATTGCTGCAGACAGGAAAATTCATTCCTACAGGCCTTTTTCTCTAGAACCCACACTCATACTTCAGAAATTGTCCAGTCTGCACTCAAAACTCAAAAAAAGTTTGTAGTCCATTCGTATTTCCATCTAGTATTGAATATTTAGATGCTAATAGTGTTGCATTTTCCCAGCTTTTTTAGTTCTGCCCCCATCTGTAAATAAATCATGGGAAGAAAAAAAAAAAAGTGATTTTCCCTTTCAAGCTAAGCTGTCACATAATAAAATACTTCATCCTATTTGATTACATTAAGAATCTAACTTTCAATGTATATCCTCACTACCAAAATTTCTGAATATATGTATGTTGAAATTAAGCAAGTGTGACATAGTTCTTGGTTCCCTTGGGAACAATATTCAGAGCTCATTTGAGTTGTGACCTGCTTATGCTGCCAGGAAGTATTAGTATTTTTGTTGGATCTTTAGAATAGAGATATGGAGTGAAGGAAAAGGCAAAAAATAAGACTCTAAATTCACAGATGAAAAACAGATGAGAAACTGCTCTATTTCAGAAAGCAGTGTTGGCTTTTTATAGAATCTGCCCCATTTCGTAAGCTCTGTTGAAGAGATTACTCTTTTTCATAGTAAAATATTTCAGATGAACATTTTATTTAGATGCATGGAGAAAACTACAGCACAATTTGTGGTCCAAGATGTCTAAACAGATTTCAGTGAAGAATTAAGAATGCAAATTAACTTTAGAAATGATTTTGCAGAATGGATGGCAGTTTACAATAGAATATAACCACAAACCCTACAAACATTGCCTTTTGTCTCAGCTCAGCCATGAGCAGCATCCATTCCATTCCAAATGGAATTTCTGCTGTTGTCATTTCTGCTCCAGGACAGAGCTGAGCACAACTTAACCCAGGGCTTGGCCCCTGTTCATCAGAGCAAGTGGTGCTCATATATCCTTTCTTCATCTCAACCTGACTGCTGAGCTTTCCTCTGCCCTGTCACCCTTCCAGTCCATTGCCAACCACAAACCCATACTTCTATACTCAGTTCATAGGTATATTAGGATTAGGCTCTTTCTTTTCATTCATATTCTCTTCCTGTGAGTTCCAGGCAGGATTAGGCCAGGGAGTAATTCTCCATCCCTCTTCTCTAACCTGCCATGGGTTCCATTTCCTCTCCTCCCCTCCCTTCCTTGCAGCTCACAGAGAGCTGCTCCAGACCCTCTAAGACACATATGTAGTTTCAATTAGTGTTATTTTATGTAGTGACTCACTAAAATATTTATCCCATTCCTGAAGTAAATAAGCATTTTCCACATGGGAAAGATGTAAGAGCTTCCATAACAGAAATTACACTTCAAAATCTCTTCACAGTAGAGCAGCTGGGCTCAGAAAGGTCTGGAACTCCCTGGCAGTGCAAACCTTGCACCTATGGGTCACCAAAATAAATCTTCCCTGAGCTGCAGCTCACTGAAGCCTTCCTCAGCCATGATCTGTTCCTGTCCAGTAACAAAAACCAGGCCACAGGAACCTGTTAGACACTGCTTGGGTAGCACAGAGTTTTCCTCCAGTGCAGATCATCAATACATTCCTCTTAAAGCAGCTTCGTTTTTAATACTGCACTGAATAATCCTAAGCTTATTAAACTGCCTCATGTTACGAGCACGAGAGAGTTGTACTCAAACATGAAAATGAGAAAACCAAAGCTGTTCCTCATAAGAACTGCAAATATGAATGTGTCCCTATTAGTTTTCACAACATATTTAAGTTTGCCTCTCTCTTCTTCATTTTTTTCCTCTAAGAGGCAACACTGAACTTGTTCCTCCTGAATAGGGATAATTTATGATTACCTTGTTTAATTTTATTATTTTGCTACCTTAAGTTCTTGTTTACAATGCCTTTTCTGCAGCAGAACAAAAATCCCTTTAAAGTTCAACGTGCTGCATTAATAAACTGTGCTCTCAGTTTGAGCTCCCTGTTAAATGGAGCTGCATAAAATTGTTATAACACACCCATAAAGCAGCAGCAGATGCAATATGCTCAAAACGATTATTTTCTTTTAATTTTGTAAACATACAGAAAGTTTGCATTCCAGCCTTCCCTTAAGCACATCCCTGCTGTAAATTAAAGATGTGCCAAATCAGCTCCAAACACATTTTGCAGTAAAAAAACAGTGAGACTTGGGACACTGCAAAATGAGAGCAGAAAGACATCGAGGCAAGAGTTACAAGCAGTGGCCAAAGCAGAGCAAAGCATTTGACAAATCCTGGAGTGGTTCTGCCTCTCTGTACACTTGGGCACCACATCCATGTTTTGATCAAGGTTTTGTACAACGTGGGCAGAGTCTGCAGTGGTGTTTCAGAGATAAGACAATAAGAACATTATCATTTCACTCCCCAGTGTTATCCTCTGGGACTACACTGAAGGGTCTCAAAGGCTCAGAAGATATCTAAGATGTCAGGGTACAAAATAAAGTGGAATTGACCCAGAGAGGATTGTGTGTCAGGGAATGAAGAGTTGTGTGCTTTTATTAGCAGTAGTTACAAAGTTTCTGTGTGATAGACAGTTCTGTCCAAAGTCCAGTAAAAAATCAGGGGTAAGTTATCTGCTGATCAGTAGAAAACTGAGTAAAACTAATATAAAACCTATATAGACTATATACTAAACACCAAGGCACAAACCAACAAAACCTCTGAAAATGTAGAATCAGATCAAAAAGAAAAAAATATCCAAAGGTAACAACAGAACATACAACAGAACATTTCTGCTTTCATGCTTTCAAAAAAAGTCCATATCTATATATAATATTTGCACTTGTTTTTCAAAAGATACATTCACTAACCTCCTCTGCTTTAACTTAGCATTGAGAAAATGCTCAAAATTCATGTGGTGTTTCATAAATTTGACAACACTAAAAATTGATCCCAGCTTCAATCAAAGGTAAGGGGAGATTGTACACTGACCTCAATTAGCTTTGGATCAAGCCTTAGGAGAATTACAAATCCTCTACTCAGTCATCATCCGTGGGCACATGCACAGAGGGTAAAGCACAAACACCCCCAGAATGGGCAGAGTTCCTCTAAATGAACACCAGAGCAGCCACATCTTTCTACTTTTTGTGTGTGTGTGTGTGTGTTAAACAATGATTTCATTAAAAGTCTGCTAAGTCAGGCTTGCCCTGTGGCTGAACTAAACCTCAAGGTAAAATTTTTAAAAAAAAATCCCACTGTGAGGGAAAGAGAGCAGAGCTGGTGATCTGGAGCAGCAGCACACAGAGCCAAGGGCTGGGAGCTGGGCTGCTCACCCTCCCCAGGGCTGGGGGTGCCTGGGGGAGGTCTGTGAGCAATGGCAGTGACCCCCAGGCACCAGCACACCTCCCTGCTCCTGCACACCAACCCTGCCCCACGGCTTGGGAGCCCCTGGTTCTCCACCTGGGCAGCGCAGAGCTCGAGACACAGGCGGGGAGGGGTGGGGGAGTCACTGTACAAACCAAAATAGGGCTTGGGGTGCCCAGGCAGGCACTCCAGGAGCAACTTTTATTATTTTATTCAGGCATCAGTCTCGTTTACAGAGGTGAGACATAAGAGATGGTACGTTGCCTTTTCCTGGTCTTAAAATTCAAACCAAAACTCAGTTTATGGGGAAAAGGGGTTTTCACCTCGGGATTTATTTCAGGATCCTTGGGTGCAGCACTTGGTCCAGGTGGAATGCCCCAAAAATGCATGCACACCTCACACTGAAATACACACAATTATAGGCTTTGTAAAATTAACAAATTTATCAAAGATTTTCTAGTGAGAGGCTTGAGTGAACTTCTTGTTTTGAGGAACTTTCTCCCAGGATGGGTTTATTTTAGCTTACATAAATGTGTTCTGGAGAGGCCCTTGGTGTCTGGGGCTCCCAGGATGTTTGCTCTCCTGGTTTAACGGTGCCGTGGGGCTGAGCTGAGTTCTCAGCCTTGGGGAGCTACAAGTGTGGGGCTAAAAGCACTGAGAATGCATCAAACTATAAAAGAGTGTGTGAGAGGGGTGTGAAAGAAACAGCAAAAAATCATCCTGGCATTGGTACATGGCTCACACCTGCTGCAGGCAACCAAGGATCTCTTTGTTAAAGAACATTCTTAAAAGTTTTTAGCCAATAGCATGTTTCTAAAGTTTACAGACAAGTGTTTTAACCAATCACTCAAAGCACAAGTGCAGCTGATACAATCAATGCTCACTTGTGTGCCTTGTAATAACAATGCACAATATTCCATTATTAAGCTTAAAACTTAACTATCTTGCTAAACAGATTTTCTGCAGCCTCAAGACCTGTCTGAGTCAAGCCTAAAAACTCCAACCATTGTTTAATGTCCTTGCTTACTATATAATTGTATCTTCTATCTTCAAGCTTTTGCAGTTGCAGCTGAATCTAAATTCTTTGCTTTATTTCTGAGACCTGTTTTTCTCTCTCCTGACCTGAGAGTATTTTGTATTTCCCATTTGGGGGTCCTGGGTGTTACACCCCACCCCAAAAACCACACTGCACCCCTTAACAAAGAAACACCTCCCTGGTTAAGCCTTGATTGATTAAGATTTGAATCCAGAGCTCCAAAATTCAGGTTGGGCACCCACAGCTGACTGTCAAAAGCATCGAGGAGAGCAGAGCTGTCACCACCAGCGCCAGGGAAGAGAAGAAAATTGAATGCTAATTATTTGTCATTAGTTTCTCCTTTCAAGGAAAAATTGCTGACTTGCTGGGATAGTTAAAGCAGCAGGAGCAGCATGTGGCTCTAGCACTTCACACATTAGCTCAAGTTCAGGGCAGTTACCTGGTAAATGAGGTTAAAACAATCCTGTTTAATCAGATAAAGAGGATATGGACAGAATGGTCCAGTGTACCATTCAAGAGCTGCCAGTTCAAAACACTTCCTTCCACCTTCCTGACCCTGTAGGCTCTCAAAGAATCTTTCAGTGGAAAGAGGAATTTCTTCCAAGGATATGCTCTTACCTTCCTCTTGCACCAGCTCTTCCTGAGCAGTGGAAGTGCTGCAACCCCTCAAACACTTCACACTGCCATCTACACAGATCACCTGTAAGATGCCAGGCCCAAGGAAAGTCCTTGGAATTTCTGATGAGACTTCCATAAATTTACAAGTTAAATCAGTTCCACTCACATTTCAAAGAATATTTTTTATTGAGACACACACACACACCACAAGAAGGTAATGAGAATTTCTTTTATTCATGAAGAAAACAAAAGCAGAAAAAGTCACATTTGAAAATATAACCCATTTGAATCAACACATTAAGGAACTTTTGGCACACACTGGGAAACTGGGGGGAAAGAGGGGGAAAACAAGAAAAACATCAAACCTTCAACATAGACAGAGCACTAAATAGCTAAGCAATGTAAAAGCCTCAATAACACTAATAAAAACAGACCTTGTGAGACATGTGATGCATACAGTGAAGGGAATTAGAATGTGGGCATTTGTAATTTGGTGTAAGAGGAGTGAATTAAACACAAGCTGCAGTGGCAGGAGAGCACAGAGCCACCCCAGGGGAGTGCACTCACGCCCATGCTTTTTTGGCTGTGTTAAATTTCAGTCAGATCAGGAGGAATCCCCACAATCACCAGGGGAAACCCTAATTTCTGACAAGTGTGATGGACAAAATATTCTAGTATGCTCAGTGGTTTGTAGGAAAGAGGCAGGAAGATCCACATTCTAAAGCACCATGTGAGGTTTTTTAACCAGCCCACACCGAGTTCCCTGAGCTACCAATTGTCACAACACAAAATATTGAAACCACAACCTACTCCTCCCTAATTTACACCACAAGGAGCCCTAAGTACTAAAATTCTTCTAGCACTTAACAGAGGCTGAGGCTTTCATCAGCTGGAAGGTTAAATACTGGACAGCAATGCCACTGGTAGCAGATTAGATTTAATCACCTTATACTGAAAGCTTCGTGTTTTAAGGTTTGAGGGAAGAAAAAGCTCCACATCTACACTGAACTCCAAAGTACATGTACATTAATCACAGGGTTTGGGGTTTTTTTTAATTTCTTTTGGATAAATAAAGGTTTTAATTATACAGGTCCTGGTTTGTTCTGTTTGTTTCCTAATTAGAGAAAAATGGCAATCCTCCCAATCTAAGCTCTTTCCCTCTCAAGAATTTAACAATACATTTGGACAGGCACATATATTTATTTGGAGACTGCACAATGAATAAAATCCCACTTGCACTTAGCAGAGCAAAGTTTGCCAGAATTCAGTATGTGAGCCAAGGCTCCACACTCTGCTAATGGCAAAAATAGCTCTCCCTGCAGTCCAGCAGTGGATTATGTACATTCCTGTATGTGCCTGGGAACACCCACAACACCTGTTGTTTATTATAAATGGCTGCATTGAAAATAGACAAGTTTCAGCTGTGAAAGAAGGAAAAAAGGAAAAAAAAAAAAAAGAAAGAAAGAAAAAAGTTTGTGTGCGGGAAAATAAGGACAGAGATGGCAACTGTGAATTCTGAAGTGTTTCTGCTGAAAGTATTCAAACTGCAGCATCCAGTCACTTTCACCTAAATCCCCTCAAAACACAAAAACTTTCTGTGAGGACATTTAAAGATTATTGTTAAGGCAGGTTATCAAGCAAAAGGAGGTGAGGAAGCTGAAGGAGGCCAGGAGCAAAGCCAAGAAATCTCAATTCTGGTGACAAGGCAAATGACCAGAATTCTGTACTCAGTTAAATCCAGACTAACACTTGCTGTGCAGAGAAAATTCTCTCTGTGTGTGTTTAACCAGCAGAGAGCTAAAGTCTGTCCTCTTCTCTCCAAGATGCACAGAATTGCTTTACAGATTCCACTTGCATGAGCATATTGAAACACTGCCATATAACAAGGATATGGATGCAAGCATCTTAAATTATTATTTACTCAGAAAGAGGAAAAAAAAAAAACAACCCAGACCCCACAAAACACTGAAAATCTCCTACAGCTTTTACCAGTAAGTACAATGAGATCTGACTCTCTGTGGATCTTTGGGCTCTTCCTCCTCCCATTTGTTTAGGCTGAGCCATTTTCCTGAGTGATCCCCCTTGCTCTGCCCTCTCTCCTTCTCTGCACCCTCTCTTCATCTCCAAGCTTTTTCTTGAGAAAATGTTTCTGCAGCTGATACAAGCAACTGCATTATTTTCCCTTTGTCCACAGCTTTTGAGGTGCTCATGGAAATTATTGCTGTGTGAATTTTGACTCGATCCACTCCTGCCAGCAGGGCACTGCTCAGAGCTCAGGTCCTGCTCTGGCTCACTCCTTTTGGTGAAACAAATCAGTGTGTGTCTCTTCCATTCAGGTGTTTGCACAGGAAGGAACAGCAGTGGAAGGACCCTGCAGATTGGACAGTGGTTATTTCTTCTTCCTGAACACAGCCAGAGCAGTCCACAGCTCCTCTCCACAGAGTCCCTCACAGCACACAGCCTCCCCTCAGGATTCCTGTGATCCAGCCAGGTATGGTCACCATCCTCTCTGAATTGTGAGAAACACAGCCCTGGACAGAAAAGACATTCACAGGAAATCTGCATGCTCCAAGCATTAAGATGAGGCCTCCAAAGCCTCCCAAAAATCCAATCTGTGAGGTTTTCTCTGCCCTCTCTTGGCAAAGGTGCTCAGTAAAAGGAACTTGCCTGGTTTTATCAAAAGTGTCTTGACATACTTAAGGTATTGGAAAGGTCCTGTCCACTTGTGCTCAGCCTGGGATGGTGTCTATCAACTCCAACCCTCTGCACACCAACCTGGGCCACTTCAGACTTCCCTTTTTCCAGCCACCTTTCCTAACATTCTTCCAGATTAAACCATGTTTTTCCCACTTCTTTTGCCCTACAACCAACCATCACATTAGGATGTTCACCCCTCAACACATTTTTTAATGTTTTCTCTCTCCTGCTTTGTGCTCTGTGTATTTTCCCAGTTCTAAAATCGCCTTGGCACTTCTCTAACCCATCATAAAAGGAAGCAAACCTATTTTATTTGTATTTTTTGTATAACTTGGCTTTGAGTCTGGCTCCCACACTCATCAGCTGAAAGGCAGAGCTGCTCAGAGCTGTCAGCAGAACAAAGTCAAGCTGAGCTGTGCCATGATTTATGCAGGTAGGGCCAGAGCTGTCAGTTCCACTGGCATGACAGTGGGGAGGAGTGGAGGGGCAGAACTCTCACTGCTGAACCTCCAGATTCACTGCATGACAAATCCAGCTCCCATCCCAAAGTGACAGAATGCAATATGTAATTCAAAAAACACATTTCACTGGCACAACAGCAGGGTAAATAAATTGGGAGGCAATCTATATTAATATTGGGAGCCTGAAAGCAGACTGTTTATTTCTCCCATTTAGATTCATAACAGAGGCGAAAATATTTTGCTTAAACAGAGACACAATAACAAAAAAATGCAGTTTGATTTATGATTTAAAGAGATTACACATATCCTAATATTACTATTTATTAGAATTTCTCACAACTGTGACAGAATCTAATACCTTCAGAACACCAAAATGCAGCTTGACAAAGCTACCTCCATTTCATCCCAAGCAGGATTTATGTGGCTGAAGTTGTAGTTAGGTTATGAAATTATTGTTTTGCCAGCAATTCCCCAGCATTACCTCAGTCATCTGACAAAAATCAGTATTTAAGTATTTTGGTGATCCATACTCCAGCTCCTGTAATTGCTGATCAATCATCCCATCCAGGGAGGGAAACTGATCCTGCTTGTCTGCCAGGATGAGACACACTAAATGCAGAGTTTGGTACTGGGCATGCATCCCTGCCTACTCTCACAATTAACACACACAAAGTGAGCAAAGTGGATCAGTGTATTTTGGTTTCAGACACCTTTGGAACTGGACTAAATCTATTATTTGGCTCAAGCAGACAGGAGGTAAAGGCAGGCAGTGTTTCAGGGGCAGGAAACCCCTGCAGCACAGGTGCTGATCCCTCTGTTGGCAGTGTTGCCTTTCCCTGGTCTTAAAATTCAAACCAAAACACAAAAATTCAAACCAAAACACAGTTTATGGGGAAAAGGGGTTTTCACCTCGGGATTTATTTCAGGATCCTTGGGTGCAGCACTTGGGCCATGTGGAATGACCCAAAAATGCATGCACACCTCACACTGAAATACACACAATTATAGATGTTGTAAAATTAACATTTTTCAAAGGTTCCCCAGGGAGAGGCTGGAGTGAAGCCCTCGTTGTGAGGAACCTTCCCCCTGGCTGGGCCTGGCTGAGGTTCCCAAATGTGTTCTGGAGAGGCCCTTGGTGTCTGGGGCTCCCAGGATGTTTGCTCTCCTGGTTTAACGGTGCCGTGGGGCTGAGCTGAGTTCTCAGCCTTGGGGAGTGACAAGTGTGGGGCTAAAAGCACTGAGAACACATCAAACTGTAAAAGAGTGTGTGAGAGGGGTGTGAAAGAAAAAGCAAAGATCATCCTGGCATCAGCAGTGCTGTGTGTCCCCTTTCTTTGAGGAAGATTTGCAAGACATCCACGTCCACCTGAGCTGGGCGAGGAGGAGGTGTTGGTGTCTGCAGCAGGAAAATCTTTTCACTGGCACCTTGGAGATGCATTGGCAGTGCCAGCTCCTTCACTAAACTGAGCTATTTCTGTTCTTTAAAGGTTGCACTGGAGCTTTGGGATGGATCCCTGGCTCTTCCCAGGTTCCAGCACTGTGCCCAGCATAGCTGAACCCTGCTCCTGCCTGGGGACTCCAAAGGCTGCTGCAGCTTCTTGCTGACACTACCAGAACTATCTTAGAAGATACTTAACTCTGAGCTTTAGTAGGTGTAATTTCTGAATGATGCAGGTTATAATGCCTAGAAATATTATTTTTGGCACTCTCCTAAGTTTACAAGCGAGATATCTCTAGCAGCTGCCTGAAGAACTGCCCAAATCAGCTTAATATAAACTGACCTTAATACAAGGGAAAGGATGGGTATTAATCTATTTGGAAAATCCAGGGAAGATTCTTTAGCACAGTAAGTTTCCATAACATGATCTGTCCTGCAGCTTCCTTTTCTTGGTCCATAAGGGAAATAAGCCATGCACACAAGAACCACAGACAATGAAGAAGAAAACTAGAGTGACTGGTTTCAAGTTGCCTAAATGAAGAGGAACAAAAATTTCACCATCATCTCTATCAAGGGATCATGTCCCTGGCAGCACTTTTTGTTAGCATTTCCCCTTCCAGCCTCTTGTTCCATTCCTGCCCTGTCCTGGAGCACACAGCCCCTCTGCCAGGCTGTGACTCCAAAATGAGGATTCAGTGTGGGGAAAAAAAGGGCATTTAATTGCTGTCTGTCTTGGAGGTGCCTGGCTGAGCTGTGTGCTGGGATGGAATCAATGTGACACGAGGGTTGGGAGGCAGGACATCAACTAGAAAATGCAAAAAGACAGCTTTTCTGAAAAGGCAACCACATCTTCCTGCAGAGTGCAAGAAGGGAATCGTGAGCAAACCTAATGTCTGTGTTATATATTCCTCCTGTCCTGATCAAGGTAAAATGTGCAACAATGAGAAATATTGGGGATATCCTTGCACACAACAATTTGAGCACCTATAAATGCCTGATATCCTGTCAAAGTAACAAACCTGGATCTTAAACAATGCGTAGTGGAGTTGGTTTTTATTTTTAAAATTAATGATGTGGAGATTATAAATAAAAACCAATGAAGAAGTGTTTTTCTGCAAATGGTAAATAAGTATATAATGATTGCTGAAGATTCTTTTTTCATATGAGTAATTCCTTTTTTAATCCATTTACTCCACGTTCTGAATATCATCAAACCTAAAGGAAGGCACTTGATCACAACATACAGACAGAAGCATTAAGTTGGCTTGAGACATTGAGGATTTTCTCTCATTTTATCCCTAATCTCCCTTTTTCAGGGATTTCTGAACTATATTGGTGTCAGTGAAATACCAGTGCACGCCATTCCAAACTGTTTTGCTAACCAAACTAAAAACAAAATTCCAAAGCAAATAAGTAACTCTCTCTGAGACAGAATGACAGGAGGGTTTTTTCATAGCAGAAGACAAAGTGGGGAACAGTTGCTTGGGGTTTTTTTTATGGACATGTTCCGTGACATGTTTATGAAAATTAGATATTAAAAGCTCAGCACCTAATTCCTCATCTTAAATAAACTCTCGCAATTCTCAAGCAGAGTCATGGAATGTTCTGCTTCCTTGAAAAACAGCCCACTAATCAAGTCAGCTTTTATTTTTAAGAATATACAGAAGTTATATTCGATCATTTTTCAGGATGTGACTACAGGAGGATGCTTCCTCCTCTTCCACAGCTCAAAAGAGCTGAGAGCAGCCCCTCAGTGCTTCAGAGGAAGCTGAAGGAGTTTTGTGCAAGCTGGTACTTCATTTTAAACATAGCTGAACTCTTAAAACAGAGGTAAACCAGCTCTTGTATTTATTTACTTCTTCTCTGAGACAGGCACCAGGCCATGAATCTGCAAGCAAATGGTCAATTATTATTCCTCTGCTAATGTAGGAAGTCCTCAGCATTTCACTTTATTGCAGGCTATAATGATATGGAAAGGGCAAGTGCCTGCAGTCATTACTCAGCCTGATCAGAGAACTCAAACCTGGGCACAATTGAATGACAACACTCTCCAGTTCATTCCTTCCTTGGAACCCATTAACCTCTTCCTTTGGAGAGCTCCAAAAGATTTTTATTTTTTTTAATCTAGATCCAAGGTTCTTTTATTATCAGTGACTCTATCACATGCTGCTCTAAAAATGTACTCCCCACACAGCCCTTAGTTAGAGTGCTCACAAATTAAACAGCAATCTTGGATAGTGGGGATAAAACATCACTGTGGAGGTCATAAGGAGGTCATCAGTGATGGAAATATAATTCAACCAGATCCCTGTCCACTGTAATTGATAAAGGCTTAAAAGCCACACATGACAGGAACAGAAAAACCATCAACTCCTGTTGATAACCAAAAGCAGTATTTTACTGCCTTTGTAACACTTCAGAACATCTTCCTCCACAAGAAACCCAACAGAGCTGAAGAGAGGAGAGCAGCACACAGAGCAGGAGGTGCAGAGCAGGCAGTGCAGGGAAGGGTCAGGGAAGAGAGACTGGAAACTGATGCTGAACTGGGAAAAAACTGCAGCCCCATGCTGTCCCCATCCTTGCTGAGACCCTGAGTCTCTGCAGAAAGACTCTTCAGAAAAGGATTTACAAGAACATGTAGGGACAGCACAAGGGGGAATGGCTTCAAACATCCAGAGGGCAGCACTGGATTAGATATTTGGAAGAAATTCCTCCCTGGGAGGGTGGGCAGGCCCTGGCACAGGGTGCCCAGAGCAGCTGTGGCTGCCCCTGCATCCCTGGAAGTGTCCAAGGCCAGGCTGGAGGGGCTGGGACTAGTGGAAGGTGTCCCTGCCTACAGAAGGGGACCTGGAACTAGATGTTTTTTAAGGCTCCTTCCAACCCAAGATGTATTTTCTGGCATTGAAATTAGTGATGGCTTAAATTTACTTTCCTACATAATTTATTATGAATATTTAGCATCTCTGCATTCCCCCTTCTCTTCACTCCTCACACAATACACATATTTTCATTTGCCCCTCCATTATTCTGAAACTAAAGGGAGAAGAGCCTACCCGAAAGTATGCAAATAACAGCACAGCTATGCTTATTTATTAATAAAAATTAAGGGATGGCAATATGATCCAGTGAACACGATGTTTTAATAGAGGAGCCCTAGGCAGCAGCAGTACATGAATAGAGTACCCTTCTTTTAGTCAAGCAATTTATAATACATTGCACAGGCCCTGTGGGAGCTCAGAGCAGCTTTTTGCAGTCAGTTCAGGGGAAGGAAACACAAATGCTTTTTGCAGATGTCTGTAACACTCCTGTGAGTCCTGAAGTGGCAAAGATCTCTGTTTATCCCTCCAAAACAAGATTAAAAAAAAAACCAAAAAAACCAAACAACCAAGGATCCCAACCAGGACAGCAACTGGGAATTGAAGTTGTTCCCCTGGCTCTCCCTCCCCTCCCTGCTGCAGAGCTCAGTGTCCTGGCTGGCACTGCAGCCCCCAAGGGCTCCGAGGCAGAGAACTCTGCAGTCCAACCTCTCCTGTTCCCTCCTGCCAGGAGTGGAGGTGAGCATCACCCAAACTCCTTCTGCTCATGTACCAATGCCAGGATGATCTTTTGCTTTTTCTTTTATCCCCCTCTCACACACTCTTTTATAGTTTGATGTATTCTCAGTGCTTTTAGCCCCACACTTGTCACTCCCCAAGGCTGAGAACTCAGCTCAGCCCCACGGCACCGTTAAACCAGGAGAGCAAACATCCTGGGAGCCCCAGACACCAAGGGCCTCTCCAGAACACATTTGGGAACCTCAGCCAGGCCCAGCCAGGGGGAAGGTTCCTCACAACGAGGGCTTCACTCCAGCCTCTCACTGGGGGATCTTTGATAAATATGTTAATTTTACAACATCTATAATTGTGTGTATTTCAGTGTGAGGTGTGCATGCATTTCAGGGCATTCCACCTGCACCAAGTGCTGCACCCAAGGATCCTGAAATAAACCCCGAGGTAAAAACCCCTTTTCCCCATAAACTGTGTTTTGGATTTAATTTTAAGACCAGAGGGTTCTGTTCTGCATCAGTGGGTTCTGTTCATTCTGGATTTTTCTTCACCATGCCCCTTTGGTTAGCATGGGAAAGAGCACACAAGGAGTAACCAAAACTGAAGAGATTTGAGTTAGAATTGGGGAGGAAGGGCTGAGCACTGTATTCACAGAAAGTGAGAAATCTGTTCTTAAGTCCAAGAGATCAGTTTGATAAAAGCAGCCACCTGTCCCCTCAGAGTGACACTGATTTCCTGCCTCTCACTGTGCCCAGCTGGAGAGAGGACAGGAGGACTCTGCTGGAGCTCATGACTTTCCTGGGCTGAGCTGTTCCATGGCACTCCAGGCCTGGGAATGAGCCCTGCCCCATTTTATTTACACACAGAAGGGAATTCTCACAGTCTCTGGGCACAGATTGGCTACTGCAATGAGATTATTTGGAATTATGAGTGGCTACCTCCTGTTATTTTAGAAGATTTGAGACATGCCAGAGCCTTCTGATGCACAAAGGGCTGGGAAGTTACAAGCTTGCATCTCAAAGGGATCCCTGCTTTAAAATCCTCCCCTTACAGATTGACAAGAGCTTAAATATTTGATTTTGCACTTCTTAAAAAAGGTCTGTTGCTAATAGCAATGTAATCACTAAAGCAGCTACCAACCACTGAATGTATAAAAAACATATATGATAGCACATAAGCAAAAGTTGCAGAACTGAAGCTCCTTAGAAATTATACCAGTCCAAAATGAAAAAAAAATAGTATTTCATAAATTTTGTTTTCTGGTTAATTGATCTTATAACCTAAATTATTTTTAAACAAAAAAGCTGAAGAAAAGAAAAAAAAATAAAAATCAAGGTTTAATTTGATCATTTCTCCAAATTTCATTTGAGCATGCTAAAAAGGAAAGAACAAAGATGCAAATCCTGATTCTATTTCTTTGTAAAGCACAAACAAAAATATTTTGTATTAATAATTTAACTAAAATATCCTTCATGTACTCTAAAGCAAGAAACACTACGATGCCTTCTTTAATGGTATATTTGGCAATTAAAATTACTCTTCCCCAAAGCCTTAATGATTTCTTTGTTTCTCCTGTGCAGGTGAAATTCCCACAAGGAAATCATTACCACCAAAATTCAAGATGATCTCTCTTATATTCCAGGGGCACTGATAAATTTTTTTCATTAAAAAGAATTCAACACTTTGTGCATTCAGTACAAACAGGAGCTGGATGCCACAAATCCATTTTTGATCATAATTTATGCACAGACTTTGCCTATTGCAACAAATCCATGCTAGAAAGAAAAGAAAAAGCCTTGCAATGTGGGAAATGCTTGATTTAAACACTGCAACCCACAGGATCAGACCTTTAGCAGCCCTAACATGACTTTGGTCCTTGGGTCTGTTGAGGAATATGGAAGTTGTTGCTATCTTTGCTTTTATAAAGTTCTCTTTTGCAAATACAAGGTCAAATAAGGGCAGAGAGCTTCGAATTAAAATAATTTACATGGAAACAACAATATTGTATCAGGCTGCTCCACCCATGGCAAGGTAAAGAGACCCTTTGTGATCACCTTTGTGATGGAACCACAATGCCAACACTTTGAAGCCCTGACAAACAAAATTCCAGTCTTCTTAGGGAACGAGAAAATTACTACAGAGATAATGAGCAAGATAATTGAGCTTTGTGATATCTCAGTCTGTGCAATCTACTGCCAGTCCTGCCCAAGAGTGATGACAGCACCTGCTTGTCTCCAAACCACAGCCACAGGTTTGCCATCCCTGTCTCCTCTGCTGCCTCCAGTGTCCCCAGCTGAGCTCCTGATTCCTCCTGCACTGTGAGGATATCCCCAGGGCACACCACAGCAGGGACTGGAAAGTGAGATTGACCCAAAGAGCCATGGGGGATATCCAAAAAGCTCTTCCAAACCATCCCCAGGGCCCAGTGTGACCCCGTGGAGCTCTCTCCCTCAGTCCCACCCCAAACCCACCCCTGCTGTCACTTGCAGGGTCGCCCACAGAGACACAGCCCAGTACTCCTGCATGAATTCTTTGCAGAAGCAGCACCTTTTAAATCAGTGCTTCCAGAGCCATGTTCAGCTGATAAACTTCTCTAAAGAACTCCTCTGAAGAAATCCTCTAAGGAATCTCCATCAGCTGAAGACACAGGAGCCTGTGAATGTCTGTGACCAAGGGAGTCTAGAGGTGCATAGAGAGGCTGCACAGGTTTACCTCCACCCCACAGCTTCTAACTACTGTAAAAAAGGAAATTTGTGTACAGCACTTCTTTTTAAAGCTCCTGAGGGTGCTTAGTATCTTAAAATTCGCTTGCCAGATTGTTCCAACAACAGCAGGTCTCTCCCTTCATTAAAGTATTGCAGAGTGGGAAGGAAAGCAAGGAGTTAACAGAGTAAAAACCAACATTCAGAGAGGATGAACAATGATGAAGTGCTGTAATAATTTGATGAGCACACCAAGGCATACATAGTACAAAACCACAGATTTAAGTTTGCCCTCTTGGATATTCTCTTCTGCCAGTACCTGGTGGATGCTAGCATGGCCCTCCCAGCAAATTTCCTGTTTCTAATGGAAACAGATTTCACTTTGTGAATATATTTCTGGAATCAGAAAAACGTAAAACATCAAAGACTATCATGTCACAAACCTGTCTGTCAAAAGAGGATGCAGGAATTCTCATTAGAGTGCATTGGCCTGTTTAGCTCAGTTATAATGAGATGAGGCTTTCATCATTTCCCTTTTGGAATCAGTTTCATTATTTGCTGAATTTCCCTCTTAAGTTATTTTTGATACTAAAATATAACATTAAGTCATTTTTTTTTTCCTTTTATTTTTCCTTTCAGGATTCCTTATTTTGCCTTCAGGATTTAGATTTGATGTTTCTGCAAACAACTCCTGTCCTTCCCTGGTGTCTGCCCCACTCACTCACTTGCATCTGGTTTTCCACAGGACTTAGAGCAAATACCTCAACTACCATAAGTGCCTGTGGAAAAGTTTAGGCTGAAGTTGTTAAGTATCTAACTCATTTGGATATATATCCCTCTTATAGTTTTTTATCACACTACCAGTCAGGAAATCAGATTAATGCAGTCATTTGGTTGAGTATGGCAATATTAAGACTAATATTGCAGCATTTACCTTGAAGAGATTTGTGATAATGAAAACTTGTCTATTATGATCCTAGCACTGCCTCCTGCAAAATCTGCTGTTCTGAGCAGCAGCAATTAAAGGCTGCAATCTTCAGCATAACAATTTTACCTGAAGAGCAGCACAGCCTAGTTCCTAGCTCCACAGCAGACCCACATTAGCACTTCCAGGATTCACTTTTATATGCAAAACCTAAGAAAAGACTTTGCCAATCTTGTGAGACTTTTCCATAACCTGTCTGCCCCTTTTTGCAAGGCTGACTTTAAACCCTGACTAATATAAAGAACTATTAATTTCATCAAGGACATTCAACAGTGCTTACATATGAGCCTTGATTTTTTTGTGGTTTTTTTTTTTTTTTTCATTTGTTTTTTGGTTTTTTGTTTTTTGGGGGTTTTTTTGTTTGTTTTTTTTGGTTTTTTTTTGTTTTTTTGGTTTTTTGTTTGTTTTTTTGTTTATTCATCATCTGCATGTCATTAAAAAAAAAAAAGTGGTCTTCATCAAAAAAAAAAAGGTTTTCTTGAAAAAAAAAAGGTTTTTATTTCTGTAAACACTTTTCTTTGGTCTCTAGGCTACTGATGTAACCCAAGTCATCAGAAGCAATCAGAAGGAACCCAATGAAAACTCACTGCTACACCAAAAAAGGAGCTTTGTACACAGCTTCCCACAGCTCTCAAGGGAAAGCAAAACAAAGCAAAACCAGGTCCAGTGAGAAGAGTTCACTGATCTAGAAAAGAAAACCTGATACAACAAGAGGAGCAGCAGTGCTCCAGACACTGAATGCGTGGAAAGCTTTTGAGGAGCACTGAGAGCTCCCAAACACCCCTGAGCACAGGACTGTTATTTACACCCAAACCCATAACCCCTGGGACTGTGCTCCTGCCGTGGTTTGTAGGCAAATCCATGCACAGAGCTGGAAGGGTGTCAGACAAACCTTTGTCAGCAGCATGGGGCTCAGGCAGGCTTTCCATGAGCTTTTTATTTATTATTTCACTCAGGCATCAGCCTCATGTGCACAAGAAGTGATACATGGCTCACATCCCAAAGTTTCACAGTCACAGAACATTCTCAAAAGCTTTCCAGCCAAGAGCAAGCTCGTAAGGTTTACAGACAAGTGTTCTAAAGTCACTGAAAGGCACAGGTACACCTGTTGCAGACAATGCTTGCTTGTATGTCCTGTATTAATGCACAGTATGCCCTTATTAAGCTTTAAACTTCAATGTCCTGGCTCACACATTTTCAGCCAAGCCTAGAGACACCAGCCCTTGTTTTTAGTGTCCTGCCTCTAGATTATTGTATCCACCTCTAACTTCAGGCTCTTGCAATTGCAGCTGAACCTAAAATCTTTGCTTTATTTCTGAAACCTGCTTTTTCCCACATGATCCAAGAGCCTTTTCACCTCTTGCATTTCCCACAGGAGGTGACCACGTTCTGTCCACGGCCAGGGGACAAACCCTGCTGGCAGCCCTCAGGCTCCCACATCCCAGAGAGCCTCCAGCATTCCCAGTTAATGCCTCTGCCCTTCATGTGGATAACTTGTTCTACACTCCTCGGACTATTGAGCTCCCTTTTTTTTTTTTTTAACTTTGAAAGCATCTCTCATGCCTTGGCAAGTAGTACAATAAATTATAAGCGTCCTGAGAATTTTTAAATGTACATTTTTTGGCTGTCCCCATCCACATTAAGTAACTGCAGTCTATCATGTCCATTTCATAGCATCTGAGCACCATGGACAAGTGAATAATTGGCTTTAGCAAGAATAGCCAGATTTATGTTAGGAAAAATTTAACTCCTAGAAAGCTCAGCAGCTCGAGATGGATTTCTCTCTTCATGCAACACTAATCTCAGTTCATATTTCCCTTGTACTTAAGACAAATTGGCGAAAATGGACATGATTTAATTAAAATCTGAAGACTTCACAGTGCTTGTCTCCTAAATGAAACTTGTAATGAAAATGAAAAAGACTATTTCTAAAAATTGCAAGCACTAGATTTTTTTTCGTTTTTTTTTTACATTAATAAATAACTTATGAACAGATTCTTCCTGGTAGCAATGGAGGTAGATAAGAGTCAACACTTTCAGGCTTCTATTCACCAACAGAGGAGATGTTTCAGCAGAGCACTGCTCCATTCCTCCCCCAAAACCATGAGGGTCACAGCCACTCCAGGGCTCCTCAAGCCCAACACAGTAGACCTGCAAGGAGGCTGCTGCTGTCAGCATTTAGAGGAACAAATGATCACTATCCCAACCAGAGGATTTGTCCTGTGAAAATCCAGAAGCTTGGAATGTTTATTTTCCTGCTTGTCTCCTTCCCTGAGGGATACTCAACAAAAATCACATGGCTGAAAGTATTTTTTCCCCACGTTGAGCATTGTTGTGTTTCAGATGTGAATTTAAATGTCTCTCAGCACACAAACACAAGCAGGTGATTTCTGGCTTGCTATTTTCTCTCAATGCTCGTACAGACATCAAACCCAAGTACCTCAGGGCATGGCTTTTGAGCAGCATATTTTTAAATTTTCTTCTTTGGTATGGATTCTCCCTTTGACTTTGTGAAAGATCAGTTAAAAAGTGCACTCCCTGGACCTCTGCAGAATGCAGCACTGAGCACATTTACACAGGGAGCATCTGAGAGGAAAACACCTCCCTGTGCCAACACCAGCACTCCCAGATTTGCAGCCAGGTTCAAAGGATGTCTCCTGCAGGGATATGTGTGGGCCACCCAAGTCAAAGCATAAACTTGAAGTAAAGAGAGAAAGAACCCCCAGAACTGCAAGTTTTTTATCATCAATCATCACTTCAGTAAGAATATGCTACAAAATCTCCTTTTTATGAAAATTCTCCCAGCGTTTGCAACTCCATGGCTGCAGTAAAGTGTGCAGGAAAAGGGCAGCACTGAAAGGTCACCTCAGCAGGCACAAAAAGATGGAATGCAACATCCAACCTCTACAGAACTGAGGGGGAAATCATAAGGAAATTAGGCTAACATACAACACCAACAACCAAGTTCTCTCTCTCTCTCATCCTGGTGAGCATAAGCTGGAGGAAGAGTCTGCTTGAAGAAAACCTCCTGGTTTCTGTCAAGTGCCAGCAGAAGTTACCAAAGGGACTTTGATCTGTCCAAGGCTCAGGTCTGATTATCTCTGATAACCACAACTAAATTCCTGTTTTCAGCCTTCCCCTCAGGCCATCCACAGCAGGTGGGAATGTGCCAGCAGACAGCATGAAATGTTCTCCTGTGCCACTCTTTTATTGCCTCCTGTTAGCCACAATCTCTCCCTTTTCCTCCTCCTTCCTTTCCCCTGGCAGCAGCATTATTGCTGCCCTGCTATGCTGCTCTCTCTTGCAAACAGGTCTTTGTTTCCAGTCGTCCTCTGCCTCAATTTCATTCCAATATTTTGCTTTTCCCTCCTCCAGAACCCTTCTTTACCACCTGCCTGAGCAAACTCCAGAGCCTTTGGAGCATCATGTGGTTCTCTGTCCTGTGCAGGGCCAAGCCTTGCACTTTGATGATCCTTGTGGGTCTCTCCCAACTCAGAATATTCTGAGTAAAAATATGATTTTATCTAATCCAGCATACCCTGTGGCTCTCAACCCCTCCTTCCATCCCAAATCCGGTCCTTATGTGGAATTTCTCTTCCTACTCATCAAAGCAGTAATAGCTTCAAATAAAGTTCAAAACAGACAGGCAGTCTTGGTCCAAATAAGTGAAATATTTGATTCTTCACACACCTTTAAACAAATTATTTATTCAAATACTTTGCTAAGCAGTTGTGTAGCTGCTAAAAAGCTTATATGAGCTCAACTGCCTTTTCCCCTCTGTATATTTTCCATTAAGGGCTATTAAATACAAATGCAAAACCTCTAACCAAGTCCTGAAGCCTAAAGTTACTGAAATTAAGAAGTATTATGGAGAAATATCGCTGCAGTCCATTCCATCCTTCCACTCTGCCACACACAGCATGCTGCACCAGACTCAGGTTTGCTCTGATCCAATAAATACACACAGTCTTATGCTAAATTTCGTTTCCAGAGGAAATGCCAATTAAGCAATGACATTCTCCATCTGCCTGTCTGCCAGTACTTCGTGTCCCAGTACGATTTTGGAATCAGTAAATTAATTCTGACAAAGTTTTCTGAGATTATTTAGTTCCAAGAGGCTCTGTGGAAGTTTGGCTGCTGGGTGAAGCGAGTCCCGAGTCCACTGGAGCAGTGAGAGCACACAGAGGTTGCCCACCCTGCATCATCACTCCCTTAAGATATCTATATCCACTTCCAGCAGCCCAACTAAAGAGCTGTTCCACAGTTCCCAAGACACTTGTTATTGAAACCAGGAAAGCAAAGTTGTTTCCTTTTTTTCCCAGCTAGTGTCCTTACAAAACAGAAATGAAACAAAAATCGTGACAAGGGAAAGTTGTCACTTTCAACAGGATCCTGACCCAAAGTGTGCAAAAGATTCCATAGTTTAAATCTGAATCACCCTTAATAATAAAGCAAAAGTATTTTATCTAAAAGAACAAAAAAAAAAGCTTCCCTCTGTTTTTGATACTGATGTGTATTATAAAGTAGAAAGCCAAAGGAGTAAACTGTTCTTTATTTAATGATGATGCTGTATTTCACATGCAAAAGCACACTTCTGGTTTTTTCAACCTACCAATAACAAACAGAGCAAACATGTATTATTGATTAGCTGTCTTCTTTTGAATTCAAAATAAGTGTTGAGATTGTCCACACTGTTACTGTGAATTCGAAGCTTTTCCAGGCAATTGTAAATACAAATCTGACTTCTAGAATGGAAAAGCAAGATCTCTATTGGAATTAAATTTTCATGGTTGAAAAAAAACCAAACCTCAACAACATAAACACCAAACCAAGTGCCAGAAATAGGTGGACAGCAAGTGCCTTAGCTTCTGGTGATGAATCACATATAGGTAGCCAAGGAGGAAGAGTGGCACACGTGAAAAATACTTCAGAGAGCACAGGCATTAGTTCCACAGCCTCAAAATACCAAGTTGTACTTCTCAGTAGAAGATTTTCCAGCTCTCCTTGGTTGGTTTTTTTTTTGCAAACTGAATTTCTCTTTCCACAGGATTTTCCTGCTGTGGCATTCCCAGCCCCTGGAGCACCCCAGGTTCCAGCAGAGCCCTCGGGGTGAGTGCTGCTCTCCCTGTGCCTCACTAAGGACACTCAGCTCGGGCTCTCCATGTGGCACCACAAGTGTTACACTGCTTGACCTTAACCCCTGCTAAGGGCTCTCCAGTCTGGGGCCAGCTCCTCTGCTAAATGCAGGTTGATTAGCACCAAATGCAGCTCTTCCAGCTGAGTTACAGAATTCTCTTTGCTTTCCCTCCTGCCTTTCTCTCTCCTGTGTCTCCACCCAGCACAGTCACTGCCCTCCCTGTGGTTCCCTTTTCACCTCTTCAATTCCTCTTCTCTCCCTTCAGAGCCCATTTCTGAGATCTCCCTGTGGCTAGAGAACACGCAATGAGCACACAACACACACAGGAAAAAGAAGAATCTTTGCTTTTTTCACTGCTTTTTACACATTCTCTTCAAAGCCCGTGGATTGGATAGTGAGATCATCTCCTCTCCAGTTCCACTGGTCAAGTTAGAAGTCCATCAAAAGCCTCCTCTATCAGGAAAAGGAATGAAAACAAGAGGGATGGTTACAAAAACATTACTTAATCTAAAATCCATGTGAATTCTGACTCCAAGGATGAAAATAACCAGAAGACTAAAATCCGAGGTGACATCTTCCCACTCCAACCCTGTGAAATCCTCCCTCTGTGAACTACTTCACTACACCTGAAGATTCCCCTCCGACTTTAGTAATACTTTTTAAAGCTTTTTCTCACTCCTCTGCCCACAAATTAAGGCCTTTTTTAGTATCTTGCCCATTATTCTCTCTCCACTGAGAAACGAACACATTTTAACAAATCAGGAATGCATGAAAAATTCATTCATGTATTTGTACAAGTCTTTTAAGACACAATTATGAATCCTTGATTTGCCATACTTTAGAAACTGTCCAATTAATAGCAGAAATCCTAATTTGTAAAAAGCAAATTGACCTACTGTACTGTTCAAGATGGTATCTTTATTTAGAATGAGTTTAGAGAGGAATCCAGAAGGATGTTTAAAAAATAGACAATATACCATTGGGGGATGTTTTATTCATAGAGACATTGTGAGAAAAGGACTGAAAACATTGAAGATGGCTTAATTATAATCTTGAAATTAATGAAACAATTATGCCTATTTCTCTAGGCAGTGTATGAACTTTTAACATAGCCTGCATCAGCACCAGGCTACAGATTTTGGGGAAAGAATTAGGAGTAACAAGATTTCAGATGTTGTTTTTCCCCCCCTGTATTTGTCTGCTTTGTTTGTTTAGAGGAAGACTATAAAACAGTAGGGAAAAATACATTCTCTTTTCCTGAGAATTCCCTGCAATTCTGGAACAGGCTGTGGTGCTCGACCTTTAGGCAGGAGTACAGAAATTCAGCAGAGCACCACCTGTGGAAATGTGCTTTCCACATTAAAGGAAGGACTTGAAAATGAGGGGCAACCTTTTCCCCAGCCCAGGGAGGGTGTGCAGGGAGCAGGGAGCAAGAACAAACCTCTCCATCCTCTGCCTTCCTGGGAGGCACAGCTGTGAGGGTGAGCAGCAGTGACCTGGCACAGGAAGAATTATTCCACATAAAAGAGTGGCCAGAGCTGAAGCTGTTGCCCTTTCCTGGTCTTAAAATTCAAACCAAAACACAGTTTATGGGGAAAAGGAGTTTTTACCTCGGGGTTTATTTCAGGATCCTTGGGTGCAGCACTTGGTCCAGGTGGAATGCCCCAAAAATGCATGCACACCTCACACTGAAATACACACAATTATAGGCCTTGCAAAATTAACATTTTTCAAAGGTTCCCCAGGGAGAGGCTGGAGTGAAGCCCTCGTTGTGAGGAACCTTCCCCCTGGCTGGGCCTGGCTGAGGTTCCCAAATGTGTTCTGGAGAGGCCCTTGGTGTCTGGGGCTCCCAGGATGTTTGCTCTCCTGGTTTAACGGTGCCGTGGGGCTGAGCTGAGTTCTCAGCCTTGGGGAGTGACAAGTGTGGGGCTAAAAGCACTGAGAACACATCAAACTATAAAAGAGTGTGTGAGAGGGGTGTGAAAGAAAAAGCAAAGATCATCCTGGCATCAAAGCAGTTCAGTACAGGTGGTTAAAGGCTGCTGCCCAGCAATACCTGTGAGGGGCAACATGAAAGGCTCTCCCAAGGACTCTCATAGTACATTTGGAAATGTTTGCTAAAAGCACTGGAGAGTTGGGATTGCTCTGAAAGCTGTGACAAACCTGGCATTAATACCTTCTGCTTTTTAATTAAGCAAGGATGTAGTGAGGTGACAGAGTGCAGCTGGAGCTAGGATGTTTTCTTCTCACTTCCAGGCACAAAACCAGCCTAAATTGATCGATTGGGAATACACAAAAAATGTGTAATATGTATGATTGAAAAATAATATGTGTGGTAAAAAAATATATGCATGTATATGTATGGTTTATTTTTCCTTTGTTCATTTTTTCTTTCCTAATTTACTGCTGAATGCTGCACTGATGAAAATCAATCAGTAACTTAAATTAAGTCAAATATTTCACAGTCAGGGTATGGCCAGAACTACAATGAACATATCATGGCTGTTCCTGTAAGAGGATGATGTTAACCTAACACAGGTCTTGGGTTTTGTCTGATCTGTGTTGGACTGACTAAAAAAACCCAAACAAATTCTGATTTTGGCTGTTAAGCTTCAGCAATTGCCTGAAGAACAGCACCTAAACTGTTTTAACATTTGTATGGCTCAGGTGTTAGTTGTATTATTAGGTATATTTCTGTAACTGTTTGATGGTGAAAATAACTAATTATTCTGTGCAGAATAAGCCACCTATGCTCCCAGTGTGATAATGCAGTGTAAAGGAGCACTGGCCCTCACAGAGGAAGCACAGGAGGATGGCAGCTGCCAGCACTGGTTAATTATTGCTCAAAAGGCCTCTCTGGAGAAACCCCAGCACTACTCTGCTCCTGTTCTTGGTCAAGGAAAGAGAATGAAAATGGAAAACAAACCAATAATGCATCCATTCAAAATGTCAGCATTGGAGGCTGTTGTGCATTAGTGAAATGCAGAATTATTTTTTTTCTTCACAAAGATCTCAAGAAGTTTATACATGGTTTCAAAGCAGAGGATAGAGGAAGCTCTTTGTTTGCTGACTTCTGCTGTATATTGGACATTTGGGAATTATTTATTATAGTTTTGGCCTAAGCTAACTGATCTCGAACAACTAATTAATTATTCCATGCCTTAGTTTGCCAATCCAAAAGAAATATATTATCACCTGAAGAGCCTTGGGACGTGACTTTGATATTTTTTAATAGAAGTGCAAATTCACATTGCAGGTTTACAAACTGCAATGCATTTCAAACAACTGGAATTTAAATAAGTCTCCTTTGATCGTCCAGAGAGAATTCTGGAGGTTCTCAGTTCCTGTTCTTAAAACTAGATTTTCATATTTAAAGAATATCAGTTTAGCAACCATTCCCATTATGATGTGAAACGTCTTCTGTCTTTATTATTTGTAAACAAGCAATTTCTTTATTAAGGGGAAAATCACTCTCCTGCTGCTTGAGGCATGTGATAACATTGCAGATGAGTTTTGTTCCTCTTTTGTTCATGTTAGGATTTGTAACTGAGCAAGACACAGCTTCGCTTGTTTAAAAAAATCCTGGTACCTTATAAGAAACGATTCCAGCAATTCTCAAGATGATTCCTCACTTATTACTTTGCAGAGGGAAAACAAACAAGAACCACAATACACCAGCTGGGCTAAAATCTCTTCAGCTTTTACTCTCACCCAGATGCAATTTCTTTTTAAATGGGGTGGAAAAAAGCCCCACACAATTCGTGGAGTTACCTAAGTATTAGAAACATAAGTAAATAAAATGTTTCAGCTATTAGATTTGTGCCTCAGATGTGTTTTCTAAATTAATATGCCTTAAGAGGATGTTTGAAATAGCAACATACACCTGGCCTAGTGAAAAAAAAAGTGCTTTTTAAACAGAAATGTAATGAGGTAGAAATAAAATGTAAGGTCAGTACAGTATTTTGTACTGAATCACTTCCATGGACAAGGATATTGAGATTGTTTTGCATGCCCTGATCCCCAAAGCAAATCTGATCCTTTGTAATTAGTGCAGGAAGTCCATTTTCCTAAGAGGAAAGAAAAGGTGCAAACTAAAGGGAAGTAGTAGTCACTGTCTCTTATTATTCTCTTTCTTAAAAAATCTGCCCTAATTGCAGTTAAATAATCTCAGCTGTCCTTGAAGAGAAAGCATAAGGGCACCTGCAGGGCTGGCAGGCCCTGCAGGGCAGCCAGAGCCCAGAAAATTGCTGCTTTTACTGCAATCTGTCCCACAGAGGTGCTGGGCACTGAGGTTTGTGGGTCCTGATTCACATGGAGCAGACAGCAGCACCCCAAAATTGCTTGGCTCTTGACCTAAGCCCATGGGGAAAACTCCCCTCACTCCTGGATGAGCTGCAAGCACCAAAAAAGTGAAAAAGGTTTTTGTTTAGTGTATCACAGAGAGTGGAGGTTTGGGTTTTGCTCTATAGATTATATAGAGACAACATGGAGAGCCCAGGGTGGTGGCTTCTCCTTCTTCTTCTCCTTCTTTCTTTTCCTTCTTCTTCCTTTCTTCTCTGACCTAAGTTCCTGTGATTTGTTAATTGGTAGAAAGAACTTAGTGTAGAAGAGACATATCAATAAAATTGATACCCACTGGTTTTAAAGACAAAACAGAACACACAGAAGTTGTTAAATGGTTGATAAAAGGTATAAAAGCCACTTGCTCTGAGCAGCTATTGCCATTTGCCATTGTGCTCCTGGAAGCAACAGCAGAGTCTGTGCTTCTGAAACTTAGATAAGAAAAAATAAACAATCCTTGAAGCAGCAGAAAAAAATCTTGCTCTGTTTTTTGTGACATGAAGCATTGAGAAAGATCTCAATGCTTCATGAGACTGAGAAGATGGCAGGGACCAGAGACAGGAGCCTGCAGGGACCAGAGACAGAGCCTGCCTGACCCTGACACTCGTGTGTTCCCTGATCCTGGGTCCTGCCTCATCCCTTGCACTCACCCACCACATCAGCAGAAAACACATAGGTGAGAGAATTTAAGAAAAATTGAATGGATACATCTCCATTTCAAAAATTCTGTCCTTTTTAAAAGGTATTATTATCATCCCATCACCTCTGTCCCATCCACCAAGGCCATTTGCAGATTCCATTGCTCCACAAATCCTCACACAAACACTGAAATCCCAGGGAAGATTCCAAACCCTCCTTACAGAGATGATGCAGCACTGTCAGGGCTGCTGCTAAAGGCACAGCTGTACAGAGATGACTGGCAGGAAAATGAGGCCTTTAGAACCAGGGAGAAAAGTTTTGTCTGTTTTGGCATGTAATAATTTTCACTAGAAATATTTTTCAAAAGCAATCTTTCATATTTAATGATATTCCTCCAAACTCAGAGCAGTGGAGCATTGCAGCGAGGGTTGGGTTTTACACAAGGACTAGGAGAAGTTAATGCCATTTTAAAGCAGTTTTGGAGTAAAGTTTTATTGGAGAGCTAATTACAGAGAGCTGAGAATGCCTCCAATTTAAAAGTTACTTAATCCCTCATGGAGAGCTGTGGGTGCTGACTTTCTTACCTTCTTTCTAAAGTGCAAGCTGTTAAAAATGCTAATTGTCTGAATTCACAAAATTCTCTCTTCAAAGAGAAATAACACTGTTTTGAAAGGCAGGTTTTGAATACGATTTTGATTCTAAAGCAGCCTATTTAGAGAAAATGGGATCCATAAATGTCAACACCACCTGTAGTCTGCTTGATAATGTGCCTGCTTTCTGACAACAGCATTGATAAGCCACAGGCACACTAGAACAAACATCTCTTACTTTATCTGTTAGATAAAACTTGAAGGAGGTGGTGGTTACCAGGAAACTTTCTGTTCCTAATTTGTTTCAACAGAAATCTGCAAATCCGAGTTTAAGCATCAAACAATGCTGAGTAAAACTCAGCAGATTAGCATTTTCCCTGGAGAAGGCAGGAAGGTTACGAGAAACCTCCTTGGGTTTGGTGACAATCTCTGTAAAACAGTGCAAAAAACATGGAATTTAGAGGCAAGCTGTCTTTGGAGCCTGTTGTGACCACGAGGAAAAGCTGTGTGACACATTAAATGGGAAATCAACATTCTGACAATGCAAAACCCAATCTTCTGCCTCCTACTCGTAGAAAAGACATGACAGAAACAGCCTTCAGGCAGGCAGAGCACCTTAACAGGTATGAAATAAATGCACTGAGATAGTCTTTCACATGGAACTCCTGGATGTAAGTTATGGTTATCCCAATTACTGAGAATGAAATTTCCGTGTTGTGATAAGCGTAGCTAAAAAGAACAAAGGAGGAATAGCTATAGCTAGCAAATTTTTTTGTCTGCTAGAAGTTTCCTGGGGAAATTTTAATAATGGATGTCATTTTTCTACAGGAGTTTTTGTCAATCTATTATGATGACACAAAGTGGTAGCTTAAATCCAAGAGGAAACTAAACACTTTAAAAAAAAAAAAAAAACACACATAAATCTGCAAAAACTTTTGTAATCATTTTTGAAATGAGTCGTGATCTTAACAGTAGAAAAGTGTTAAAATGTGATATTCTAGTGAACCCTCTTTTTATACTACTTGTTTCTTTTTTTGATTGCCAGGTTATCTGCAGGCAGAGAAAAAGACACAGGGGAATGAGAAGGGAAATCTGAAGTCAAGCAGCATCACGGCCCTCTATGAAATATTCATTAGTACTCGAACAGGACCTTTTCAGTGTTGTTTTGCATTAAAATCTTTGGAAGGGAAGAAAAAAAAGGAAGGGAAAACACAGAGAACACAGGAGTTGCCATGCAAGAAGCGAGGGCAGTGACAGGTTTAGATCCACATCTCACTAACAAGGCCAGGACACAGCTGGACACAGGGCAGGGAGGACACAGGGCAGGGAGGACACAGGGCAGGGAGCACCCAGAGCCCTCCCAGCAGGAGCCACTCTCACAATCTCACCCTGAGGAGCACCCAGAGCCCTCCCTGCAGGAGCCACTCTCACAATCTCACCCTGGGGAGCACCCAAAAGCTGCTCTGCTTCTCATTTCCCCCACCCATCCTCTACAGAAGCCAATGTATCTCAGCCAGGCAAGGTCTGATCATCCAGGGAGATCTTCCCTTCAGACTCTGTGAGTTCCTCTGTGGTTGCAAGAGCTGAGTGAAGGAGAGATCTAACATCCAATTTAAGGGTTCCCCACACCAGTTCAAGGTCGTTTCCCACTGTGTGTTGAATGTCCGATTCAACTTCAAATAAAATCAAGGCAAAGGCCTTCAAAACTGCTTCAGACAGATTACTGCAAAGTCTAATATGTTTTATTGGTTCTAAGTAAAAGGCTTTCTTTCATTAGCCTAATTTAATTCCCTCAGTGAGTTGCTCTTCTTTTGAAACTACCAAAATACTCACAATTACTCCATGGTGGTTATAAAAGAGCCTTTGAATATGTACTGATATTTCCTTCCAGTAAGCCAGCTTTTAAAAACCCAGGCCAAACTCTGAGTTACTGTAAATCAGCACAGCCAAATTGAAATTAATGGCAGCAAACATGAACCTGGCCCACTGCAAGGATCCAGGAGGAGCTGGGATGGAAAACATGGACAAGCACTGCCTCCCCTGCTCCTTTTGCCATCAAAGGATGACAAGAGAGGGAAATTCAGTCCCATATGAAAAAATCACCTGGGGAATATTTACCAATTCCCTTGGGTCACTCACAGCTGTAAATGGAATTTCCCTCCCCTCTCTTTCTCCATACATTTAAAGTGGTGGCTGCCTGAGTTCCAAAGAGGTACTCAGAGGTGAACTATTGCTGAACTTTAGACAGGGATTTTATAACCTGCCTTCCATGATCTCAGAGATGAAAACCCGCAGAAACAATTCCTTCACAGGTTTATTTTATCTTCTCTTTCAATTAGCAGAGGTGCCAACACTCTGCATGCACCAACTGAGCTCCCTTTTACCTTTTTTCTTTTTACTTAATAAAAGAATTGTAAGATTCTCTGGAACCTTGAAACATGCATGAAGTGAGACACTACTGGGACACAAGTGAAATTGTCTTCATTTGGTTGTTGAATTTTTTTCCCCCCTAAATGATTCTTTGATGAGTTTTTTTTTTTTAATAATCATCACAAATACTCATTAACAGTATTGATTTAACCACAAATGAAACCAAACTCTTATTAAACAGCCACTGAACAGGCAGAGTAGAGGCAATAGAAACAAAGCCTCCCCTGACCAAGACTGCCCTACTTAAAGGTCTTAACAGGAGCTGAAAAACCTCAGCATTTGCAGACACAGTAGAGAAATTGAACCTGCATCACTTGCTTTGAGACTACTACAGAGGACATAAAACTGGCTGAAAAGGATGGGAATCCTTGGTTTTGATAAAGGAAATGAAGATGTTTGCCTGAAGTGTTAAACATTCTGACACCATTCACAGACTCACATTTCAGCCAGTCTGGAATTGAAATTGTGTTAATACAGTGCCACTTGAATCCTAGTGAAATCATTACTCTGTGGAGTTCTACAGAAATGCCAGAATCATACTAAGATTGAGGCTTTTTTTTGTTTTTCTGAAGTTTCCCACATAGTTCCATTGTAGAATCCCTGAAGAAAATTGGACAAGATTATTTATGAATTTTTTTTATAACCTAACTTTCCATGGAAATGGTGGCTTTACCTTCTAACTCAGATTTTGCATAATATCAATCTCTCCCCTTCTTCTGGCATTCCCTCTTAGGTGAAAGTCAGACAAAGAGCAAAGAAGGGAAATAACTTCTCCACCTTCCTTAGCTGAAAGGTCCTGGCAGGACATGGATGAGCAAAGATTGCCTTCCTCAGCAGGAAGGAAAGACAGAGACGTTCAGGGTAGAGAGTCTGGCTCAGAACTGAGGCTGTGGCATTGCCTTTGGGAGTGGCTCAGAGCAGGGGGCTCTGCTCTCAGGATCACCTCTGCACATTTTGGGTTAGGATACAATTTTCCACGGTTTTGACACCAAAATGTGTTTGTGCTTGCAAAATCACACAATTGAGTTTATTGATTCCTCGAACAAATCACAGACTGCCTTGCACATGAATCCTCTTATAAAGACTGGAAGCAAAAGCTTATTTTGAAGCTCATTTCTTCTGGTGTCACTGGCAGAAATTTGATTTGTTCTTAATGCAGAAAGATCATTCAAAAAAAAAACCATGCTTCTGCTGAAGAAAATTTGTAACTAATGAAAAATCCTTAAACATGCTTGGTCAAACTAAAAACTACCTTTGGTGGTAAATTCTCACAGACAATGCAAAATAGATGTGCCTTCTCTCCCTGAAGAACACTGCCAAAGCATGGAGAGACTGACAGCACAGCCAACTTCCTTTTAAATTGTGAGAGCCAAACAAGAAAGATCACATCCAGTAGTTAAAAGCATTTTTCCACTTAGTCATATATTTATATGACACTTTGGGTAGAAACCAGGCCTCTCAGAATCCCAGATAAGAATATCTCATGAGAATGAATATATTTTCAGCTGCCATCTGTGATGTCACTGCAGCTCCAATCTGTTCAAAACCAGAAAGTCAGGCCTGAGTGAAAGTGTCTCAAGCTGATTTTCATACACCTTGGAAAGAGTGGCCCAGGTTTCCAATTTAGCAATGCTTTGGGCCAGCCATAAGTGATGCCTGCTGGAATTGTTGGGCTCATTGCCTGCAGGATGGACCACGAGTCAGGTTCCAAATGTTGGCTGCTCTAAGTCCCTCAAAAATGGAGTGTGTGCCCACTCCTACTTAGAGAAGAAATTTAAATTGCACCAAGCCCCCAAAGGGCACAGATAAAATCCCCAGCCTGGTGCAGAAGTGTCTGGGCCCAGGAAGGAGAAGGTTCCAGTCCACACAGGGTCAGCTTTGCCCTGGCAATCTCCATCCTGATTTCCACCTCCAGAGCTTCCAGGGCTCTTCACACTCCCTTGTCCTTGGCTGCTCCTAACTTGAACAATTAACAGCAAATTCTGCTCGCTTAAGAGAAGATTTGGGCAAATTTTTGTGCTTCAAAACTGTTCCACTGCCTTCATTCTCTCCCAAAAGCTTCAATTTCCTCCTCTACAACTTTTTGGATAAAATAAACTTTAGTGGATTTCTTATAGAAATGTCAAAGGAAAGGTTAAACTGCTGCTGTCTCGTTCATCAGAATTATTTTTTTTCCTCCTTTCATACTTTTTCTGTGGCACAAAATGAAGAAGCAGATAATTTGAAATAGTACTGGGTGACAAATAAAGGAGTTTCATATTAACTCAGGGAAATCTGAAGCTAGATCATGTACAAAAACCTTAACAATTGACACTAGAATTTTCTCCGTATCTATCTGATTTCTGACATTCAAGAATGTGGCCTTCAAAATTAATTTCCTTTTGAGCCTGTTTTTTTTTGTGTTCCTTCTTGTTTAACAGTTATTAACTATCTCATAAGCACACACTGTACATCAAAGTAGAGAACTACCATAACACAGACCTGTATTTTTCTCCATTTGTTCTACTCTGTGTTTCCATCTCATCTGATGCATATGCTGCCAGGTGATGTTTAAACAAAATTCTTTCAAGTTAATAACATTTTTCCGTATTTATTTATTTTAAACCAGCACCTGTTATCTCTCCAGCTCCTGCTGTTTGCTGTACCTTCTGTGATTTCACAGCATCTGACTGGAATTTGGCATTCCTAAGGCTCTGAAGCAATGCTCATCCCTGCTCCATTTAATTGCACCCTGTGTGTGAGGGAAAGGGTGGTAGGATTCAGCAAGGAGGGAATGGCATCTCTCCTGGCATTGCTGATTTCAGGCAGAGCTTTCTGTCGTGCTTTGGGTTTCTTTGTTTGACATGCTGAATCAAGATGACATAAACCAGGCCTGTGATGAATTACAGCAACTTCCTATCGTGGAACTGGACAAATAATCTCAGAAAAGGTGCTTTTCTACCTGAAGCAGAAGCACAGGAGACACTTCAGGTGTCAGTAAGTGCCTTTGGCCACTCACTTTCCCTTAATTCTTAGGAGAATTTAAGTACTTCCCATTCCCATCCAGGATGCAATTCCAACAGCAAACAGGAGAGATGAAAACGTAACCAGCCCAAACTCTCTTCTGAGTTTCCTAAATTACTGAGAATTCAGATCCAAACTCATGATTCAGTGACACAGGCTATGACTAAAATATACATATTACAGTCAAAGGATTATGAAAATGAACAAGCCTAGTATCAAGTAGCTTTAAAAATTAGGATATCAAAGGAAGTTTAGCTCTGAGTGCCCATGTCAGCAAGGGGGGGCAGTTTGCCTTTTAGGCTTTTGATTTTTCTACCAAGGAATTGATTTGCCTCTAAGCTGGATGAAAGAAGAAGGTACATGACTTTGAAACAGGTGTCTGAACAGGTCCTCTGCCACTGCTGAGCTCAGGAGATGCACACTTCTCCCCTAAATTCACCCATCCAGATATTACAGTGCCATTTCTGCCCAGGCTTTGCTGGCAGGGATCCTCCAGTCTCACCTGCAGGAGCTGGCAGAAACTTTTTATTCGTACCCACAAGGACTAATGACAACAAACCTCTTCATTTTTACACCTGAAACCTTGAGCATCTGCCATTAGAAATTTGCAACACACTCCATTATCTTAGCTTCTTTCAAAGTCCTCTAAATCCACCACAGACCTGTTTTATTTTTATGAGCTGGATAAAAGTGAAGAACTAGGAAACACCACAAAGAAAACTCAGGTACATTAAACCCAAAGGTTAGCAACCATTAACATAGAACATTTAGCCTTGAGAGAAGTGACAAAAGGCACTGAGTCCTGACTCACTTCTGCCTTCTTTTCTTCTCTTTTAACACTTCTCCCTTTACCTTGAAGGCTTTCTACCTCTGCCTGCAAAGCTCAGCACTTGAAGGCAGAACTCAGGGGCTCCTTTGTTTCCCCAAAGAGCTGCTGCAGTTGGAGCAGGGAGGTTGGCCCAGGGGTCCCTTCCAACCTGAACCACTCTGTGATTTTGTGGGGGATTTTGTTCCTTTCCTGGGCCTCTTTGTGTTTTGGAAAAGCGAAGATGCAGCCTTCATACACTTCAGATTCTGAGCTTAATATTCCACTCGCAAAAAGCTGAAGCAGCTTCTAATTCACTGAATTGCCCCAAAACGAGAATGTCCATGGCCCTGGGGAGTGGGTACAAAGCACACAGTGAACTTCATCCTCACGAGCTCCTCTGGTTTCCTTACCTACACCTGTAAATCTTGTCTGCATCCGAGGCCACCAGGGCAACAGAGCCAGCTCTTGGCAAAATTGTTTCCAAGGAATTACAAACAAAATGGAAGAGGCTTTCCATCTGCAAGTATAAAAAACACCCCAAAACTTCATTTTAATTCTTGAGAATTCCAGAGGCAAACTGGCTCTTGATTAAACCAGCAGAAGGGCATCAGAGACAGAAAACTCCAGAACCATTCCTGACACCATGTCCTGCCCACTCCATTCTGAAACTCCTCTGGCCACCCCATTCTGTGAGAAAGAAAGCTGGGATAAGGCAGAGGAGCAGCACAGAAAGAAAGCCACCTCAATAGCTGTGCTGTGATGGGGCTTAGCACCACAAAACCAAGTTAAAAAGAAAGTTATTAAGGTTCTTTTACACTTCTTACCTGCATTGCAGTAATGCCCATGTCTATCAGTAAGACTAAGTGTTGTAGTAGCCACTGTTAAATATTTATGGGCACTACCCAAGAATTAAAACACTTGAAAAATTACAATAACTTACCCTTCTCTCGGGTACAGTCTTTGAAAGCTGAATTATAAACATAAAAGCACTTTCAGCTACTTGAATAACAGAGGGAGAAGTGAAAAGCACCACCACCCAGATGAAAGATGTGTTGCTTGTCAGTACCATTGGCTTTTTCTTTTTAATCCCTACAATTTTTCCTACCTCTCTCTAGGAAACAGAAGAGAAAGGTGCATGCTAAGGGGCTAAGAGACACTTCATCTTGCCTCCCCACTCATAATCTGAAGATGACTGTCAAAGGATTTTTAATTTCCTGTGCTACAGAGATCAGGTTAATCTTCAGTGATAGGTGTTAACAAAATCCTATAAGCAGAGCTAAGTTGTATGCTCTGAAACCTAAACCCATTGGCATCCATCATCAGTAATTACTCCTATGCCCAAGTAAACCTTTTTATATGACAATCACCACAAATATTAACTCTAAGTCTGAAGTGCATGTGTGGTGACTGAATTAAGAGTGTTATATGTATTTACAATTTTCTCTGAGCAGGTAGCAAGACCTTTGCTTTTAGAAACTTCTGGGTTGTTCCAGGATCTAAATCCATCTGTAATAGGCAAGAATTCTTGAGATGAAAACCACTTATAACAGAATACCTAAAAATTATTATCATGAAGATCACTGATCAGATCCAGTGAAGCTTTACACATCTCTCTACCTAGACAACACTCTTGAATTTACTGACACTTGTACAGACCAAAGCAGCACCTCAGAGTCTGCTGAATCCTCCAAATGTGCTACTTGCAACCATTTAGAGACAGATTTCAAAGCTGATAGTACTACAGAAACTTTAACTAAGCATTTGCTAATAAATGCATTTTCTGGCCTGTGTGTTATCAGCTTGTGATACTCACCTGCCTGAAAACATTCAGCCTTGAGGTGCTTGTCAATTTAGTTTTCTGTTTTAACATTAATTACGAAGTCTTTGCTTTGTCTTGATCCTTGATGTCTCATCTGTTGCTTCAGGTGCACATAACAAGTTTACTATGAGCATTCTTCAAGTCAAAAATTTACTGTACAGCCTAGTCAGGAAGGAGTAACTGAACACAAGAAAATCATGCACCATGGAGAGATAATCACAGAATTACAGCAAATGTTCTTCTGTCTCTAATGGTCAGTATTGCAAATATTCCTCTTGAACAGAGCTCTGCAGAACCCTGAGCAGAAGGGTTCAGGGACCACAGAGTCAATGTCTAACTCAGCATTAGTCTCATTATTGTACTCTGCCTGACACATGGATTAAAAAAGCATTTTAATGCTGTTTCAGCATTCCAGGACTTCAGGAAAAAAAAATCTCACATTTGTAGCCTTCTTTGATATGCTGGTTGGCAGTGAAGAGTGATCTAAGAGTGCCCAAGCTGATTTCCTCTCAGCCATATCTAATCCAAACACAAACCCCAAGATCATATTCAATGCTATTAAACTACTAATGGGCACTGAATCCACGAATGGAAACCCATGAAGTGTGCAGAGAGTGGTATCAGGTTCTGAGCACCATCACTGCTGAGACTCTAAATCCTCTTCTAGTGTGCAGTATGAATTTGAAAGTCAGCTCTCATGTCAGCTGGGAGCCGAGTTTGTGAAATACAGAAATGTTCCTGCACTGACATCCACAACGACACAAGGCTGAGCAATGTCTGGGCCTTTGTGCAAGTTCTCAAGAGAATTGCCTTCAAGTGACAGAGAGATGACTTTGCCACTCAGCCACGGGGCAAGCAGAGCACATCTCGTTTGCTCTAACAGCACATGCAACTGCTGGGCCAAGGAAGATGCATTGGGAGCATCCTTTCCTGCTGCCTTGCCATGGTTCTCCCTCCTTCCTGCAGGCTGAACTCCCCCTGAGCTGCAGATGTCTGCAGCACCAGCGACAAGAGGAGCTGAGCCAGGGGGAACAGAGGCCAATCCCTCCAGGGAGGGGCAGCCAGGCTCACACCAACACTGGAACAAAACCCAACACTGGAACAAAACCCAACACTGGAACAAAACCCAACACTGGAACAAAACCCTCTTCTATTTTCAGTGTCTCAGCAACAACAAAGAAACCCCCACTGAATAAGAACACAGCACTCCCTTTTATCCCCAGTTTCTACATCCCCACCACAGTTATATCATCTCTCATCATGTGTTGTATCATCCATATGGAAATCCCAGTAGCTGATGCCTCCTGTAATGCTGTACAACCATTTCTGGCCCTGATGAATCACACACTGCAAGGCTGCAGCACTGCAGTGGCAGCAGGAAAGAGATTAAGGATGTAGATTACTAAGGGATTGGATTATGTCTAGAATCTTCCATCTCTCTGTGGGAAGGCTTCGAGCTCACGTGGCTTTTTTTGGCTCAGTTTTTAAGATTTAATGTTTTCCAGTAGCCTTTCTATTCCACTCCTCCGCAAAAACAAGTTGAAAGGGAGTGGGGAAAATTATTTATTGGGCTGCTGGGAGGAAGTTGATTTTCTTTTAGAGTATTTATCAAATTCTTTCAAGTCTCTCTGGTTCAACATATTTAGCTACATCAAAGCCAAAGCATACACTTTTGAGCTATTCATTTTCTGTTAAAATCCACATTCTTGGATGCTGAAATGTTTACTGCACTTTTTCCAAGCTTAGGAGTTAGTGGTCTACTGGCTGTATCAGTACCAGAACTATTTTGGATAACTGCAGTCTGCAAGAATATTTACTGAAATTATGTGCTAAGGGAACAAGTTCATTGTTTACACCAGGAAGATTAAATTAAGGCTAAACATTTACAGCGAAGTTCTTTTTATTCCTTCTGCCCCTGCAGCCATATTCTCAGTCACACATCAGCTCTCAAAACCTGAATTTCTAGCATGAAATAAAGCTGGTGTCATCTGCCATCACAGTAAAACACCAGGGTTCACCTTGTACTTTGAAGGCAGCGGAAATGTTCTCTTCCAGGTGTCGAGGTTTCCTCACACCAGGCTTCTAAACCAGCAAACTGCACCCCAGATGCCCATCTCTCTGCTCTCAGCTTGCCTCAAACCTCTCAGATATATCACCAGATGTCAAGCTGGGACCTAACAGCAACAAGGTATTGCTCACCACGCTGAGCGTGGAACGCAGACCTGCTGTAATTTTTGCCGTTGCCGTTGATTACTCATTAGTACTTCAGCTGATTAGAGAAACATGAGCAAGAGGTGCTGGCGAAGTTCTCGTTCCTCAGGGTTGCTGTACTCAGGTTTGATAGACACATTTCCAAAAGGCTGTGCATGAAGTGAGAACAAACAACAGTGGATGAAGCAGGAGATGAGAATTTCAAAAAGAAAGGTTCACCTTGAAAGAAGATCCTGATTGTGACTCCTTCCACTCATAGCTGGGATAAGTCTCTTGCCACGTCTCTGCCTTTCATTCAAGAGTACTTGACATTCCACATGTTCATGTTGACAAAAATGAGACAGTGTCTATCTATCTATCTAAAAAATCTGCTTTCAGAGGCTGCAGGAAAGCAGAACAAGCAGAAAGCAACTTTCCCACCTTCCTGTTTCCAGAGATTCCAGAAGTCCGAGTCATGAATTACTGCTCTGGCCACAACAGCTCAGAAAAGCTCAGATGTGAAGGGTCTGACAGCTCGAGACTCATGTGTGGCCAAACCAGCACCCAGCACCTCCCAGCCACTGCTGGGTTGGTTTCTCCTCCTGCTGAACCCCTCTGAGCTCAGGGGTTGCTGTCACCAGCAATCTCTGTCCCCTTTCAAAGGCAGACTGATTACACCCAAGGCTGGTATTAACAGAGCTAAACAAGCAGCCTGCTGCTCTAATTCACATGCAGCTGTCACAGTTACAGCTCTACCTCACAGTTTGGGAAGAGCCAGAATAGTGTCCACCTACAACACCAGGAAAGCAATTCTATCGACTCCAATCCTCTCCACAAATTAGCCTTCAGCTGGCAATTTTCACTGCAAAACTGTTATACAACTTCTCTAACTGATTCAGTTCAAGTAATAACTATTCAATAACGTTTTGCAAGTAAGAAGCACACAGATTTGTCAGTTTGCATGTCTAGAAAGGTCTTTATAGTCTGTTATTGTATTTCTGACTCTGTGTATGGATTGTATGCCACACAAAAAATCCACTTGCTTCATTTGTTTAATCACAAAGCAGCACACACACCCTCCCCACCACCACTGACACCCAAACCCCTGCCCACAGCCCTGAGAATAGAGGAGATACTCAGTCCCTCTATTCAGTCAGCACTTACCACTCACTGTGGAAGGGGTAGACAGCATTTAAAATTAACTCTGGTTAAAGAAGAGATAGCAGGATTGATCCCCAGTGACCAAGCACAATAAAAGCTTGACTGTTCTTTCTGTGACCAAAAGGACAAATCAGTCTTCTCCCCCAAAAATATGTCAGGAATTCAGTGTGATCTGCTCACAAAGACAAAATAAATTATTGTAGAGCAGATTATTGCTTCAATATTTAATATATGACAGAAAAATATTATCTAAATCAACATGCTGCACACCATGGAATAATGAAAATCACTTCTGTACGAGCCAACAGAAAAAACATGAATCTGCATGAAACCACAAATTACTAAAGATGCAAATTAAGAGTTAAAATGGAAAGAAATATTGTTCTAGTCCATTTAGAGAGTTGTGGACACTCACTGACAAACAACCTTCCTTACTCAGTGCTGGGTTTGGCTCTGTCAAACAGAAAAGACAATCTGGGCAAAAAAATACCAAGTGAGTGATAATTTTCATTCTGAATACATTAATTAAATTTATTCTACAATACAGAAGACCTATATACCTTGTTCCTGTATTTCTGTGGTTGCTGTACAACTTTGGTGTGCTTGTTAAAAGAAAATTGTTATAATAACTTAAGGGCATGAAACTTCTTGGTTCTTCTTTTATTAAAAACTTCTCATCTATCATGAGAATTCTACTCACATTCTCCTAATGTGCCTGAAACATTTTTATTTTTTTACTGGGTTCTTATTCCAGAGGTCTTGACTTGTTCTGGTAATTTGCAAATGCTGCCAATCCCTAGCAACAACTCTCTTGTAAAGTTGTGTATTTCTTTTATCACCAAGTTACATTACAGAAATTTAGTACAATTCAAAGGATGTTTAACACCTTTCAGAGGTACAACACTAACAGCAATGCAGCTATGATTTTTTGTCATTCTTTTCTTAAATTTCAGCTGGTTAGGAAAAAAAAAAAAAGTTATAAAAGTTTTACCACAAAACATTTTCTACACTAACAAAGGGCATTTAGCACTGACTTTATTCAAGAGTAGAAATAATGAATTTGCTAGGTATTGTACTAACTACTGTTTTCTGAAAAAAAAGAAAAAGTAAAATATTTCTGTGAATTAAAGTACAGAACAGTGAAGCAATGTGACCAACAGCTCTAACTCCAAGAAATATGAATTAACAATTACCTAAAAATTTCTTAAGGAGCTGATGTAAAAAAACAGTTCCCAAGAGTTTCAGTAAGAAAATTCTATGATTTCCAAATTAGATATATGTTCCATTAGTGGTTGTACTAAACTCCCACAGCTTTTGGCTCTGCACATTTTACTGAAATGCATAATAGAATAAATTATGTAGCAACCTGTTAGGAGTCAATGGTGGTAGAAACTGTATTAAAAAAATAGATTGAGAAAAAGATTACTGTATAAGGGTTTGGCATAAAAGGAAGGAAAAAGGCAATGAAAATTGTACAAATTGAAAAAGCTTCTGGAGGAATCTGATTTTGTAGCAAAAATCTTCTCATATACTGAGGAGCTGCTTTGGGGTGGAGAAGGTGAAGGTTTGGTTTGAGGTCTGGGGGTTTTTGTTCTCTCCACCCACAGGGGTAACCACAAATCAATGCAAAGGAAACCAAAAACACCCAGAAACAGTGACAGCAATTCCCTAAAGCTGCAAGGCATTTCTCTCCACCAACAGCTCGAGGAGAGCAGGCATTTGCAGCCAGAGGTGGCAGAAGGAGGGGCAGGAGTGTCCCAGGGCTGGGGCAGCTCAGGGATGCTCTCACCTCTCCCACCCACCCGAGCTGGCACATCCCAGCCCCAGGCTCGGGGCAGAACCCACCCAGGCTGGCAGGGAGGGCTCTGCCCCTGGCTCCTTCCCTCCTGCACTGCAGGGCACAGCCAGGGCAGGAGCTGCTGCTGCTCCCAAAGGATGAACTTTAAAGGCTGCTTGTCAGGGGGGCATTGATGCCAGAATGAGCTTTTGCTTTTTCTTTTATACCCCTCTTACAAACTCCTTAATAGAATATAATAAATATAATAAAATATAATAAAATATAATATAATAATATAATATAATGTGATATAATACAATATGATATAA
>VZTN01011138.1:893297-921539 GCA_013400515.1 Erpornis zantholeuca
ATATTATATTGGATTATATTATAATATATATCATATATGTCATATATATTATTATTTATATAATTATTATTATATGTATGATATATAAACTCTTTTATATAGTTTGATGTATTCTTGGTGTTTTTAGCCCACACACTTGTAACTTTCCAAGCTTGATGACATAACTGAGACCCACTGTAGTGTTGAACCAGGAGAGCAAACATCCTGGGAGCCCCAGACACCAAGGGCCTCTCCAGAACACATTTTTGTAAACTAAAATAAGCCCATCCAAGAAGAAAATTCCTCAAAACGGGAAGTTCACTTGAACCTCTCATTGGGGAATCTTTGATAAATATGTTCATTTTGCAAGGCCTATAAATGTGTGTATTTTGATGTGATGGGTGGTGCATACATTTTCAAAGCATTCCACATGGCTGAAGTGCTGTACCCTGAGATCCTGAAATAAATCCCGAGGTACAAACCCCTTTTCCCCATAAACTGTGTTTTGGTTTGAATTTTAAGACCAGAGAAAGACATCAACATAAATAAAATGCACCATAAAGTTCACTTCTTTTCCCACCTCTTCAAAACTTTGCCTCACGAACTTCCAGAGATTGTTTTGCTATTCCTGCACAGGAAGGCAAATATGATAGTCTAGAGGTCTTTTGAAGGGTGGTGAAAGAAAGTCTTTTGAATATCTCTGTAGACAGCAAGAGATCTTTCTCTTCCCAGAAAGTGCTGAATATACAATTAAATGCTAAACAGTGCTAGAGACATTGTTATATTCAGAACTGCTCCACAGAGAAAAATCATCTCTTTCACAGGTCTGACAACTGTAAACTCTAATTTTATACAAGAGCTCAACATCTTTGTTAATCAAAAAGACTGACTTGTAAGAGACACTCATTTATAAGCCTGAGCAAAATAGATCACACTCCTATTCAGAGACCTTGGGACCACTTGCCCATGACACACCACAGTTCCATGAGGGTAAATAAAGCACATGTTAAATGTGTTACCTTATCTACATTCCTCGATTTGTCTTGATTAGAGATTGTCACAGAGCTCTCAAATTCTGTCAGGAAAACAAAACAGTTTAAGGGAGGCCAGTGCTCCCAGTTAACCTACGGTGGCACCCCAGCCTGAGCTGCAGCCTTCATTTTGCCCAAGAAGTCAGAGAGAGGAAGCACAAGATGCATTGTGATTTTAGTTTCCACAAGATGCATTGTGATTTTAGTTTCCACAAGATGCATTGTGATTTTAGTTTCTAATTCATATTTATACTTGGAAGTTAGCCCTTTCCCATTTCACACTTTAGAAGTTTATTATTTATTTGTTTAAACAGATACACATGAGTAATCTGATTTGTAAGAGCTGAAATACAGGGTCAGACCAAAGATCCCTCCAGTTCAACACTCCAGCAGCTGCCAAGAGCAGCTGAGAGGAAGCTTGTGAGAACATGACAAGCATCCAGGGATAGAGTGTACACACTGTGCTGTGGGAATGTTCTACAGCCCAAAGATTCATGGGTCAAGAACCTCTTGAAGAGAAATAATCTTTTTGAATACAATAAGTCTTAATAATTTGAATTTGTTTCCTACTTGTCCTTTTGCTTTGAACCCACACAAATCTTATTATCTACGCACAATGCATTGGATCAACAACTTCCACAGCTTAACTCCATGCTGAGTGAGGAAATGTTTTCTTTAATCATACTGAGCCAACCACTCGATAACTCTTAATTCCCATACTGGAAGAGACAACTCTCCCCTGTTCTCTTTCTCCAGCTAAGTCACACTTCCTCTCTGTTTTCTTTTTCTCAGCCTAAAAGCTCCTAGCACAAGTTACTTAAAACCAGAAGTTCCATTCTGCTGATTATCATGCAGCATCCTTTTATAGATCTTGGGCAGTTCTTCTACACCCTGGACAAAGATCAAATCAGCACACACATGAGATGCCCATGAAGAGACAATAATGTTCTTTATTTTCCACTCTCTATGAATTTCCTAACATTCTCTCCTTGTTCCTGGATTCTAACCACAGTCATCCAGTATTTCCATAAGCCATGAGAAATATCCAGGCCTTGTTTCCAACACTGTAATTTTGTTTATAAATCTAGAGCTGTGCAGGATACTTGGAATGAATGTGGGGGCAGACATGGCATTTTATTCAGGCAAATACTTTTGACATCATGATCTACCAGACTTCAAACGTGGTTCACAGGTGTGTTTGCCAGCATTTCACAGTAAATACATTCATCACACTTTGCCTTCCTGGAAGAGTAACTCAGTTCTGAATGAGGTACAATACGAAATCAGGTTTTCTCTGGTTTTATATCTGTGTGAAAATGGTTCCCCAGCCAATGCTGAACTGCACAGAATGTGAGAGGAGAGCTGAAATCAGAGTGTGCTGCTGCCAGGGGCTGCACTGCAGCACCTCCTCTGTGCTACCAAGGAGTTCCCTGAAATGGACACCCCAATCCTGTAAAAGACATGGATATTTTGATTGCATGGCTAGGCAATTAATCTTGAAAAAATAAATTAATAAAATATTAAAAATCATGTCTAAGTCTTCTAAATTCCATAGTTTGTAGTTTTGGACAATCTTGAAGTCCTCCACAACTTGTTTAACCATGGCAGGTTAATTATAGGCAATAACATGAACTATATTTTAAATACTGGATTATTTAACTGTAATATTTAACATATAAAAGAGATGCTGAAACATATTATGGCCAGTAACTGTACCAAACTCAATAGAATCCACTGCCAAATTTGATTGGCATCAGTTAACAATCCCCTGCTTTTCAGATGGAGGAAATATCAACAAATGCAAATGTTTTATTTCATTTTCACCCCATAAACAGTGATTTTACAGCACCTATTAAGCATTAAAAGTAAACACAATCACAACTCTGGAATTTCCAGAAACATGCAGAACGCATTTAGGCAGCTCCTGAGCAGAAAAAGTGCCATAGTTCTAAGCAGTTTAGATTTTTATGTATTCCTTGGGGAATTTTCTCTACAGGCTTCTGTTATCAGAGTGGCAATTCCCATCTTTTGTTTTGTCTCTAGCAACCTGCCAGGATAATTAAACTCACAGCTCAGCATGTCTGGGTGCCTGCGGAACCTTCTGGACAGACATCACAAGACTGGCATGGAAGCAACTCATGTCTCTTTAACGAAGAGGAGAAAATCTCCAGCACCACATGTCCACTTAATCCAGCCTCAAAGGCAAGAACAAACGCCAGCCACAAAAAAAAACAAACCACAGCAGAGAAGAACACATGTCCCCCTGCCCCAGAGAGGGAGGAGGTCTGCTGAGCAGATCCATCTATTCTATTTGACCTGACCCAGTGCCAAGTGCAAATCCTCAAGAAGAAAGAAAGTCTTTGAAGCCTTCAGTTGAAGCCCTTGGTCCTCACAGAAGGGCCCCCAGCTCATGACAGAGATGCCCACGCAGCAGCACAGCTACTGCAGATCTCCACTGCTGCTTGACCACGTTCCCAGTGTCCCACACAAATTACCAAATTTTAACCTAAGAATCACTTTAGACACTGGATTTGATGCCAGGATGATTTTTTGCTTTTTCTTTTATCCCCCTCTCACACACTCTTTTATAGTTTGATGTGTTCTCAGTGCTTTTAGCCCCACACTTGTCGCTCCCCAAGGCTGAGAACTCAGCTCAGCCCCACGGCACCGTTAAACCAGGAGAGCAAACATCCTGGGAGCCCCAGACACCAAGGGCCTCTCCAGAACACATTTGGGAACCTCAGCCAGGCCCAGCCAGGGGGAAGGTTCCTCACAACGAGGGCTTCACTCCAGCCTCTCCCTGGGGGATCTTTGATAAATAAGTGAATTTTACAACACCTAGAATTGTGTGTATTTCAGTGTGAGGTGTGCATGCATTTTCAGAGCATTCCACCTGGACCAAGTGCTGTACCCAAGGATCCTGAAATAAATACTTAAGTAAAAACCCCTTTTCCCCATAAACTGTGTTTTGGTTTGAATTTTAAGACCAAGAAAAAGCAACAGAATCTCCCAGGAGCAGTGTCAGGTAATCACAGAGCTCTATCACTTGAGAAGTCTCCCATTCTCTCATCTGGTCTATGCTCTAGTCTGCTCCTAGGCACAAGAAAACTCTTAAACCACGTGTTCCTCCCTTGCAAGGCCCATTTTGTCAAATATTCTCAGAAAATTTGGCTGAAGAGATGGAGTTTTATATAGATAATCAGGGCAAGAGGAAGGCAGCATTTGGGAGCTGTTTGGCCAGCATGTGTCTCTGTCTGCTCCACAGCCCCTTGAAGATGCTCAGCAGAGAGGGTATCTATTTTCACTTCTTCTATCAGACTCATTTAAGGACATGTTTTGACTCAGTTCTTTCACACTTAGGTCATTCTCCAGGAATAAATTGACTGGATTTTCAAGTTTTTCTTGAAGAGGCTTGTTCAAACTGTTTTGTTCTGCATAATTACCCATAGTCATCAGCTCAGGGTTTGCCCAGCTGACCCCTCGAGTTTCTCCTTGCCACTTCACAGTGTCTATTTTAGGTAGCTCCCACTCAGACTATTGCAAATTACCTTCGTGGAACTCAACATTCACTAGATATTTTATAGAAGTACTGTTTCTTAATTCAAGGCTAGCTATCCTTCCAGCATTATCCAGCAGCACAACCAGGAGGGATCAGGCAGATTTGTCACTCACTTCGTAAAAACAAGGGCAATGCAACTCCCCCCATCTGAAAATGTGCAGCTGAATTGTTGGGAGTGTGCTCTTCCTCCAGTGCAAAAAGATACCCTAGGCACTTGGGTTAAGTAGGTTCACTATAAGGGAAACAAATTTGAAAGCCAGAAATCTCAGCCTCGTTCTAGAATTTGAACTAGATATTATGGAATTAAACAGAACACTGAGGAGCCTCTTTTGGGCATTTGGGTCTTCTATCCTTTTTTTTTTACCTTTTTATTTAAATAAAAAAAGAGACTAAAGCCACTAAGAAGTTTGAGCAGCTGGATATTGATCAAAACTCTCATCCATGGTGATGAGAAAGTCTGGAAGATTATCCTTTCCCATAGTACTGCTCAAAACTTAAAAATACTTAATGCATACTCTCGCTAAAGCTCATGGAAGAACAGGTACTGGTGGAAGTTAAAGGTCTATTCAGGATAATCTCCTACTGCCTGACATTGTCCAGGACCCACCATCCAAAATCAGGCATCAATAAAGCTAACCTAAACTCTGTTTTCTCCTTCACTCTGGGATCCAAGCACCCCACTACAAACTACAGGATGCAAGGGACTGTGTGTCTATACACAGTCTCAGCTGTCACATTTCACAGATTCTTTCCCAAAACAGGCTCATTAGTTTGAATGGACCAGTAAAAACCAGCTCTGGGGCCCAGGCTGGGTGGCCCTTCCTGTGCACAGCATCCAGGCTGAGGCAGGAATCAGAGCACCTAGAACCAAGGTGGGTAACAGGCATCCTCAGTCAGCTCCTGATGACTTCTTCTGCAATGCACAAGGAAGTTCCAGTGACATCATGAATTTTTTTCCTCAAGAGGGTAAAAAAGGACTTCAGATTTTACACCCAGAAAATGGGATACAGCTCTTTTCTCTAAACTGCTGTCGTGTGCCAGGAGATACTTAGCAGAAATTTTTAAAAGCCAACAGATTCCTTATCTCAGTATTTCCAGCAAGGCATCATTATTTCTACTGTTCTCCAGGGTAAGCCTCACTTAAGCTTGGCCCATTTAATGTAATAGTCAGAAGAATAACCAGAAATCAAATAGAATCTTGCCTGTGACTTGCTCAACAGTGTTAAAGTAACAGTGAAAAGTTGGAGTGCTTTGGTGGCAAATTGCCATCTGCCCTAAGCGTGTCCCAAAGGCTCTGTGAAGTGAAAACTGATTTTTCAGTGCTCTGAACTTCTCTTTCATCCCTTATTTCACAAACAATAGCAGGAGTCAGGAAAAGTGCATTGCAAACAGCTGTACAGAGAGATCCCCTGCTTGTGTCACACATTCCCAGCATCTCCTAATAATAACAGGACAGAAAGGACATAAAATAACATGGAATGGATCCTCACTCTCAAAACATTTAAGAACAGCAGAAGAGCAATTCTGATTTCAAGAAATATGTACTAACTGCACATAAAATAAAAGGTAAACTAAAGTTCTCTGGCAGTGAGACACAGACACTACAGCTGCATGGGTCAGCATTTACAATCATATTTTTAAAATATTTTAGGCAAAAGTAATAACAAATATTTTCTTTCTTTCAATCTTGAAGAGGTATTTTTGAAGATCAAAGGATATGAAGTTAATTAATTTTGATAATAAGCTCTGTTTGGTATTTTGCCAATTTAAACAGCACGTTTTCAAAAAAAATATTTTTATATAGACAAGTATAATAAAAGCAATAAAAAATTGTGTTTTGGTTATGAAAAAGAGAGAAGCTGTGAAAGGTTTGGGTTTTTTTGAGGGGCATTTCTTTTTAATCATGACCTTAAATTCAGGGAAATGGTTGGTTTTGAACATAAAGGTCCCCCTCATCTTTTGAAGCAGCCATAAGACATTTCCTGAACACTTGTCAGAAATTCCTGCTGCTTGCCCATTTGAAATCCTGCAAGTTTCTGCTGCATCCTTACCCAGGGATTATTTTGAAGCTCTCTAACTAGAATAAAGAAGGCCTTGATTCAGTAGAGTGCTTAAGCCACCAAGTGATCATATTGTTAGATTTAACCTTTCCCACGAGACACATCTTCTGGCAACAAAACAGAAAATGTAGCAACATTTATTATGTTATATTCATTACTCAAGCATATTGTACAATAGTTTATTTGATAAAATAGCAGCGGGGATAAAAATAATCTTCAGTATCAGCCCCTTCATTAGTGCACAGCTCTGTGCACTACAACACCAAGGGACTAAAGCCTTTCATTCTGACACAAAACCAAACAAAGGAGCTACTTTCATACCAAAATATCACACACTGCTAGAGGATGGTGGACAATCCACAATGTTTGACTGCTACACAACAGCACTTCAAGGGAAAAAAATAGTGAGAGTGAGGACTTGCTGAATCCAGTCTCAAGCAAAGAATCACATTGCTTTACAAATATTTTTGCATTTCAGAGTTATATACTTCAAGTGTCTTTACCAAACTTATCCGTGAGTGTGTTCTCTGACTGGCACCTAACAGATTAAGAATATTTGAATGCAAGGATTATGAACAGGAACCTTCATCTGCAGAATATCTTGTAACAAATTGCTTTCTGGTGATAAAAGTAGTGGAGAAATATGCCCTGCCTTGCATTTTAATCTCGATTCGTTCAGAAGAGTTCTGAAAACTCCACATATTGAAAAAAAAAGAAGATAAAATTACTATAAATTCCAGTGAAAGTTTAGTTCTGCTATCTGGTGCCTCTTGGCTTTGTCAGGATGTGCCACATTTGCATTTGTTGCTCCCTGTCCCAGTCATCCTCTCCCATCAAACACAGCACAGTAACAGCATCCAAAGGGTTATTCTGTGATGGAATCCACAGGGAGTATCCCAACCCCACTTTTTTGGTGAAGCAAATCTATCGATATTAATCACTCAGTGGTAGATCAACCCCAAACCTCCACCCTCATTCCAGGCTGGCTGTTAATTGTTCTCAGCTGGAGTCTCCATCTAGAGCTATTTGTCTGGGAGAACTGGATGCCTTTCCAATGCATCCTTGCATCTTTAGGAACATGTGATGTTTGCCTGCATGCTTGTTCAGTCACTATAATGACCATGGAGCTGCCTCTTGTACACTTTAAAGTCTGGCTTTGCTGTCCAACACAATTTGTAACTTTTGTCTCTATTGAAAGTTTTTAGGAGAGGAACGTTCCACTACATAAGATCGGCTATCATTAATTTTGTTCTTCTGCATTTAGTTATTTTAATTTCTATTATCTTCAAAAAAACAGATGATACAACTTCACACACATTCCCATTCTGAAATGTCCATTTTTCTCTTCTCCAGCAATGTTCAGTTAACAAGTAAAGTGTAAATGAGATGAGCTCACAAACAATTGAGAAAAGTTACTGCTGTGCTCAAGATATTAAAAACTTTATAAAAGGCAATAAAGGTCCTGCCAAAGCAAAAATATGCAACTCTGATAAATTCCTTTGCAGTAAGTGAGAAAATATCTCATATATATATATATATATATACATACTCACACAAGGATCTTGCCTGAAGCTACTTATTTCCATTGTTAATTACAAAACTTACTGTGGGAAGCAAGGGATGGTATCTGGCTCATAAAAATGCTTAGTAATTGTTAAGAATTAAGAAAAGAACTCATTTAATTTTAAGATATATCTCTCAGTTAGTGTTACTTTCGTGCATTATGTTTAGTGTGCAGAATTTCCTCCACGAGGAATCAGATAATATACATCAGTTATTATTTTGCTTTGCTAAATATCTGTGACAGTCACATTATGAAGGAGAAAAATAGACCCTTTTGGCTCTGGGGGAAAATGAGAGCAATCAGTTAAAAATAAAAAAACAAGGAGGACAACATCTATTCTTCAGAAAAAATAAAGAAGTCAATCTTCCTACTCCATTTTGACCTCATTCACAAGTACTTTGGTTTTGCTTTCAAAAGTCCCTAATTTCAATGCACCTCAAAATAAAATTGAAGTCAGGTACTTGTTGTATTTTTAAAGAGGTCATTAATGGATGGATCAAACCTCAGTGAAGCTTGAGGCTCCTGCAAGCAGATAATATGATTTGGTGCAAGGACACCAAATTGCAGGAGTTTAGCTACATGCTCTTCAGCTACTCCTATGAACTTACACTGAAGACTTTCAGCTTTTATTAACAAATTAAATTCCACAGCCATCTCTCCAATCTTCAGTGCCAGAGTAACATTTATATTCCCTTTTTGAAGTCATAGCAGGTGAGCAACATAAAGTCAAAGTGAAGGCCAGTGAAAAATAATAACTGCCTGTGATTCAGGAAGTTAACTGACATTTGTAAGTAGATTAATCGAAAATAGCTAAAACACCATCATCCTCAGCTGCCTACATTGCCCCTCTCCAAGATTACTTGGAGAGTAATCACCATCAGGAACCCATCAGGAGCAACAAGGAAAGTACACTGGAGCACCTTGGTTGTTAATCTATGGCATAATTACGAACTGAAGCTGGCACGGGTTGGCATTAACATCCAGAAGCTATGCCCCAAATCCATCTCTTTTCAAAACAGTTTTTTAGGGAAGTTTCCAATAAGGAAACAAACATTATGCCAACACTCAAATGGCAAAGGACTGAAACAGCTGCAAACCCCCACCAAGGTACCCAGGAACTCCCAGGAGATAACATCCCCAGCCCCCTAATCCCTGCTCCAAGGACAAGGCTGGCAGGGGCAGGAGGCCAGGGCAAGGATGGGCTCCCACAGGTGAGCACCCCACAGAACCTCTCACACTGAGGGTGACCACCCCACAGAACCTCTCAGGCTGAGGGTGAGCACCCCACAGAACCTCTCACACTGAGGGTGACCACCCCACAGAACCTCTCACACTGAGGGTGACCACCCCACAGAACCTCTCAGGCTGAGGGTGACCACCCCACAGAACCTCTCACACTGTACCTGTGCTGCAGAGAGAAGAGAGGGCAGCAGCTCCAGCAGGAGTCCAGATCCTCTGGTAAACCTGGGGGATGAGGCAGAGCCAAGCCAGGAAGGGGAGATGGGTTTGGGAAATAAGCCAATGGCTGAGCTGGGCTGAGCTGAGCTGGGCTGGGCTGGGCTGAATTGGATTGGATTGGATTGGACTGGATTGGATTGGATTGGATTGGGTTGGGTTGGATTGGGTTGGGTTGGATTGGGTTGGGTTGGATTGGGTTGGATTGGATTGGATTGGATTGGATTGGATTGGGTTGGGCTGGGCTGGGCTGGGCTGGGCTGGGCTGGGCTGGATGGGGCAAATTAGGGCAATCAACAGCTACCAGCTCATTCAAACCCTCACTGGGACTCCATTCCCCAAAGGTATGAGCCCAGAAACACAAACCAATCCCCATTTCATCTCGGAGAGAAGCAGCAGTTAGTAAATAGTGACTGCGTGGTCTCCTCATGCCACACCATCACACAACTGGCAATCTGCTCCCGCTGAAGCTTCTCATTTGTTTCCATCTGCAGCCCAACCTGGGCAGGACAAGATTAGAGATCAAAATACACAATCTTTTTCCTGAGCAGATAAAAGAAAAATAATACTCTGTGGTCATGTCACAGCATTGAAAGCCAGGTGGAGATAAGTGTTACTAAAAAATTACAAAATGAGTCAGAAAACAGAAGCTGGAAAAGGGAGAGATATTAGCCCTGGCATTAAATTAATTGACTCTTTCACGACCCACTAATAATATCCAGGTTGTACAGAATCAATTACCTGTCCTCCAAAGACCAATCACAGCCAAATTTCTTAATAATAAAAATAAAGGGAAGAAGAAGAAGGAAATAAATAAAACCAAAATGATGCTACTTAAAAACAAGCAGTATGATTTTTTTTTTCCTCTACTAATTCAAAATTGGAGTTCCCTGTCTTAAAACTTAAGTTAAACCAAGAAATAAGGACAGTTCAAAGAAATAATTAGACATTTCAAAGAATGAGACTATCTCCATAATTACATAATGTTTTTCCTTTATCTCAAGAAGGAGTGAAGATTGTATTACAAGGTATAGGTCAACAACTAATGAACAAGATGAAGGATAAATGTTTTTGGAGAGACTCAGGCAGCCATTTGCAAGAGGAAAGAAAAGGAAATGGCAAGCCTCTTAACCTTTGCTGTCTTAGCTCACAATTAATCTGGTAGGAGATAAGAGGCCCATAATCCTTTTATGGGTTTTATCAGAAATAATAAGCCAACAAATTTACAAACCTCATATGCAAACCAGTGAATCCTAAGCTTATTAGAGATGAAGCAATCCCACAAAAGAAGGTCATAACTGAAACATCCTGTACCAGATGCTTAGAGACAGAGAAACAGGGCAGGCACAGAACAACCCTTTCCTTCTTCTTCCCTCCCAGGTACAATCCACAATTTCAGAATTCCTGTGCTTGGTGTTGCTTTAGAAAATTCTTTCCAGTTGTTCCCAGTGGACTGTTCCTCCATAAGGGCTGTTTATAATCCTTTTTGGATCCCATTTAGAATTTGGCTTCTGCAATGCCCAGTGCAAAGTCTTCCATCATTTATTTACACGTTGTATGAAAAAAATATCAGTGTGTTCTCAAACTTCCACATGACAAATTTATTGAGGTGGAGATTAGCTCTTAAAACAGAAGATAGTTTAAATGGCAAAAGTGCTAGGGACAAGAATGCTTAGGAATAATCAATAGCACCTGTGCCAAAAGAATAATTGAATTGCAGTAGTTTGCCTAAAGACAGAAAAAATGAGACAACATTATAGCAGTCATCAGGAAAATAAAAAGCTGTTGAAAAGATGAATGGAATTATGTGTTCCTCATGGCCACAGTGAATAAGCAATAGGTTTAAGTGGCATAAGGAAGCTCAAAGCTGGATATTAGAGGGAAAAAAAACCATCCTAATAGCAATGCTAATCAAAAGGACTGCTCTGGTAGTTTCTCTAGTAGCAAACTGGGTGAGAACCTCTCTGAAACGACACAGATCTGTTCAGCTCCTTTTAGCAAGGAGAACTGCACTAAATGACCTCTCAAAGTCCCTTCCAGTGCAGTGCTACACAAGCAGGAAGAAAGGAAGTCAGTACATGTCTGGTTCCGTGGTTTATCTCACTCCCTCTCAGAGCCGTGGTCAGTCGCTGACTTCACTTATATTGCCAGTGAACATTTGATTTTTGGGGCTGCTCACAAATGCCCAGCACTGAGAGAACCTGAAGCACAGCAGAGCAGCAGTGAGGGTGCCCTGGGCTCAGCGTGGAGTGTGCACAGCCCTGCAACCACAGCCAGGCTGCTTTGGCTCTGGCAATTCCCAGACACTGCAGCAGCACCTGCTGGAATCCAGTTTTCTGTCCCCTCTGAGTTCCAAATACAAATCTGAGAGCAGCAATGTGGCTTTCCTACAGGTAGGATACCTTTTCCTTCTGGGTAACATCACACTGGTCACGATAAAAACTATAGTTCTCAGGGAAAAAAAAAGAAATCATCTAAAACTAAAGACCCAGAGTGGCCATCTAAACCTAAATTCCATGTTTTCCTGCAAGGAATGGAAATTGCTGAAACCATGTCTGTTTAACACAACATGCATTCACAATGAAGCTTTGGGGTTTTGCCTTTCTAGCTACATATAGGGAAGGGAATCAGATAATTCTGTATAAAACAAACTCGGTTTAAAATGGATAAATATAGGTAAAGTTGCTTGCTCACAATAAAAGAATGGGTTTAATCCAAACACCTCGTTTTGCTTTTCATTCCTGACCATATTTCACATCAAGGTATCTCAGAGGCCAAAATTATTTACAGAGTTAGTTAACTGTAAATATCTTACCTTGTTGGTATAAATCAGGGATATAATGAAACATCAGCTGCTACTTAAAGTGCTTGGCAGGAGAGTTCATCTCATATTTATGTGCAAGCATAAACTTTGTGTGTCCTGATATATAATTGCAGTAACAATTCTATTGAATTTATCACTGCAAAGCTACAGACAGAAATGTGCAGCAAATCTCATCATTTTCATAGTAAAGGTTTTATATGTTTTCCAAATTGTTAGTATTTTCCCAAATCTTCCAAGCTTGGAAAATAAATTTTTAAAAAAATTATTATAAGAACCTTGAGAGAATTGAAATACAAGTCAAAGGACTTAGAGCAATCTTATTCACAGACCTTTAGATAATTTCTGAGGACTGTTTTTGTTAGCTTGTCTCTGAGAAAGAGAAAGAGATGCTCAGAGGGCTGGAGCACCTCTCCTGTGAAGGCAGGCTGAGAGTGGACGTGGTTCATCCTGGGGAGGAGAAGGCTCCAGGGAGACCTCAGAGCCCATTCCCGATCCTGGAGGAGCTCCAGGAGAGCTGGGGAGGGATTTGTGCAGGAGCAGGGGTGACAGGAACAGGGAATGGACTTGGACTGAAGAGGGGCAGGGTTGGCCAAGGCTTTGGGAAGAAAATCTTGGCTGTGAAGGTTGTGGGAGGCACTGGAACAAGGTGCCCAGAGAAGCTGGGGCTGTCTCACCCCTGGCAGGTTGGAAGGGGAGCACTTATTGCATGTAGGTAAAACCTTATAAAATGAAAGCCTTGTTGCCTTTGTAAAATCATGGCTTAGAATTCTACCTCTGAGAGGAGAGGAGAGGAGAGGAGATGGAGTGTGAGAAAAGCCTGGGAGAAGAAAAAGAATTAGTTGTTACCCATGTAATGTGGTACCAACAAGCAAGAAAGTTAAACAATAGAAGAAAAACAACAACAAATCAGCTCCTGGTATTTTCTGAATGCTGAATGCTTATGCTGTAGGTAGCCAGGGGCAGTATATTGCAGTTAACAATAGCCAGTGAACCTACTGGAGTAATTTAGCAGCCAGTGACTATGTAACACAAATTTTAACATCCAAAAGTCTGTAAAGAGAAGCTGCTCTGTTCAATAAAGGCTTTTTGCACTTTGGGGCACAGTGTGTGTGCCATGCCTGCCCCAACAGCAACAGGCACTGAGTGAGCTGGTCCTGCAGGATGGGAAATCCTGGCAGGGAGAATCCATCCTCCTGCACACACAGAAACCCCAAAGGCTGAACCTGAGCAAAGGTTCTGCAAAGACAGCAGCTCTGGGGCAATGAACATCCCTTCACTTTTCCAGTGTCCTTAATGTCTCCTTGTCTACCAGCTATGTGTTTATTCATTATACATTGCTTCGTTTGTTTTTTTCCTTTATTCCATTTCCTATTTCAGTCCCCTCATTAATTTTTATGCACTTTTATTTTCATTTGTATACTTTTCATCACTTCAATATCCTAATATTTCAGCAGTCCAATTAGCTACTTCCATATCTTAATCACACTGAGACTCCTTATTCAGCTATAAATATAATTATATTACTGCTGTTTTAATGACTAAGTGTTATAATAACTATGCTATATAGAACAATTTCTCTTAAAACTTTCCCCATTTCCTTCACTTGTCCATAATTCATTTCATCTCTCATCATACTTTCCATTTTGTTGAGTAGATCCTATATCATCCCAAAATGTTTCCTGTATTGGAAGCTAATTACCTGGGGAGATGCAAAACTTTCACTGTTTCACCAGAAACATAAGGAGCAAATATTGAAACAATTTCTCCACACTTATCAGGCTGTCCTAAACTGGCTAAATCAACCAAACTACACAGCTCTGTTCTAAACATCAACATCATAAATAAAAAATGTGTCTTAGGAGTATATGAAACTTCTGAACTGAAAATCCAGCATTATCCTCATCTTTAATTTCAGAGGGAGCATATACTTGCAGCGAAATAGTTAATATTTATTATATTTATTAATTTAGTAACATTCCAACTTCTAAAATCCCCATTTTTTCAGGCAGATCATTAACTGAGATGCTGATGCTTCTGACTATCAAATAAACCTCAGTGAAAATCTCCAAGTCAAAACTGATTGATCCAATTTCTTGTAAACCATAAAAATTTCTTCCATTCTAATTATCCCCATTCTGTGAGCTGGAAGATTTGTCTGTGGCATGAAGGTGCAGGTGAGAGCAAAGTCCTCTGCAGGAAACACTCACAGAAATGTTCATTCCATGTTATCCTGCATATGAAAACAAACAAGAAAAAAAAGAGTATTTTAGGTTATTCTCACACATCTCATTCAGATTCAACACTCAGCCTTACTCAGTATTAATTTCTCTTCAGCTGCTACACTTTTTAACTTTAATTTGGTTTCATGAGGGAAGGATTAAAAGCCTTAAAGGGAGTACAAAGTTAAGCAATTTTAACAGCCTGCTCTAAGTATCCACATTTGTTTATAAAGCCCCATCACACTGAGCTCCTTCACAGGGGGGAGCAGGACAGGACCTTTCTGCAATATTTTTGTTAAAGCTGTTTCATTCCTTTCCCAGTCCCTGCTCCTGTGTGCTGAGCTGCCTGTGGCTGTTCAGGGCCACACTTTTAGAAGTTTATTCCCTCCCACACCTTGCACCCAAGCTCTTGTGAGTGCTGCAGCCTCCTGCAAAGCTGTCTCTGCTCATAAAACAAATCTTCCCCTGCTGATACTTTCAGTTCCTCTTGATATTTCATCATCTTTCATCAATATTTCACCAACCTAGCCTGGTTGTGTAGGGAATAGTGTCTTTATGCTTCTTACTACCCATAATGGAGACCCAAATCTGTTATTATATAATACACTGAATTATTTTAAGACAAGCCAGGTGGACATTAGACTTACTGATATATTTTGGACTCGGAAACATAAAATCTTGATAAAACAAATCTAATTGTATTAATATCACAACATTTGTGATATTGTGCTTTACAAAACCAAAATTTGGTTGCCACCCCCAAAGGATACCAGAAAAATGTTCTTGTCAAGTGTGTGTTTCCTGAAATCAAATTCAGTAAATCCTATCACAGATTTAAGCTATAAATTGATAATGTAACTTATAATGTAATTACCCATACCTGATAGCTGATATAATAGATCACCTGCAGATCTAGTAGCCATGGAACAGTTACCTTTCAGTGGTAAATAAAGTAACTTTATCTGCTGCTGAGACAGTTTGATTTAATTTTACAGAAATACACAAGCTCATGCTTGTTTACACTATGTTAATTGACATATCTAATCATTACTGATTTCAGATACTACTTTTTAAATGCTCTTCTACTTCCTACTGAAGAGTACCACTGAATATTTTAATTTAGAAATTCATGTTATACAGAGTTTGCTCCTATTACAAAAAAATTTAGCACTGATGTTGCTAGACATCAAGAGATGTTGCTAGAATCTGTTTCAATAATAATTTTAAAAAACTTCTACTGTTTAAAAATGAGAGATGCATTATTTTGCAGATTTTTCCTTCACTTTGGTGATCTTCTCATCCATCTGAATGAAGTCTCCTCCTCCAGCCCTATTAGGAAACTTTACTGTCTTAACTTAACTTATTATCAGTACAATAACATTTGTCTTGATTTTATACTTTCCATTACTCTTGCATGTTTGGATAAGTCTGGTTTTTTTTAACAATACACAATCCATTCCCTTCTCACTATCATCACTCTTCCTGTATTCTCTGGAGACTTTTCTCATGTTTCAAATTCAAGCAGCTGGCAAGATGCTGTCAAAAACTGGATGTTTCAGTATTGTCTCAAAACCTATTGAGACATAAAAATATCATTTTTTTCTCAAGCTGTTTTGAAGTGTGAAGTATTACAAGTCAAAATTTAAAATTTCTTGAGCGAAATGCTCGTTCTGTTCCTCAGAGTTCCTCTGATTCAGGGTGGGCTCTTCCACCTCAGAGTGCCAAAGGCAGAGCAGAGGTCAGCTGAGGAGGAGAGAAACCTCTGACAGGAGGACATCAAAACCATTCAGTAGGGCAATAAATGAACATTTTACAGCAGGTCACCTGCTGTAAGCCTCAGGACCCAAGGATCACCCAAATCTGTGCTCCACTCAGCAAGTTTCCTTTCCACAGAGCTGAGCCCAGACTTGGCTGTGGCACTCCTGAGGTGCAGGATTCAGGATTTCAGCCTTCTGATTGCTTTGAAAATTTGCTCTGGAGCTCCCACGAAATTCTTCTGCAAGCAAGCAGTGTTTCTGTAACTCTCTCTCTTGTTTTCATTCCATTCCTGATTGAAGATGTTTCTGATGGAGTTCTGTCTGAACCAATGGAGTTAGATAGGAGATCTCCCTATCCAATCCACAAAGCTTCAAAGATTCATATAAAAACAGTAAAAAATTAAATTCCTTCTTCTTCTACCCCCTCCACCCAACCCCCCAAAGGAGCAACTTCAGAAGAAGCTAACTAATATTTTGGAATTTTTTTTTTTCTTCTTTTCCTGGAAACTCTGCGAGTATTTATCCTATTTTGGAATTTTTATTTTTTTCTTCTTTTCCTGGAAACTCTGCGAGTATTTATCCTTCAGATACTTCTCACTAAGAAATTTCAACAGGCATTCTGACTGAACTCATCAAAACTTACTAGTGGTGACTGTTTTCCCCACAGGAATGAGTGTCTGTGCATGCATTTTGTTTCTGTTTTGTGATTATAACTATGCAATAATTGCTTATACTTTGCCTCATGCAAAGATAGAAGGCTTATAATTATTTTATGAATGGAGTTGAAGGCAACACTGCTCCACTTCTTACACAATACCTTGGTCTCTCTGTACATGTTCTCAGAGGATAATAAGGTTTAGGAGTTGAAACTATGTTTGTGTTCTTGGGTCAACAGCAGAACAACATAAAACTGAAAGAATGGAAATATATTAATCCTGATTTAGGGGATGAAACACTGACAGTGCTGAGATATTTACTGAGAAAGGCAACGAGGTGTTGGCAGGAATGAAAATAGATACAAGTTTGCTTCTCAACTTTCTGTGTTTCGAAAGGCAAAGAACTTCACCTGTGCCCTAAATCTGCTTCTCTACCAAACCCAAAGTCCCTCGTGCGTTCAGAATGACAATAGCAAATATAAACTGTTCCCCTCACATTCTCTACTGCTCTTGCCATGGATTCCCTGAACGATATCCATCACCTCAGGACACCAAGTTTCTCGTGGGATGCTCCAGGGAGCTGAAGTTCTCCACCTCGAGGTTCTGCCCTGTGGAGCTCTGGAGCAGCTTTGGGTTCGGTGCCAGGCAAAGTGCAGGAGCAAAGTGTCTCTGCAGGAAAGAGTTGTCACAAACAGTGACATCAGGGAATACCCACAACATCCCTGCTCCAGCAGCAGCTCATTGCTGCCTGCACAGAGCCATTTCCTCCCCGAGATTGTCTCGCAGTGCTCACAAGATAACAGGCAATGACTGTTCCCTGCTGCTTAGGTGGAAAGAAAAGGGTTGTAGAAATTTCAAGGCCAAGTCTAGGTAAATATGATCCTTGTATTTCCACTACAGACATCTAGACACTTCCAGTTGTTGAAATTATTGCTAAATATATTTACAGTCTTTGTACAATAAAAAGCTTTATTGCTTTTACTACAGGCAGAAGAAAAAAGCTTTAAATCTTTAGTTCTGAAGCAATATCTCCTGTCTTAAAAGCAATGAAGCCTTTCAAAGGGAAAAACCAGCACACTTTAAAAAAGGTGGTTTATGGTGTTGTATCTTTGTTGCAATTTTGGTTCATATATTTTTATTAAGTGTAACCTTTATATGTAAATGAAATGATTATCCAACACAATGTATGTTTTCATAAAGTAAGAGTAGGTTTTATGTCCTCAAAGATAAAGCAGCATAAACCAGTCAGGCAGCTCAGCATGTACTTGATGGCTGTGAAATGAACTATTTGATTTCCTATTACAGCCCTAACACTCTGCACTGTACCACAGCCACCAAACCCACGCCATTAGACAGCCAACCTTTCATCAGAGAGCCCAGGAATATCAATCAACCTCTCCATTTCTAATAGGCAAAATACCTCATTTGAAAAGGCTCCGAAACAAACCCTACCTTGCCAAATGTAGGGAGAGGGAAATGAAAATCAAATTCTGCAAACCCAGGGAGAGATGAATGTCCTCAGCCCCAACAAAAGGGTTCAGACCCACTGTGCTCAGTTTATGTGTCTGAGGTTTTATTCTCTCCATTTTCAACTGCAGCAGGTCACCTCTAGGAATAGAAAGGAAACTTTACAGCTTCTGCTCCCACCTCGCTGGACTGGGAGGCAGCACACAGAGCTCTGCTCCTCGGCTGAGGACAGATCTGAGGACACCTCAGGCTTTTTCATCTCTCAGGACAGAGGTTTCTGCAGTGTCAGCTGTCACTGACCCAAGGAAGGCTGTACAGGACCAGGGGAAACAGAGGGAGCCCAATTTCCCATTTCGATTCTGTGTGTGGCTCATAGGCTGTGGAAAAGACAATTAGAGCTGTCAGTTCAATCAACAGCATAAAACTAGTTTGAAGGAGAGAATAGGGTGATTTTCAAGATTAATTTTTCTAATACTTATTATAAAAAAAATCATGGCACAAGCCTTCCTCACTTCAATTGAATGCAGGATAAAGGCCACCAAGGAGTGCTGGATGTCCAACCTCCTCTGGGCAAAAACCCCATCAGTGCTGGATTTACTGAGAGATAGATAAAAAATCACAAAATTACAAATCTAAAAATCATGCATGTCTTTATTTTGCTCTAAAACTCCCCTTTGGTTCAGAAGATAAAATGGAATTCACCATGGGATCACCTGGAAAGGCTGTGGATGTGTCTCCTTTTGACAGGAGTGAGAGTGGCTAAAAGCCAAAGAATTCAGGGCACTCGAATCCCAGATGGCAAATTAAACCCGTCACTGAACAGCTTTTTGGGTAAGCAGCTGTCATAAAAATCTTTATTAATAAATAGAAGAATAAAATTGTTCTGCTCCTAAGCAAGGTTGTTTATTCCTGAACTAACAGCTCCACAAAAGAGTTTATGCAGAAAGTCTTGCTGCTTGTTATATAAATGTGGATCTTCACAGCTTCGTTATCTCTTTATTTTCTCGTTAAGCAGGTGTACAGTGCTGAGCACAATGACTCCTCATTAGATCCTGTAAATGCTGCAGGAACAAAAAACAAAACTGCCACATGCTTTGAAAACAACCTACTGGGTCAGTCCCTGTATTTCTTCTGATTTTACATTTTTGTGGTCTTGGGCATTCCTTAATTTATCATCACAAGAGAACCTGTCAATAGAGAGAGTTATGAAAATAAGATAGGATTGGAGAAAAAAAATATAGATTTTTTACTTTGGGTGATTAAATTCCCGCTGACATTAACATATGACAACCTGTTAGAATGATTTGTAAGTCTTTACAGTTTTATAAATAGCTTTATCTCTTCATTCCACACGAGGAAAAAGAGAAATATTATTTATTGTACCTTTCCACCGCCACAGCATGGAATATTTCAAAGACTCATTTTAAGTTTTGTGGAAGTCTCTTGATATTAAAGGGCTGCAGATATGAGATGATGAAATCTCCTTTCTACCTGCTGGCCCCCCACTGCACATTTTGTACAAGAGCTCTCTCTAAGCCACTCCAAGGAGCACTTCCCTTCCATTGCCCTGCAGTTGGGAGGCTGAAGCAAGCCCTCATAATTTCATTAAATCCTGCTCAATTCCTCAGAAAAGCTGAGGATGACTCGTAACAGGCAATGTTTGCTCTATGAATGGACTGAATATTTATAGTATTTAGTTTACACCGTGTTTTCTTTTTTCTTAAAAAATGAAATATTTGGTTTTGTTCTCTTAGTGGAGCGCAAGGCAAATTATAGTAATTAGTCTATTTACATGATTTCCTAACTTGGAGCAGTGAAAGTTGCCTTTAGCTAGCAAATAATTGAAATTACAATTGCTGGAGATATCACAAGTTTTTTTTTTTTTAATTATATCAAGCCCCATCAAGCTCTGATAGGACATTAATAGCTGCTTCCCTGCACTGCTGTTGTTTTTTCTCCCCACTAAGCCATTCCAGTGTACTCAACACCATAAAACAGAAATTCATGACAAGAAACAGTAATCTTCCAATTTTATTCCCCAGACTTCAGCTTTACTAGTACATCCCTTTGGGAACATAATGACAGAGCTTTTCTTTCGTGGAGACACTGGAAATAGATTGTAGTCTAAAAGTTATCATAAGATTTTGGGTAAGCAACCACTTTTGTGAGAAACTAAAGAGAAGCATGAAAAATACAGAAAAGCCAACACAGCACAAATATACTTTAGTGCTGTGGGGAATTATTGCCAACATGGATATTGTTTTGTTCCTTGCTTTTGGGAATCAGAGGGGAGGAAGGAGCTCATGAATTCAACATTTCATTTCTCAAATAGAGGGAGAAGTCAGTCAAACACAACAGTTTCTGTGATAAGAGCATTGTAGATGATCTCTTATCAGGCAGATACAATCTAGGCTTGTATCAGGCTTGATTTTAATTAAGCAATAGGCATTACATATTTTTAATAAAACTGTGAATAACATTTCTTCCTCCCAGCCTGACTGGGAGCCACTCCAGGAACTTCAGAGAAAAGACTTGGGAGCACAGTGCAGAGCTTTGGAGGGAGAGCACCAAAGTGGCTCCAAGTGGCCACAGAAGGAAAGGGAGCACAGACATTCCTCTTTTAACAAAAACTCTGGTGATAAAGATCCTCCCATATCTGCCTGCACTAAGCATTTATACAGCAGATAGCAAATGCATACAAACTTTGAGTGAAAATGTCTCTCACCCCCCTGGACAGAGAAGCAGGACAGGAACTTTTAGAAGAGAAGCAGGACTCTCCTTTTATTACAGAATGCCTTTGGCTAAACCCTTGTGGAATGAGTCAACATTTACACATGTGGACAATTTTTAGGGATTTTTTTGCATGTTTCTCATTTTGGATTTTTTCAGGCAATTCCAGTTCCTGAAATGACACAAATACATAAGAATTTCAGTTTGGTTGGAGGTGTGTTATGCTGAATTTTTTAGATTAAGTTTCTAGCCAACTCTAAGGTCTGGGACAAAAATAGTAAAATGTAAGAATTAAACACTAATGGCCAAATATGAACAAGTGAAGTTATTTCTGTCTTTAGAATACCTTAATCATGATTCCTTTACAGAATTGCAAAGAGAAATGTCCCTTCCTAAAGTGTTATCTGCTAATTATGTCAATACATCTGCATCGTCCCCAGTTCATAACCTTCAGCTTTCACCATCTCCAGTTTTATATTCCCACATTTATATATCTCATCAGAACTTTATTTTCTCACTTCAGACTTATCCCACAAGGCCCTGCCTTGACCCTGTGGTTTGCTCTGATCATAGACGAGGAGAGAGCACAGAAACAATAACTGTGATGTTATGATTTCAAAAGAGATGCAGAGTTGTGGATTATTTTTTCCATTAAAATATTATCTAGAAACTTCAGGAAACAACATTCAACAGATGTTTATGAACAATCTTCTCAACTCAGTAGATCATGAGGAATGCAGAGAATTACTCTTATGCAGCTACTACTGAATGTTCAAAAGTTTTCTATTTCTCAGATGCCTGGCAGATGTTTAAAACCTGACATCAGGCTGAACTATTTTAGAAAATCCATGAAACATGAGAAAATCTGAGCAAAACTCCAGTAAACATTTTAAAGACTTCTGTTTGGTGAACTGAAAATTCAGTTAACCTCTCAGGAGTTAGTGTGCCAAATTTGGAGATTAAATTCAATTATCGAGTGAAATGGGCATTTTTATTTCTGCTTGGAGTGCAAGTTGCACCTCACTGCTGAAAATGGAAATGTTTCCAAAGCTTCCATTAGAGTTTTAAGGAGAGAAATAATGGCTGAACTTCTCTGTGCTTGTTGCCTACTCATGATGGGAGTGGCCCAGGAGGAGCTGTCAGAACAGGGACTCAGATATGAGGCAGGTCACCAACGCAGGCAAGACACAAACCCAGATGTGAATTCACGGGAGCAAAACTCACTTTAGCCTCCCAAGGCTGCAGTAAATCCATACCTGTCCATCTGGATGCAATAAATCCCTTCCAAAGAGCAGAACTTCATTTTCAACACCAGACTGTACAAATCTGAATGTTCAAACTAGACACTGGTCGTGACTTCTTTTTCCTGCTGCACTAACATCAAGGTTCTTTTTTTATCTCTGTCCTTTGCCTTGTCTGTTCTGTGTCTCTGTCACTAACAGAGTGCCCAGGGAAAGCTCTGCAGAGCAACAGAGAAGCTAAAAGGGAGTCTTGGAAGACAACTGACAACATAATCTTGAGCTAGAAAAACACTGAGTAAGAGTGTAAATGGACATTTCAAGTTGCAGAAGGCTGTTCAGTGGAGAGAAGAGACTTTTCACTGCAGGCAGTTTGCTGTAGACACCAGACATTTCTTATCACCTTGAGTTAATCACCAATTTCTTTGTTTTTAAGGATTACAGACAACAATGAGTACAATGAGTGTTTTTCTCCAGCAGTCTGCCTCCAGAGCCATGCCAGTGTCAGCACAGGAGTATTTCTGTGGGGCAGAAATTCTTGTGTCCCACAAGTGCAACCTTAGCCAGGCAGGAGCCCAAGACATGTGCCCAGTTTTGTACAAGCATGGAATCATTTAATGCAGGATATTCCAAAGGCTGAGCAAAGGAAAATGAGGCCTTAGTTCCTTGTTTCCAGCTCAAAGCAGGATTATATACTCTGCTTATGTCTTAATCAGAGGTACTTTTTACAGATATTTTATATTATTGTATTATTTTATATTCTTTCCACTGGGAAATCAAAACTGAAAATGATACACTTTTTTCACTCCTCTGCATGTTCCATCTTCATTAAGTGAACTCTGCTGTATTCTGTGCATTAATCTTGCATAAATTAGAGTGTGAGGAGCTATGACCTTTGTTTCTCTCATCATTGGGAAGAAAATCAATGTGCTTTCTGCCTGCATGCACACATGCATACATGCAAACAAGTTAAGCACTGGGTGTTGTGATGTAGTCATTCCACTGTGAGCTGAAAGACTTGAACCAAGAGACCATTAATTTTGATAAATAAAATAAAGAAACAAAGAAAAACCCACATTCAATAAGCAGTGCACCTATTGTGGGATCCCAGTGATCTAAACTCACAAAAGTCAGCAAAACTCTCAGCATTTTCCTGAGTGTAACATTTTAGTTTGAAAATCTCGTCCTGAACGAGCTGACTTAACAGCATGAAAAATTTAGAGAAATGAAGCTGTAAACTTTTTGGACTCATTTCAGCAAAAACATCATCAGCAGAGCAGAGGCAGAACAGAGCCCCAGGTAAGGGAATAACCCAGGACTGCATTTCAATGGCACTGGCAAGAATAAGAAAGTGTTTCAGTAGGGGCAGCTGGAAAAATCCCAGTTTAGTAGCCAGGATATCAGCCAGGCCTTGGGAGGGAAAAACACCTGAAACCTTCCCAGTTTTACTGGAGTCCACAGAAACCTGAAGGCACCAAGTTTGTCTGTGCCCCAAACCACATCTGGAAAACAAACACAGCCCCTCACTACCACAGGAGGTGGTTAGGAAGGGAACAGGTATTGAATAAATGGTTCCAGCTTCAAGGAGACAGAAGAATAAGGAATGGACATGCCAAAAGAAGGGAAAAAAATCCCCCAATTCTGACTTGAAGTCTTAAGTAAAACAATTTATAGCATGAGCAGGCAATAAAACAGAGAGGAAAGGAATATATTAAATAAGGAGAGAAAGTTTATTTTGACTGGCATGTTCCTCTGCTGTAAGAAATAAATCTGGTTTTGTGAGAACTAATCCTGCTATACTGTATTTTTTGCCTCTACTGCCAGTCTGCTGTTCCTTCACTGATATAATTAAAGAGGTGTCATAGGACCTACTTGCTTTCATACTGGGAATAAGGAATAACTGCTGATACAAGCTAACAGCTGGAAGCATGTAAAATAAACATAAGCTAAGCTACTGAAATCAGGGATCCTTTTAAAGAAAAATATCTGTCTGCCAATCACAATTTAAACTCACATGCCATACAGCCCTAAAATAACACTTAGGAGGAGTAATCAGGGCTATATGTTATTTTGGGAAGGTAATGGCTTAGAAAGATGCATTGTTTTAAATCAGTCATCAGCTAAAGGAGTGGCAAATCTTTAATAATGCCAAGATTGGTTTTGTAAGTGAATAAACCAGCAAGAAAAGCTGGCTGGGTGCACTGGTAATCTTCAAAGCTTGATTGCTTTTTCTGATAGCTTTAGAAAATTAGTGGATGAAAGCATGTGCAATATATCTGGTCTGAGTAAAACACTTGATGTAGTGTCTTACAAAATCTCTACTTGCAAAATTAATTCAAATTGGCTTGGACATGGAGTACTGTCACTTGGATTTAAAAATGGCTGGCTGAGTGCAAATAAAGGGTAATGAAAAATGGCAATGCATCAAGTTGGTGGGAGGTGTCTGGTGGAGCTCTGCAGGGATCACTGTTTGGTCCTGTTTATTTAACATCTTCATTAACAATCTGGAAGAGGGAGTGAAACAGCACGTTAATTAAACTGACACATGATAGTAAATCAGGAATTGCTCCTAATGCCAGCACTAATACTTCACAAAAAAAGCAGCGAACTACCAAGGTTTTTGGAAAGGTTAAACGTGGCAAGACAAAGGCTTAGCTAAGATGTTCTAATTGTGTTCTACCTTTTAAAGAGAATCCTTTAAAATACACACTAAGTGGGAGTCAGAAGTCCACGAGCAATGCAGTGATTTAGAGCACGAGTTCCCAGTGTACATGAATTCCAGTAACTGGAAACGTCCATGCAAAGCCACGATTCCTTTTCTCCCCTGATGCTTGCAGTGCATAACACATCCAGTGTTAAAGATTAAGCCAGTTCAGTTCACTCATCTGATGGAAAAGCAGTGTTTGGGGGGAGGGCTTTTAAATCAATTTTCAGTTGTTTCTACATTTCTTCTTGCACCAGTTAAATTGGATGAGCTATAACACAAGCCAGCCCTTTATGTGTAGATTTATTGTCTCATAAGACAAAATTCAGCATTTTAAAGTAGTGTTTCCACAATGGCAAGACAGGAGTCAACTGTTACAACATACTGGATTTACTTTCATTATAAATACTTCTAAAAAGCCCTCAGATAAGTAAACATAGAATCATTCACTGAACAGTGATGAAAATTGATCAAAGACTACGTAAGTCACAGAAAAGAGTTCCCAAAATAGGCTGGGGTGTTGGTCCTCAGTCAGAGTCACCTATTTCTGTTTTATAAACATCCATAATATAAAACCAGATCTTAAATAACAGAGTTATTATCTCCCTGCTTTGAATGATTTGTGGCAGCTTATCTGGGCTGGCCCTTGGGCTGCTGCACTGCACTGAATCATCATTGTACACTCATTTTTAAAGGACAGTTTGATGCTTCTTCCTAAAAGGTAAGAAAAAGGAAGAGAACTTTTAAAGTCTCCTTTACCATTCCCAGTTTAAATTGTTCTGGGAACTTGTGAAGTCCCCAGAAAACACAGGAGCAGTTTAAAGCCGTGAGGCTCTCACAGCCATAAAGAGACTCCAGCATCAGCAGGAAAGGATCATAAAACAGCAAAGGGAAGGGCAGGAAAGCTCTGAGCTCCCCAGAAAATGCTTGTGGTTGCAGCAGAGCCCTGGGGTCAGGCAGGGCCAGATGGAAACCAACTCCACCTGTGCAGTGGAGCCCTGGGAACTGCTGGACTTCACTGCCTTGGATCCATCAGGCTTCTCCTTCCAGAGGAGCACAGAGCTCTGCAGGTGAGCTCACAGCAGGTGAGCAGAGCTCTGCACCCTTGGGTGCCACATTCCTTGGGTGACTTTTACCCACAACCTGAGCACTGACCCTGGTTTGTTCAGAGGGGTACCACAGGAACCAGCTGGAGTTACCAGAGTAACCAGAACACAGAACCCCAAATTTATTTGTCAGCATATAATAAAATATAACAGACATATGAAGGCATTCAACGTGCCTTGGCTGCAGCATATGGAAAAATCTCTTGGCATCTGTTATGTAACACCCCTAAAACTCTCTTGGAAGAATACAGTGAAAAACCACAAAAACATCAAGGGTTGTTTAGGTGTCAGCTATTGTATTAAACTTTCCTCAACTAATTTATTCTCCGTGGTCTTGACCTGATTGCTGCTATCCATTAATGGCACTAGCCTTGTTTACTTTTATTTTTAATCCTCTCTTTCAAAGATTTCTTTTCTCTTGTTGTTCGGTTGGGTTTTGGTTGGGTGATTTTTTTTACTATTTCCTCGTTTTTTTAACTCCAGTAATTTGTGAAGCAGCTGCATTGGTCATGAACTACTTGCGTTTTATTACACCTACAATGATTTTTAAACAGAAAGAATCTGCTCATGGGAACACTAATCCTTCCATTATAGAAATAATTAAGCTCTTTTATTTGCAAGATGAAAATCTTTAGGGAACATATGAAAACTAGCAAAGAGCATTTTTTTTTTTTTTTATAAAAGACAAAAAAATGATGATATAAACAGACCTGCTAGTGTCTGTTAAACTGTGGCATATGGAAAGGCACACAAACTCTTAGAGAAATCCTTCTCAGTAATTCTTCCACTTGGCTCAGGAAAAAAAGGATATTCTACAGAATTTTCTGTATAAAAACATGATGGCACATTCTCACGAGATGTTTTCCAAGGCTTTTCAATAGTAATATGCTTCTGTTCTTTTATGGTAAATGTTAACCTAAATGTTGTTATTCTTACTTTTCTATAATTATCTTTAGACTGTTCTTGTTTGCAAAACATACTCTTCCTCAGTAAACAAAGCTACTTGGATTAGATTTTTACTTACTTTCTTTGGGGTTTTTTTGCAATGGTGCATTTTACATGTGGCCACTTCTGTTCTAACTCTCCTGTAGAATTTTGTGCTTTACACTGCACCAGACTCACACATACAGGATCTAGCACATTACCACTCGAATATTTTTGTGAGCTCACTGACATTAAAGTGTTGTCCAGTCAGCAGATTTTGGCTCAGAAGAGAGAGAGGAATGTGGGAATATTCCTTTGGGGGTTGTGTCTGGTGAGGATGCCACGGGGGAGAGGGAAGAGCCGAGCTCACCGAGTTGTGAGGAGGAGAATTTGGAGAGCAAAACCCAGAAAAGCAAGAGGAGGCAGACTTCACTCTTTGCTCCCACTCCCCAGAGCAGTCCCTCTCTGCATGCCTGCCATGAGGCAGGAGGCAGGGAGCTGCTTTGGTGTCACACCTGATGGAGTTCTGCTTTCCTGGGGATGCCTCAGCCCCTGCCTGCCCACGGGAAGAGCTGAATTCATTCCTTTTCCTGCTTTGTGTGGCTCTGGCTTCACCTGTTGAACTGCTTTGCTAAAGACTGTTGGAGTCCAGGGAAGCCTGAAACTTCTCCTGCTCCTCTGGGTGCTCCTTTTGTCCCCAGAGCTCCTCAAAAATAGCTTAGCCTGCAACCTAAGCTGATGGGAGAAGCTCCCTTCACTTTTGGGAGAACCTGAATGCACCAGAGAGGTGAAAAGATTTTTGTTTAGTGAACCACAGAGAGTTTAGTTGTAGCTTTAGGTTTTGCTCTGTGTATTCTATAGAGGAAATATGGAGGTTTCAGGGTGTCAGTCTTTTCTTCTTTCTTCTTCTTTCTTCTTTCTTCTTCTTTCTTCTTTCCTCCTCTTTCTTCTTCTTTCTTCTTCTTTCTT